>OX387426.1:5071165-5331165 GCA_947563755.1 Lochmaea crataegi | reverse complement strand
CTTTCATTTGTTTTATCAAGTAGGGCTAGTTTTGCTCGCAGAATTATTCCCAGATACTTGACCTCCTGGCTTGGACACAACTTTCTTCCATAAGGTTGTTTCACACTGTATATAGTTATTTATCCATCCAAACAAGTTTATTATCCTAATTACACGTAGGTACATTATCGATGGATAATTGGTTAACAAAAAACGAATAATGAGTAAAAAACTATATACGAGCATGGTCAGCACATGCATACCTTTATACCATAAATGTAGACGTACCACACTGAAATTTCCAGAAATAATTTTATTAATTCTTAATTTTAACCCTGCGGGACATTCCATTTCGTATTATATAAAGTAATAATTTCATTTGCAAGTCGAAACATGTTTATAGGGGGAGGGATTTTTGTTCACTTGATTGAATTAGAAATAAGAGAGACGCGAATTCTAAGAGGTGGTCACTTTTTTACCGACCATAGGAATTGAACCAAAAAAATAAAGACTCAATTTTGCTTATAGTTGTTGATAGATTTTCGAGAAATAGACACGTACTTATTTGTATTAATTACCAAAAAGTTGCTATCAGCTATTAATTGTGATAAAAACTGAACATATTTAAAAATAAAAGTAACCATGAATATCGATATTCGTATCATTTAATTTAACTAAATAGCCCAGTCAATAAACTATAATGTATCAGCCGGTAATACCGTCGACTCCTGGTGAAGTGCTATTAGCTCAACAAAACCAGGTCCTTATACAAGACAATCAAGCTAAGTCAAACGAAGGTATAAATTATTATAACCTTTGGATACATGAAAATGGATACCTCTCCAATGAAATCACCAATGAAAAACACTTCCAATATCCAAAAGGTGGTACCTAAAGAGCCTCCAGCACCCCCTCCAATAATAGTAAGTAAAATAAAAAACTACAATGAACTTCAAAGACAGCTCAATGAAGAAAGTGTCTTGAAACATTAATTGTTAAAGGGAATTTAACAATTAATTTTCGATTTTAACAACATAAAACGTAAGCATATTATTTCAATATGTAGCGACGTTTACTACCTCCATCAAATAATTATTCAATACTAAATCGCAGTTCGCACATAACTAACAAATTTTGGAAGGAGAATGGGCGGGGTTTGATACATTGGTTCTGAATCCAGCTGTCCAGATCAATACTTGATATTAATTGAAGTGAACTTATAGAAATGTTTTGTTGGTGGACTATTTAGATCGGACAATACATTAAATCCCTATGTTTGAATGTATCTGTATAAGCAGATTCTGAAACCCATTTGGACATACGGACTACAGCTCTGGGACTGTGCCAGTTCAATCAACATAGCACCCATACAAAGATTTCAAAACAAAGTACACAGAGACCTCAATGTACCAACAGTTAAGGAAGAAATTATGAGATATGCTCAAAACCACGAAGACAGGTTACATAATCATGTTAACATCGAGATGCTCCAGCTAATCGATCAACACAATCTAAAGAGAAGATTGAAAAGGACGAAACCTTCAGATCTGGTGTAAGTGACAAGTGAAAGTGTTGAAAGCAGTAAGTGAAAGCTCACAGTTAAGAACTTAGTTTTAAGGATTGTATATATAATTTAGGATAAGACAAAATGGCTGGATGGTGGTTGTTCTCGACCAGGTGTAATACTACTTTCCATAATAAAAAATAAAATAAAAATTATTTTGCTTAGCTTAGCTTAGAGTGATATCTCGAAAGGGAGTGGGCTGAGGAAATTTTGGAAAAATCTTCTAAATGAATTAGTTTTAATAATTTGATTAGATCAACAATATTTTTGAAAATAATTTTTTTTCTTATCTATAGATCTATCTACTTTATGTCAATTCTCAAAAACAATCAGAATAATATTTACCCTTTCTATTCTTCACTATACAACTTTTTTAAATCCTCCGTTATAAAGATGGTATTACAGCTTTAAGACAATGTCTCAGGTCAATAATCTTCCACCAATCAAACGCACACGTGTAATGAAGAATAATTGAAGATTTATAAAAGAACTACGTTCCCATAAACGGTCAATATACGTTTTTTTTTAAATTCGAGAATAGATTTTAATTGTCCTTATGGTCTCGATTTTTATCAACAAAAGGCGAATCTTAAGTGAAAAAAAGAGACTGAGATGTTACATGAAAATTTTCTCACAAACAGAACAATTTGAGAAGGGCATGTGTTAGTTTATGTTGATCTGTTTGGACTCTTTTGGCATTTTAAGGCCCATCTGTACTATTATACGCAGTCTGCATAGTGTTAGACCGCTAAGACTTATTTCTTTTACGGGCAGCTGGTGTAAGATGCTTCTTTCTACTTGTATAAGGTCTGGAACTCATCTTCTGATTCTTCTGCATTCTGTTACGTTACACTCGAACAGTGGAGTACGTTTTTTTTTTCACATATCAGTAGCGGCGCGATAAACATAAATTGAATAACAAAATCAGAATATATGCCCATGGTCAACATATTTGCTGGTTCAATTTAATGTACATTGGTTGGTAGTATAAGGATAATAGTGGACTTGCATAATCTTATGGACTGTTGAAAATTAAAGAAAACAAAGTTTCTTATAGATACATTTATTACAAAATATTTATTTATTTATTCAGGTACATCCGGTACATATAGGATCAGATTAACTACTACATATAAATAAGAAGTAATATTATAAAAAGTTGAAATAAATAAAGCAAAATATATCGATGAGTGCATGTAAAATAAAAAAATTTCGGGTTTTATTTTTGTTTATCGACTGTGGAAATAAAAATTTATTTAAATTTTTACATCGATATATTTTGCGTTCACAGTAGACCACATCCCTGATAAAATTTTTGTATGACGTTCTAACGTTCTAACAATACTATAGTTTACTAGGAATGGGATCCAGTGAAGTGCACGCTCCAGTAACGGTTTTATTAAGGATAGCGTTTGGTGTTACTTTTTTTGTAATAGGATTATTTTTGTTTTAAATATGTCTATTTTGACAAAAAAAAGCACACCTATTACTGGCATTATAAAAAGTAAAACAAGAGACCGAAGATGATTATCAGGAAGAAACAAAACTTGGTGTTCAAAATATTTTTCACAATGATTGGTTGAAGACATTTCACATATTCTTCCCAGTTACTCAATTGAAGAAATTAATAGAGTGACAGTAAAACAAGAAACAAATCTGATTTCTTATTTTTGGATTCCAAATCGTCTGTTAAACGGGAACAATATTCTACTGAAAGTATCCCTAGCTTTATTCGGGTTTTTGTTTCTGGACAGACCGTAAACCAATCAGGAATTGCGCAGAACTAGTTTGAAAAAACCCGAACATCCCTCATGGTCTATAGAACTGAACTAACCTAACTAATTTGACAATTGACTTTTCTTTGGCTTTGATTGTATATCAAGATAATTCTCGATAATTTTTGGTATTAATAATATTAAGAAGTCTTGGATAATAACGGTAAGCAGTTCTTTGCCCTGTTTACAATATAATAATAATTAATAATTGTTTTTGGTTTTACGTTTAATAATGGAAAAATTCTTATGTATTAAAGATAAAGAAGAGGATAAACAAACAACGCACAATCCGTCAGGATAAACAAACAACGCACAATCCGTCAATAAAACATAAACCTCTAACCGCTTTAAGCAAATTTTTAAAATAGCTCCCAACCTCCTCCCTCCAAATAATTTGAGCATGCGTAAAAATATTCCGAAAATCGTCCTTGCTCGACTGGTTTAGACGATTTTCGAACCGTCCAAGGATTGTTCTAAAATAAATCCGAACGCCAAACTGCGGCTGTCAGAACCATCCAATCCATCCAGAACAAGCCAATTTCGACTGCGCAAACTCCGGACTAAACAGAGTACAGAATTGTTAATGCTTAATGGGAATCATAATGTCGGATAGTCAAGCAACCATTAAAGCACTGAGCTCTTCTGTAATCAGTTCCAAAATGGTGTGGGAATGCCTAGGAAAACCCAATGAACTAGGCGAAAACAAAACTTACTGAGGATTCCAGGACACACTGGAATAGAAGGAAATAAAATAGCAGATGAACTAGCAAAGAGGGGGACTAAAACACCCTTTTGGGGGCCGGAACCTTTTTGCGGTATCAGCTCCAATGTAATATTGGAAGAAATAGGCAATGCCGGAAAAAAGAGAAGATCTGACCATTGGAAATATCTAGTAGGGATTAGACAATCAAAGATTCTTCTGGGTGGATTGAGATCAACTGAATGCATAAGGCGAAGTAAAACTGCTCTAAGAGTTTTAACAGGGATCAAAACTGGACATTGTCGCCTGAATGGGCACCTGAAAAAGTTCAAAATAGTGGAGGAAGAAGAATGTAGATTCTGTGGCATGGAAGAAGAAACCTCCATCCACATACTTGCGAATTGCACAACAATTCAGAATCGAAGGGAACAACACCTAGGAGATTACTGGATAGAAGAGGGACATTCACTTAAGTTGAAGCCTGCAGATATCCTTAAATTCCTCCAGGAAATAGGACTAACGGAGCTACTAGTCTCTGAGAGTTTCCTCAGGAACTAAGTAGAAGTAAGGAAGCACAAAAGATCTTTTAGGTCTCAGTGCTTAATGGGAACATGAATACGTTTGTTTCATGATGCTACTGGACCAACTTTCCTCTTTTTAGCCGAATAAGCTTTGGACAGCTACAAAGAGGATTGAATTCCCATGAACCTCCCACACAGACTCTCCAACACTTGGTGATCAAAAATCGTAATTTGTTAAAACAATCTCCGAATTTTATGAACTTCCTTAACATATATGGAGCAGTTAATTTCCTTAGTTAATAGTGCTATTTACATTAATTCTTACTTTCAATCACTAGATTCGTAAAGTGGGTATTATTTAAGTAAGTGAGAGGTGTTTACAGCAATAACTACTTCGACAGGAAGTAGCAGAAATATTAATGACATGCAAAACACCGTTTAATATTCACATTATAGACGAGAGAGGATATGACAGAAGTACTTTATGCATGCAAAATAGTTTTGTTGTATCATGTGAAATCCGCAAGTTTTTGTATGCATCGTAATTACTAATATTACAGGTTTTAGCGGAAGACTTTATGCTTCTGTTTCAGTACCTGAGAAAAGATTTCAAATAATAAAATCGTCATTAATAAATAGTTAAACTGATTTAAATTCAAATCATTATAGTCCAGTCATCACCTCGGAATTTAACGGAATAAGTCGAATTTTTGTTTATTTTGGTATTACCTTCGATCATTAAACAGACTATGAACACACTTTGAAGCCAACATCTAAATCGATTCTCTCATTCCAAAATAAGGATAGCAATACAAACAGCAAAGGTCACAGATTCCAATTACAGTGCCGTGCTGTATGAGGATTAAAATTCATTGAAAATATTCATCTTAAATTTATTTATTACTCGAGTTGCCGTCGATATTGAATTATAAACATGTATAGATACAGAAACATATTTTCTCTCAATAGTATTTATATATGACACTGGTAACTTCAGAACTGTAAAACTGTTCAGAACTTGCTGCTTACCTGTGAAAGGATCATCTTGTTAATATTATTTAACTAATAAATAAAATATCCTTAATTGATCTACATTCGAATTTTTTCACAATATCTAACACAGTTGAATACAACGACTCTGTAGCAGAATAGCTTCAGTCAAAATAGCGCTAGGTTAAAATAGCCTCAGGCAAAATAGCGCCGCACAAAAATAACGCAGAACAAAAACAGCGGCGGACAAAATAGCTTATTCCCTTCCCCTTCTTGAAAATATATCAAAGAATTTGTATTCCACATGAATACAATATCCATAACATATTTATTAAAAATCAAAACAAACAGCTGTCAAAAATTGTACATTCAATATAGGCAGTTTTGTCACATTTACTGAAAAATGCAGAATTACATAAACCTTCAAATTGACATACTGTTTATAAACATTCAGTATTAAAGGTATTGAGGAACCACAAAAACATTTAAGTCATTGGATGATTATTGCATTTAAATAATTAGACATGTTGAATCAAGCAAAATAAATAAATAAACTTTGACATTGTTTATGTTGGCATCAGATAATTCGTCTGTTTATTCTTCTAGTATGTTCATTGTTCGGAGGGTATTACAAATACTTTCTCAAAAGTCAAATATGTCAAAGTGTGAGCGTCCTTAGATATTCAAGGTCGAAGGTCACAAAAATCAGTATTTTGATAATATCTCGTTTTCCTTGCAACCAATTGTTTTTTTATTTATTATGAAAATTGTAAAGGATGAAATTATCTACAAATTTTATTCTAAATAATTTTTTATACGACAAACCGTTTTTCAGATACAGTGCGCAGAGTCATGCGTAGGTTAGTTGGGGGCAAAAACACGCACGGGGCAAAAGAACGCATCTCATTTAAATTTGCCGCTAATGTCCAGTTTGAATCGATTTTAGTTACAAACGTTTGGCAACGGTGTGCCATATGACGTAGTTTACAAACTAAAAGGGAAATATTTTTTATTATTACACTGTAATATTGTCATAAAAAAATTATAGAATTATTACAGTTTCCTGTAAAATTGTCGTATTTAGTAAAGCGTGTTACCAACAGATATCAAGGAATATATATTATTCTACGCTTCACAACTAAGTTTTGAAAAATATTTTTCAAAAACAGTGACCGTTCAATGAAGGAGAAACAACTACCTCCCCGACAGACATTGAATTACACTTCTAAGTCAAACGGGGTTGGTAGATCTACAAGATTTAAACCAACCATACTGGTTTGCAACTAGAAGGGACAACATAACTTGTAGACCGGTTTCGGCGTATTGCGCCTCATCAGTACAAGGTATATGTTTGTAATAAAATCAAATTGATATTTTTCTGTGAATTAGTTTATTCGGATGTCTTCTTGGCTTGATTGTGGGTTATTATGTTAAAGAGTTTTCGATTGAGGTTAGGTCCTTAAAATCTCAACAGATGCTTTTGACAGTGTTGCCGAATGGGGCAAAAATACGCGAGAGTTATGGGGCAAAACGACGAATGCGTATTTTTGCCCCATTATCCTAAATTAATTTTGTTTCTACTAATTTCGGAATTAAATATTCAGTTGATCTAAATCTTGGTTTCTGTTTTCCAGAAAAGAAAATCAGAGCGTAAGCCTTTGACAGAAGTTATTTTGTGCGAAGCTCGTGAACTTATCAATAATGGCATTTCTATACGTCATGCAGCAAAAGCTGTGGGATTTCATGAAGCGACACTACGGCACGGTAGAAAAAAGGAAATGGTGTCCAGTCTTTGGGCAGATTTGAAGGAGTTCTAACCAAGATTCAAGAAAACGAAATAGTTCAACATTGCAAAGAACTGGATAAACGATTTTATGGAAAGACCCTCAAGTCATTGCGTTTTTTAATTTACTCTTGTTGTGTAAGAAACCATATTGAGCATCCATCTTCACCTGTGAATCAGTTGGCTGGTCGAGTCTTCACTATAGATCTTGGATGAAAAGGAACCGACTATCTTTACGAGTTCCACGAAAAACAAGTATTTCTAGAACCATGGGCTTCAATAGAGTGCAACTAGCTCAGTATTTCGAAATTTTGGAGAACGCTATAAAAAATATAAGTTACCTCCCAACCATATCTATATAACGTCGATGAAAGGGGCAGGGACAGTCCCAAACCATCTGCCCAAACATTTTGCCCCAGTTGCAAAGAGAGATGTAGCAAAAGCAGTAGCTGCCGAGCAAGGACAAACAATTACGGTTGTTGGCTGTATGAGTGCAACTGGTCACCATGTCCCTCCATTTTACTTATTTGCTCGAAAACGGATGAATCTTCTTCTAATCAAAGACGGCACCACTGCCTGCGACATTGCTGTTACTGATAGTGGTTACATGAACACTCCCACCTTCATCAAGTACCTGGAGCATTTTAAAAAACATACAAGTCCAACAGAATAGAACCCCGTTTTCCTGATTCGAGATAATCATGTATCTTCAAGCAGTAACATATGCAAAAGATAATTTCATCCATTTATTAGATCTGCCACCACATAACAGCCATAAGACCCAGCCACTCGATCGGGAATTTTTCAAACCATTAAAAGTTTATTCGTCGCTGACAGCTGGACCAGTTCCCATCCAGGACAGGTTCTCTCCATTTACCATGTGACTGGTCTCTTTTGCACAGCATTTGCAAAAACTGCTACTGTAGATATAGCAAAAGAGGGCTTTCGATCTACCCACTTTTCATCCAGTTTCAGCAAGAAAAAGAAACTGTTACTGACTCGATAAAGCCCCAGACGTCATAAAAATCAAAACTGTCAGTAATTTCTGTACCTGGTTCTTCAAATTTTGAAAAAGAAACTGTTACTGACTCGATAGAGCCCTAGCCGTCATCAACATTAGAACAGTCAGTAATTTCTGTACCTGGTTCTTCAAATATTGAAAAAGAAATTTTTACTGACTCGATAGAGCCCTAGCCGTCATCAACATTAGAACAGTCAGTAATTTCTGTACCTGGTTCTTCAAATATTGAAAAAGAAACTGTTACTGACTCGATAGAGCCGCAGCCGTCATAAAAATCAGAACAGTCAGTAATTTCTGTACCTGGTTCTTCAAATATTGAAAAAGAAACTGTTACTGACTCGATAGAGCCCCAGACGTCATCAAAATCAGAACAGTCAGTAATTTCTGTACCTGGTCTTTCAAATATTGAAAAAGAAACTTTTACTGACTCGATAGAGCCCCAGCCGTCATCAAAATCAGAACAGTCAGTAATTTCTGTACCTGGTCTTTCAAATATTGGAAAATAAACTTTTACTGACTCTATAGATCCCCAGCCGTCATCAACATTAGAACAGTCAGTAATTTCTGTTCCTGGTTCTTCAAATATTGAAAATGAAACTGTTACTGACTCGATAGAGCCCCAGTCGTCATCAAAATCAGAACAGTCAGTAATTTCTGTACCTGGTTCTTCAAATATTGAAAAAGAAACTGTTACTGACTCGATAGAGCCCCAGCCATCATCAAAATCGGAACAGTTAGTAATTTCTGTACCTGGTTCTTCAAATATTGAAAAAGAAACTGTTACTGACTCGATAGAGCCGCAGCCGTCATAAAAATCAGAACAGTCAGTAATTTCTGTACCTGCTCCTTCAAATATTGAAAAAGAAACTGTTACTGACTCGACAGAGCCCCAGCCGTCATCAACATTAGAACAGTCAGTAATTTCTGTTCCTGGTTCTTCAAATATTGAAAAAGAAACTGTTACTGACTCGATAGAGCCCCAGCCGTCATAAAAATCAGAAGAGTAAGTAATTTATGTACCTGCTCCTTCAAATATTGAAAAAGAAACTGTTACTGACTCGATAGAGCCCCAGCCGTCATCAAAATCAGAACAGTCAGTAATTTCTGTACCTGGTTCTTCAAATATTGAAAAAGAAACTGTTACTGACTCGATAGAGCCCCAGCCGTCATCAAAATCAGAACAGTCAGTAATTTCTGTTCCAGGTTCTTCAAATATTGAAAAAGAAACTGTTACTGACTCGATAGAGCCCCAGCCGTAATAAAAATCAGGAGAGTCAGTAATTTATGTACCTGCTCCTTCAAATATTGAAAAAGAAACTGTTACTGACTCGATAGAGCCCCAGCCGTCATCAAAATCAGAACAGTCAGTAATTTCTGTACCTGGTTCTTCAAATATTGAAAAAGAAACTTTTACTGACTCGATAGAGCCCCAGCCGTCATCAACATTAGAACAGTCAGTAATTTCTGTTCCAGGTTCTTCAAATATTGAAAAAGAAACTGCTACTGACTCGATAGAGCCCCAACCGTCATAAAAATCAGAAAAGTCAGTAATTTCTGTACCTGGTTCTTCAAATATTGAAAAAGAAATTTTTACTGACTCGATAGAGCCCCAGCCGTCATCAACATTAGAACATTCAGTAATTTCTGTTCCTGGTTCTTCAAATATTGAAAAAGAAACTGTTACTGACTCGATAGAGCCCCAGCCGTCATCAACATTAGAACATTCAGTAATTTCTGTACCTGGTCCTTCAAATATTGAAAATGAAACTTTTACTGACTCGATAGAGCCCCAGCCGTCATAAAAATCAGAAGAGTCAGTAATTCATGTACCTGCTCCTTCAAATATTGAAAAAGAAACTGTTACTGACTCGATAGAGCCCCAGCCATCATCAAAATCGGAACAGTCAGTAATTTCACCTACAGACATTATTCCCTTTCCAAAAATTAAGATAAAAAGGAAACGAAGCAGGAAAAGTTAAAGTCAACCCTCCTAACATCGACTCCTAATAAGGAGCGACTTTTACAAGAACAAGAAGAAGAGAAGGAAGCAGAAAAAGAGAAGGAGAGGAAAGCATTACTGAAGAAGCAAAGGATCAAATCTCAAAGTGCTAAAGTTCGTGCTGCCAAAAGGAAAGTTTTCGACGAATCATTATCTGATGAATTAGTAGCACTCTCCTCTACTATCAAGAAAGTATTGATTCTTGTGACATTCATTTTTCCGATAACGATGAAGAGCAAGACATTGACGGTTGTACCAAATATTTTACCTGATGACTTTGTAGTAGAGAGGTTTTTGGAAAAAAATCATATAGATTATTTATGGCCAAAATCTGCCAAGTGAATGATGACGTATTTTTTAAGCGACCTCCCACAACATTTCGTTTTCGTGAGACAACGGAAGATGCCTTTTTTCGAAAGGACGATATTGTTTTAAAGCTTTCAAAGCCAATGAACACTAGTTCTGTCAGATTTTCAAATTCAGTAGGATTCTCTGACGACCGCGCCAATTACAGTTCTCTTTTAGATTAACGTTTTGTATTTTACGTTTGATTTCTCTCAATAAGGATTACGTTTTTTTAAACGCCTACCATCTCTTTTATTTGGGGTTTTATACATTTTACTTTTGGGGCAAAAATACGCACTTGCGTACTACTGCCCCATTTGTAGGGGCAAGAGTACGCAAATGCAGATTTTTCATTAATTAGTGAACTTATAGAACTTCTGGAAACATGTTCTAAACTATCATGATTTCTGAAGACGACAGGAGATAACGAAACTGCGTGTTTTTGCCCCCAACTACCCTATACCTTTGAAGATTTGTACAAAAATTCAGCTTATTCCGTTAGATTCAAGTTTTTATCATATTTTTGCTCTTCGTTTGTCCTTAACCTTCTAATATTCTTCTTCTTTATCCAATATCTTCTCATCTCGTATCCATAAATATATACAAACCAATCATCCTGTACAAGCACACATATTTTCTAACCTCAGATACATTCAAATAATACTTTTTTCTGAGGCGTTACAATATCATTTTCAGTCGGTGACAATGGTACTACATTGTCTAAAATAATAAACCTGAACATCTTCAATATGAAGACTTCTATCAAGTAAAACTTTCTAAAATAATTTATCTATATTGATTAAATCGAAGACACCTTCGTTTTTAACTTTCCTAAGGGGTGGATTGAATTTACTAGCTAATGGTGAGTCTGTAACGTCTATTATTCGGGGGTAGCTGCCGTTGGAGAACATTTCTTCGCTGAGTCTGTAAACCCCTGTATGGGCCAGCGATAAATAAACAAGATTTTTTAAAGAAGCGAAACTGTTGTCAGATATGTAGAATATCACGTTGGAGTTTAAGACCAAGTTTCTCAAGTTCGGTAACTTACTGAAATTGTTCGTGAAAATCTGTTCGATTCGATTGTCACTCAAAATTAAGGTAGCTAAAGAAGCGGAATTTAAAAAAGTTTTGTTTCTAAAACGGATTTTGTTACCGGTCAAATCTAGTTTTTCTAAAATCGTATTTGTTTTAAAAGTATTTACATCTAAAGTTGTTAGGTTATTTCCTGACATATCCACTGTTTTTAATTGATCCAGTTGTCTGAAAGCCTTTCTATGTACGGTTGTTAGTTGATTATGATGAAGTTGTATCCTTTCTAGAAGTACGAAGCCGTTGAAAGAAAAAGCACATGGAGGTAAATTGTAGAAAATATTGTAGCCGTAGTTGACTGCTTTAACGTGGGGTGCTCCTCTTGGAATGGTTGTTAAAGATTTGGCCATTTCTATAATATTAGTTGGTGCTTGCGTTGTCGATTCTATAACTTCTATATGTTTGGAGGAAGCGGCTGATCTAAAAGCAAAAGTAAAATTATCGAATTGAAATTGCATTTTACAAGATTTGTAGTACTTTTTAATGAGCTAACCGCTAACCTTTTAACAAAGAAGTGCAATTTTGAACAAAGCCAAACTGACACTATAAGAAACTGTATAATTTTTATACGAATAAATAATATATGAGTAATAAGGAAGGTAACTAATAAAATAAAAAATAAAAAATTTTAATCAAAAAAAGGAAACATAGCACAAACTTTACTGTTAAACGAAATATATGTTTTTATATGTTTATATAGGCCTAGACTGTTGAGAAACTGCAAGGAATCCCTCAACAGGCTGGCAAGAGACATCAAAGTGTCTCTGATATGTCAAAAATTTTGAAAAATGTTCAAAATTTTTGAAATATTGTCAAAAATGGTCAAGAATTATCAGAATCTGTCAAAACTTGTCAAAAACTGTCGAAAATTGTCAAAAATTGTTAAATATTTTAAAAAATGGTCAAAAATAGTCAATAATTGTTAAAATTTTGAAAAATGATCAAATATTGTTAAATATTTTGAAAAATGATCAAAAATTGTTAAATATTTAAAAAAATTTACAATAATTGTCAAAATGGTCAAAATTTTTGGAAAATTGTCAAAAATGGTCAAGAATTGTCAGAATCTGTCAAAAATTGTCAAAAACTGTCAAAAATTGCCAAAAATTGCCAAAAATTGTTAAATATTTAAAAAAATGGTCAAAAATAGTCAATAATTGTTGAAATTTTGAAAAATGATCAAAAATTGTTAAATATTTTGAAAAATTTACAATAATTGTCAAATTAATGTTATAAATGAAACTAACTGTTTCTAATTAATTCCACTATTTAATGAAAAAGTTATGAAAATTATGAAAGGATAGATATCTTATTATTGATATCAATATCTTTTCATAATTTTTTCATTAAATAGTGGAATTAATTAGAAACAGTTAGTTTCATTTATAACATTAATATGAGTAGATTCCACAAAGTAAGGGTCCAAACAGTAAATATAATAGTCAAAATTTTTGAAAGTTGTCAAAAATGGTCAATAATTGTTGAAAATTGTCAAAAATTTTGAAAAATAGTCAAATTTTTTGAAAAATTGTCAAAAATGGTCAATAATTGTCAGAAACTGTCAAAAATGGTCAATAATTGTTAAAATTTTGAAAAACGGTAAAAATGGTAAATAATGATAAAAAACTGTCAAAAATAGTCAATAATTGTTAAAAATTGTCAAAATTTTTGAAAAAAGGACAAAATATTTGAAAAATTGTCAATAATTGTCAGAACCAGTCAAAAATGCTCAAAAATGGTCAATAATTGTTGAAACTTGGAAAAATGGTCTAAAATGGTGAAAATTTTTGAAAAATTGTCAAAAATGATCAATAATGGTCAAAACTGTCAAAATTGGTCAATAATTGTCAAAAATGGTCAATAATTGTTAAAATTTGAAAAAATGGTCAAAAATTGTCAAAATTTTGGAAAAATGGTCAATAATTATAAAAAACTGTCAAAAATGGTCAATAATTGTTAAAAATTGTCAAAGTAATCTACAGATTTGCTTCAATAACCTAACAAATCAATCATGAACTTGAAATTCCTTTTTCTACAGTCGCGCGTGAAATGACTAATTACTATATTCAAATGAAATCGTAAAATCGACAAATGCCGAGGATTGTTACTTTACGCTCTAGCGCAAAAAAGGAATCTTTTTCGCTCGCTTATTTAATCAAACCACGCCCTCCGAATTAACTCAATTGGTGAATAATTAACAATTTATCAGATTAAAAATTAAATAAAATTATATGAAAATTGTCAAAAATTTTGAAATATGGTCAAAAACGGTCCAAAAATGTCAAAAATTGTCAAAACCCGTAAAAAATTGTCAATAATACTTAAAATTTTGAAAAACGGTCGATAATTGTCAAAAATTTTAAAAAATGGTCAAGTCAATAATTGTCAAAAATGGACAATTATTGTTAAAAATTATCAAAATTTTGAAAAATTGTCAATTGTCAAAATTGTCAAAAATTGTTAAAGTTTTTGAAACATGGTCAAAAATGGTCAATAATTGTCAAAAATTATCAAAAATGGCCAAAAATTGTCAAAAACTGTCAAAAATGGACAATTACTGTCAAAATTGGTCAAAAATTGTTAAAATTTTGAAAAATGGTCGATAATTGTCAAAAACTATCAAAAATAGTCATTAACTTTGAAAAATTGTCAAAAATGGTCAGATATTTTCAAAAACTGTCAAAAATGGACAATTATTGTTAAAAATTGTCAAAATTTTGAAAAATAGTTGATAATTGTCAAAAATTGTTAAAGTTTTTGAAATATGGTCAAAAATGGTCAATAATTGTCAAAAAAGGTCAAGAATTTGGAAAAATGGTCCATAATTGTCAAAAATGGTCAAGAATTTGGAAAAATGGTCGATAATTGTCAATAATTATCAAAAATGGTCAATAATTTTGAAAAATGGTCTAAAATTTTGAAAAATTGTCAAAAATGGTCGAAAACTATCAATAATGGTTAAAAATTGTCAATTATTTTTAAAAACTGTCAAAAATGGACAATTATTGTCAAAATTGGTCAATAATTGTCAAAAGTTGTTAAAATTTTGAAAAATGGTCGATAATTGTCAAAAACTATCAAAAACGGTCAATAATTTTGAAAAATGGTCAAAAATGGTCAATAATTGTCAAAAACAATCAAAAATGGTCAATAAACGTCAAAAATGGTCAAACATTTGAAAAAATGGTCAAAAACGGTCAAAAATGGTCAAAAACTGCCAAAAATGGTTAAAAATTGTCATCATTTTGAAAAATGATCAAAAATTTGGAAAAATGGTCACTAATTTTGAAAAACAGTCAAAATGGTCAATAATTGTTAAAATTTTGTAAAATGGTCAATAATTGTAAAAATTTTGAAAAATAGTAAATAAATAATACGAGCCGTTTCCGAAAATCGATTTAAACACGTAATTTATAAAATTGATTTAGAAAAATCGATTAATATTACTACAAAAATCGATAATGAGAAAATAATAATCGATTTATATAAAAATCGATTATTTTTTATCATCCCTAGTCAGTAGATCTTTTTAAGGTTAATCATGATGATTAGCGAAAATGACGATTATTCTAGCATTCCTCTATAAGATAATATAAAAAACTGTTTTAATTATTAAAAAGGCGACTGTAGAAAAAATTATATGTGTGTTTTGATGACGGATTGGAGTATGATGGCAGTGCATTTCCTGACGATAATGAGAATGAAATTTGTATTGATGAATGTGTTTTCGAAATCGAGGACGTGTTAAAAATTCAGAGCGAAGAAGAAGAAGACGCTGAACATACAGGAAACGCTGATGATGAAGATGCAGAAGAAGAACACGGAAGTTGTACAAAATATCTTTCAAAATCGGGCATAGAGTGGGCGTTTCTTAGAGCCAGAAGGAGAGGTAGAAACTTTGTAAATGCTCGTCCTTGTTTTACTGAATACAGCAGAAATTCTATTAGATTTGTTGAAATGCTAAATTCATTTATTACTACGGATATGGAGGAAATAATTTGCCTTCATACTAATCAAGAAGCATTGAGATGTTACGATGAATGGAACAAAACATATCCAGATAATAAAAAAAAACATAGATACCACTACAGAAAGACGAGTTGGACTGTTTCATTGGAGTATACCTAAATACATGTATTTAAGTTGGGCTCCCTGAACGACCCCGTTTAGTGCTTCACGTAATTTTTTTAGAGGGTTAAAAGACTCCAATTTCGAGTGCTCCACGTTGTGCTTGCAAGCGGCGTCGCAAGCTCCAGCGAAATTTGATGTTAGGTAGATTTTTCGACCTTACTTCTTCTTCCTAGTAACTATATTTGAAAGTAATATTCTTACGATGGTCTTTTATGATAAGAAATCTAGATGGTCAAACTTTAAACCGAAAGTAAATAATAAAAATTTTGTTCATTATTTATTTCCAAAACGTTATTTTCCACAATTTCAAAAAAATTCAAAATAAAATATTATCCATTCATTAGTTGATTATTTTATATAACCAAGGTTGTAAATTCTAGATGTCTTTTTAAAATATGTATACACTTTATTTTATCATTATTTTGAAATGAATGAAAATGTTTTCTAAAAGTTCAAGGATATAATTTTATCGATACAATATTGATCAAAATAAAAGTACAATTAACACGAAAACTATGTTTACCTTCTTTAAATTAAAAAAATAAGATGCAATAATATGATGAAATGTCCATTTGCTGACAGATATAGGTAATTAGAAGACAGACAGACCTAATTTATTTTACAATAAATGCCATTTTTATCAATTACTCAATATGAAAACACAAGAGTGTTAAATAACAAAGATTTAGTCTTACGTAATGCATTTTGCAAAATATTTGTCAACGGAAAATATTTTCTGTTTATTTTATTATCGATCAGAGAAATCGTATTAAAAGTGAATCTTAAAAATATGTGTGATAGCTCATTAGAATCGGAATTATTTTTCTAGAAAAACGTATCGAGAGCGTTTATTAGAACATAAAAATTTCAAAAGATATAAACAAATAAAAGGAATTTTTGTGGGGATGTGGCAATAATACCAGAGTGTACTCTTTTAATAGAGTATCATAGTATTCATTTTCAAGGCACTAGGTGAGATTATTGGTAGAATATTGTGAAAAAAGTTGAAAAAAAATTTATTTTATATTGTTTTTCGAGTTTTATATATACCAATGTTAAAATTTATTAATTTTTTCACAATATTCTACCAATAATCTCACCTAGAAGTTCCAGTGACCAAAATCTTAAAATACGGAACGCCACTGACCAGCCCCCCGGAGGCCTATCCACCGTAGGCAGAGATTTTTCGAAAAACCACTCCCAATTTCTGCCCAGAAGTCGTTAAAATCGTTAAAAAAACAAAATTTGTGAAGTTCCTTTCCAAAGCCCCAGAGGCAAAAAATTTTTTTGGGCCACGCTTGTCTTATATCAAAATAATGCTCTCTTAAAAAACAACCATATTTTATTCATTTCTATACATATTAAATATTACAAACTTAAATTAAATGATAATTAGTCTAAATATTTTTAAAATTTAAGTGAAGCCTTCGATCTTTTGTATTAGCGACAACTTATTACGTCAAAACACAGCTCATTATTCTCATTATTTCGCTTCAAATGCTCTCCTTTAAATCAAAATATAGCGCGGCCTGTCAACCCCTCTACTCATCTCTTTTCTAAGCGTGTAATAATCAGCCGACGTAAGTGGATTCATCGTCGGTATTAAACCGGGCTTTTCGCCCATCACATGTAAACTTTGGGCGTGTTTCTCTCACGCCGCGAAGATCGTCAGAGCTCGGCAAATTCCGTTCCCATATAACACCTTGAGGTCAACGGTGGACACCGGCACGCTTTCCAATTTTGTTTTTCGCCGAGTACTTGAAACGTTTTGGGTAAATTTTATTTAAGATATGTATATAGGTATAGGTATAGTAGGTATATTTTATGTTTTTGAATGCTTATTTAATTATTTTTTAATGGGAGGTCATTGACCCAAAAATCCGCTTCGTGGAGTCCTTCCTATATACATATTTGACGAGATTCAATTTTATACTTTCAATACTCATTTTCAAGTTACTTATTTTCTTTTTCAATTTTTAGTGGCGACAAATAATGTCAATAAAAAATATAAGATACAGAGTGGGCTCTACAAGAAACTTTCCACTCATATTTACAACATTTTTTGACCAGAAAACTAAATTCTCAATATTTTTTCCCCTTCTTTCCTTCCCATCAAAATTTCATATACAGAGTCGTCCAAAAGTATGAAACCAAATAAATATCTTTGTCCACGACTATACGTTAATGTTTACATTTTACGTGTGCTTCTTCAAGTGAATAATAGGTGTGGATAATGAACACATCACATAAATTGGAGAGAAGATAGAAAAATTAATTAATTGGTTCCGGTAGAGCTCGCGACCCTCGGAATTTTATGTTAATTTTAAATTTGTTTGATAGCTTACCTTAAATAAAGCAGCTTGGAACAAAAATTTCGTTGGATCGTTCAGAAATTACTTTAAAAATCACGAATTTAGTTCAAAAAATGATACTTTTTTAACACTATTTAATGCTATTTTACGATGAATATTTTCACTTTAAACTGTAAAGGTTATTATCTTAAACTAAGTATAACAAAGTTTCACAAAAAAACCGGAAAATACTTAAATTTTGCCAATTTTTAGAAATATTTTCAAGCATAATTATTTTCACTTGACACTTATAGGTTATAAAATTACACACTAAAATCTTGTGTCTAGATACCTTACGTTCACAAATTAAGATTGTTGTGTGATCAGGTGATAGTTCTGGAGGCGTTGTCAAATGGTGTTTATTTTCTTTGAGTTGAATTAATTTTGTATTGTAATAGATTTGCATTTATAATCATGAAAATTTTTAGAATATAATGTTTATCTTAGATGTGCTTACATTAAATATAAGAGTTTATAACGTGAATTTTGGTATATTCCCTTTCCCCTCTCGAAAAACATCAAATAATTTGTATTCCACATGAAGTTTTGGAAGTTTTTGACTTTCTATAAACATACTTATCTATTCCCTTCCCTTTCTGGAAAAAATATCAAATAATTTGTATTCCACATGGGGAGGAGAATTCCCTTCCCTATTTAACTATTTTTTTAAATAAAATATCTTTCCAAATAGTGGTCGTGGTGAAAAAATATTGTTTTTTGGATTTTTCTCTATAAATTCTGAATGTACCACAAATTTTTTAGTAAAAGATCTAAAACCTAAATTATTTCCAAGCCGTCACGAGTTACAAATGAGAACTGGCAACATTGTCCATCCACCGCTCTTTCTAAAATTTGTGACCATCTGATATCTACACATAATTGTCAAAAATTGGCTAAAATTAAAAAAAAAAATGGCGGATTTTTAGTACTTTTAATTGCAATTTTCTCCTTCAAAAGTGCATGATCCAAGAATTTTTTTCTTTTAAATTGTTCTATAGCAATTGGGCTTTATAATAAAAAAAATCGTTGCAAAATTCCGAGGGTCGCGAACCTTACCGGACCCAATTCATTTATAAAGAAGTAATTAATAGTGGTGGACAAAATATAGTATTCTACTCGCATATAATGGCTAATATTCACTCAGGTCTGCGGCTCGTGACAAAAACGCACCTTCTTGAATAATGGCCATCATTATATGCTTGTTGAATAATATACTATTAAAGCGAAAAAAATATTATTAATAAAGTTTAAAGACAAGTACAATGCTGCATAACGTATCTTATGTAATTTTTTTTGTTAATAATAATAATTATATTGCAAAAATTTTGAAAAAATGAAATTTTAACGGGATATTATTTATATTTCGATGGGATATTCTACCTGCCAGGTGACCAAGAAGGTTACGTATGAGTGTGAGTGAGAAGTGCTATAGGTAAATTGAAGTGAACTGTCGTCCGAGAATGCCGCGGTGTCATTGGCTCGGACGAGACCACGTGACACAATACCCATGATGTTGTGAGTCGAGACCCATATTTGGGTAATCTAGAGAACTATTTTTAGCGTGTCCCTACTCAAAAATGACTACCAGCTTTAAATAGTTGAACGCTTTGCGAGTTCTATTTCCAAGGACTTCGCCAGGATCAGAAGAGAAGCCACAACCAAAGGGATATCCATGAGGTACACCTACATCGACCGACTAGGAGTGAAAGTACTCCTAGAAATACCGGAGGATGACCAAATACCTGGAAGAAGGCCAATGTGTAAACTGGTACACCTTCATGGTTCAATCGGAGAAGACCAATAAGACCATCATCAAAGGACTTTCACCGCAGGAAGACTTAGATGACATCAAGGAGGACATCGAGAGGTAAGGAGTACGAGTCCAGAAGATCACACAGCTCCATTCCAGGTACGGAGAGAAGAAGAAGCTCTCCATCTACATGGAAGACAACGAGAGGATGAAGAACATCAACTACGTCCTATCATCGAAGATAAGACAAGAAGCAGCCAGGAAGAATAACGGACCCACCCAGTGCTACAACTGCCAGGGATTCCACCACAACCAGTCCACCTGCCACATGGAGACAAGAAGCGTGATATGTGGAGGCTCATACCGATCAGGAGACTGCGAGAGACCAGCCAACTGCAGAGGAGAGCACCCTGCCAACTACAGAGGATGTACAGAAGCACCTAAGAAGATACCAGAGCCACCAAAGAGGACAGCGAAAGCACCAGCAGCTTCACAGAGGACAACACCAGGGATGAGCTACGCCAACGTAGCAAAGAAGACCACCGTGATATCAAAGGAGCAGCAGGACATCTTCGAGATGATGAAGCTCTTCTCTTCACACATGGAGGAGATGAAGAACTTCTACCAGAACTTCCAGAACGTTTCCCTAAACCAAGAAAAGAAGTTGGACTAGCTCAACAGATCGGACTGAGGCCTCATCGGAAGAGATGAGGGGTGGAGGAATGGGTTTGATAGAGGTGTGTGTGTGTGTGTATGAATTCTTTTTTGGAAAACTCAAAATCTTTACTTTTTCCGCTCTATTTTTTTCTGAATCCGTGTGTTTGGTTGGAAAACACTTTAAAAATTTAACTGAAAGACCCCTTCATAGTTACCCTACAAGAAAGGATTTTAATTTTAAAAAACAATAACATGGTACTTTTTTAACGTTTTTTTTTACTTTTTCACACATTGTATAAGATTTAAAGTAAATCATCCGGTTTCGATTTAAACAATTGACAATGATAAGCGCGCTAAAAATAGTGTAACCTCAAAAAAGTCACGCATATAATTAAAATGTCAAATAGCAAAGAATTGTTTCAAGAAAAAGCGTAATAATTCGCAGAAAATCGAGTGGTATGCGTGATTAGAATATTATTTGGATAACCTCCAATGATGTATTTACAATTTACATTTTTTTTAACGAAAGCGTGCGTTGTTGTTCGAAATAATAAAATTGGCACTTACATTGACATATTGTATAAAGAAACTATTAAGAAAATTGCACATAAATCCATTTTTTCCAGTATTTAACAGCACCACATTTGGAAAAACATGTAGACTCGTATGTCTTCTGGTAACATCTAACTTTATCTTTCTGTTGCGTCACCAGATTATCGCGTTAAATTTGAAAAACATTTTGATTTAATAACTTCTGCCAGTCTTAGCACCTTATAATAACGTACTTAGAGGTTGAAAGGTCTTGAACGTATTAATACGCCGTGAACTGTTCACAACACTGTAGGCTATTGTTTGTGGATTTTGTTAGAAAAAAATGCATTTTCAATTGGAACTTTGCTTTATAAATATTTAAATAAGGTTATCAAGGATTTATCTGGTTTTATAACTCTGTGTCTAATTTCGAGATAAAACAACATAAATGTATAAATATAAGTTTAACAATGTCACCCGTCAACATTCAATTTTTATTTATAGAAAATTTTTGTTTACGTATTTTAACGATATGTCACTGAAGACCAGTGGCGGCACTATAAACGAGGAGACAAAAATCTAAAGCGATTGAAAGTTCCCCACGGTGCCGAAGGCGAAAGTTTTCATATATTATGTTCTCCTGGCAAAAATATACAGTTTCTAGAAGAAACTGCTCTAAATTTAACGGATAATTTGCACAAGATTAAATAACCTAACCTATAAACCAAAATAACCTGTGTGAAAATACCGGGTGTCTATAAACTCTCCTGTCAAACGCAAACTACAGATACTATGTATGTTTATGTATATTGGGGTGATATTCACTGAGACCTAAAAGATCTTACTTCTACTTAGTTCCCGAGGAAAGTCTCAGAGACTAGTAGCTCCTTTAGTCCCATTTCCCGAAGGAATTTTAGGATGTCTGCAGGCTTCAACTTAGGTAAATGTCTCTCTTCTATTCAGTAATCTCCTAGGATTCTGAATTGTTGTGCAATTCGCAAGTATGTGGATGGAGGTTTCTTCTTCCATGCCACAGAATCTACATAGATCATGATCAGATCTTCTCTTTTTTCGGCTTTGCCTATTTCTTCCGATATTACATTGGAGCTGATACTCGGCCTCCAAAAGGTTGTTCCAGTCCCCCTCATCTGCTATTTCATTTCTTTCTATTGCAGTGTGTCCTGAAATCCACAGTAAGGTTCTCGCCTAGTTAATTGAGTTTGCCTAATCTAACCTAATTTACCTTTATGCGACAATGGAAGCCATTCTTAATCTTCACACACAAAAAGCCTAAAGGCTGAGCTGGCAAGGTCTCAAATCCTTTGACTGGTGGTGCCGAACCAATCAATCCAAAAGTTCCTCCTAAGAGAGCTAGCGCCCTTTGAAAACGACCTTGTTCCCTTCTCAATTTCTTTGTAACGGAGCAATGTTTAAGCGAGGTAATATAAAACAAATTATTTGATAACACTATAATGTAATGTATTACTTTTATCTACTGCCTAATTTTTTATTTATAAAGGGCAAAAGTCAATAATTTACGTTTTAGTTAACTTACAACTGTAGTGGGATATAATTATTCTGAAATGCTAAGTTTTACGTCAAATACTTACGTAAGACCATATAAAATTTGTATAGGTAACGGTTAATACAGTGTCTAAGCCAGGATGACAAAAATAGAAAGAAGTTTCTTATCACTTTTCCATGAATTATAGCTGTAGGTACTTTTTATCCATTATATTTAAAAATTATTTTTATTATCTTAATTTTTAAATATACCAACCAAAAAAAATTCTATTAAACACCCTGTACGCTTCAACCGAAAAAACAAAGAGCTCCAGACTGAACACTTGCAGGTCGCAGCTGTGTCCCTGCAAACGTATCTTTTCCTTCCCTATGTACTTTCTATGTGTGCCCTTCCTCGTCGTCTATTGGGCCCGGTGGTGGCGTAACACCGTGAGAGTCTTTCTGCTAATAATGCACAACCCCATAACAACATTGGAAGAGCGATAAATGAACATGAACACCCGTTTAGTAGGTACAGATTGTCGGATAATGGTGTCATTAAAATTGGCAGTGATTCTGTTGATGATAGTGGGTCGTACGAAAAATACTTTTATCCACAAACACATTATAATTGGAGTTTTATCCACACTTATCACTTTATCACTAGTAAAATAATGAATCAACACTTTTGACTTTACTCAAACCAAGCGTGATCCAAAACGTAATGAATGATCTGCTAAGGCGCCAGGTCTTCCCCAGGGAGTTCAAAGAGGCAAACTTAGTTCTGCTGTTGAAACCGGGTAAACCACCAGAAGGAACTCCTGAATGTCACTTGATTCGATCTGTTCGAACCCATATCGTCCTATCCCATTCGCAGTTTCCGTTATGTTTGCAGTCAAAGTATGAATTTGCACAGATTCTTTTTCATTTTCCGCAATCAGAGCAGACCACAGTTTTTTCCAGTATGATTTCAATGTGTATGGCTTCAGTTCTTCCAATGTCTTTTTTGTTTACGATGTCAAATTTCTTCCATCATTCCATAACATTCATATCAGGATCACATTCCATATTATCCAATATGATTTTGAAGGTTCGTCTAATGTAATAGAGCTTAAAGGCCTGGATTATTCCTTGGTCCATAGGTTGAAGCAAAGCCGTCGTGCTGGGAGGTAAAAATGTCACTTTTATATTTGGATGCATAGTTTCAAGTTCGCGAGGATGACCTGGAGCATTGTCCAAAACTAGAACTGCTTTAAAGTCTAAATTCCTTTTTTATAAGTTTCAACTTCAGAAACAAAACAATTCCGGAACCTATCACAAAAAATAGTGCTTGTAATCCACGCTTTCTTGTTAGCACTCCAAAACACTGGCAGGTCCTCCTTGTTTTGATTTTTTAAAGCACGAGGATTTAACGATCTGTAAAGCATCAGTGGTTTAATGACACAATCTCCAAATACATTAGAACATAGCAGCAGTGTAGACTCTTCGCTTTTAGAAATGAATGTTTTGTTTGGCATTCTCCTCCAAAACAGTGCAGTTTCGTCTGCATCAAATACTTGCTCAGGTTTGTATCCTTCATCAGCTACTAGGTTTGCAAATTCTTCTGGATATCTTTCTGCTCCAACCTTAAATTTATTGAACCAACCTTGATGCTTGAAAGCCTCCATCTGTATATTCACCACCACAACTACCACCAGGTTCTTTAAAATGTGTGTAAAGAAATCTTATAGTAAAAACGCGAATGAAGGAAGCGCGAATAAGGAGCTTTTACTGTAACAGGATCACGAGCTGGTCGTGGTCTATCTGGATATCTTGTAGCGTATAAAGCACATGTTCTAGTAATAACTCTATGAGTAAATGTACGTAATCTTTATTGTTTAATTCCAAATCAGTCATTTCTGTCACTTTGTAATAGTGCCAATAGAGGAGTTCAGTTTAAGGTCAGTGTGGTTAACAAAAAAGTGGTTTTTATGACAAGAATGAAAGTTAATGTCTACCATTCATAACAAACGATACCTAACAACATCAGCACAGCACCGACAAGGTACGTCAACGCCTCAACCACAACACATTTCTCAGAGAGAATATTTTGCGGACGGCGTGCTGATCCTTTGCCGACGTCGTACGCTCACTTATCAGCACATTTCGGTTAGTACAGTACAATACAATATCTGTGACAATATAAAGTGGCGGTGCTGATCCCGTGTCGATGCGTTAAGTGAGCCCATACATAACCGACGAGTTGACCATTCGACGGTGCTGTGACGATGCTTGTCAGGTGCTGTGCTGATAAGTGTGTTTCGACCTTTACAAAAGTGTTCAGATACTGACAGAAATTTACTCTCTCTAATTTTCAGTGTTTTACAGCACTTTTCTTTAATACACAGCCAACTTGTAACGCCTTCTTTGTTCACTCGATGTTATCCTGGTATCAAATCGCCGACCCTTGTACCAGATAGCACGAAATAATCCTTGTTCGCAAATAGCACTATAGCGTTCCAAGTACATAATGAAAATACTTCACAGATGTCCTAAAAGCTAAAAGAAAGTCATTTCTATTGTTTTTTGAATAGTGCTTAACTTATGTCCACCCATATTGCCAAAACAACCAATCACTTCTACATTAAAAAAAAAAGAAAAGACCTTCCCAATCCGTATCAGTAGATAACTGCCGTTGTGACAGCCGTAATGCACTGATAACTGAAATGAATGAACGTAAGTTTGTCGAGATGGGAGATAAACTATAGAAATAACTGTTGTGGATTAACAGTTATTTTTATTAAAATATTAAAAATTTAGAAGGTTTCAAGGGAAACAGTAGTCGCCAATTACTTAGAAGTAGTAAAATAACCCCAGTGGCGTCGGTTCAAGTCGTTCTCATTAATTATCATACTAACAAAATAAGATTTCTTTTGCTGACGTTTGCTGCAAAAGTATTTTATTTACAATTTTAGTATTGCCAAGAAACCATTGTTTTTCGATATTTTCGATAGGAAACGATTGTAATTGCATTGCATTGTGTTACTGTTACTAGTTTAGTACTAAGATATACGAAATACCCAGACAGCACGAGTACGAGCCCAGGATGTCGGTTATCAGACATCCGAAGTCCCAGGTACGTCCATTTCATAACCTTAGCCATGCTCAGGACGTCCCGAGGACATCTTTTGTTACTAAACCATACGTCCCTTGGAAGTCCCAATTAGAACGTCCCAAGTACGTCCTCTTAATTTTGATAATTGACCTTCCAAGTACGTCCTCTTATTTTTTTTATTGAACCTTCTTAGAATCTTTTTAATGGACACAGGAAAAATCAATAAAAATAAATAAATTTTTATTTTATACAGTTGTATAAAATAAGGACTAAGGACCACCACACGATAGGGATGCGCGATACTATCCGATATTCCAGTGTATCGATACTTTTACTTCCGATACTCGATATTTTGTATCGATACTATGCTTTTCGATACATTCCAAGTATCGATAAATTTGTAGTGTATCGATACCTTGCGATACGGGATTTTTAGTGGTAGCAGCAAGTGGCGTTATCTATAGTGATGAGTGATATCGTGATTTTTTATTCACGCTGTGAAATGATATCGTGCTTTTTTTAACGAAACGAAAAATAAAAAACGAAAAATGCAGTTTTTTGCGTTTTTCGAGCTAATTTTGAGAATATGTGGAAAAGTCACTGATGTAAAAGTTGTAGATTTTCCCAAGATATACAACTTTTATAATCAGCTTTTATTATAGGAACTTCAACTTTGGCCGGAAATCGCAATAAGGTCTTTTTCCACCCCCCAAAAAAAATGTGTTTACCGAAAAAACGTCAAAATTCGAAAATTTTCCAATATTTTAATCTGAAATTTTTTTTCATGGTTTGTGACTATCAAAGCTACCTTCTACTAAATTTTCATCAAAATCGAACATTTTTTAACGAAACCAAAAATAAAAAACGAAAAATGCAGTTTTTTGCGTTTTTCGAGCTAATTTTGAGGTTATGTGGAAAAGTCACTGATGTAAAAGTTGTAGATTTTCTCAAGATCTACAACTTTTATAATCAACTTTTTATTATAGGTCTTCAACTTTGGCCGGAAATCGCAATAATGTCTTTTTCCAACCCCCCAAAAAAGTGTTTTTTACCGAAAAAACGTCATAACTCGAAAAATTTTCAATATTTCAATTCGAAATTTTTTTTCATGGTTTGTGACTATCAAAGCTACCTTCTACTAAATTTTCATCAAAATCGAACACTTTTTAACGAAACCAAAAATAAAAAACGAAAAATGCAGTTTTTTGCGTTTTTCGAGCTAATTTTGAAGTTATGTGGAAAAGTCACAAATGAAAAAGTTGTAGATTTTCTCAAGATCTATAACTTTTATGATCAACTTTTTATTCTAGGAACTCAACTTTGGATGGAAATCGCAATAATGTCTTTTACAACCCCCCCCCAAAAAAGTGTTTTTTACCGAAAAAACGTCATAACTCGAAACATTTCCAATATTTTCATTAGAAAATTATTTTCATGGTCTGTGACTATGAAAGCTTCCTTCTACTAAATTTTCATCAAAATCGAACATTTTTTAAGGAAACTAATAATAAAAAACAAAAAATGCAGTTTTTTGCGTTTTTCGAGCTAATTTTGAGGTTATGTGAAAAAGTCACCAATTAAAAAGTTGTAGATTTTCTTGAGTTCTACAACTCTTATCATCAACTTTTTTTTCTAGAACCTGAACTTTGGCCGGAAATCGCAATAATGTTTTTTTGCACCCCCCAAAAGGTATTTTTTACCGAAAAAACGTCAAAATTGGGAAAATCTCGGATCGTTAACGTATCGATACTTCGAGTATCGATAAATTAATATTCGATATTCTACTGTATCGATACTTTACGTTCCGATCCGTATCGATACCTAATATCGATACTTTCTAGTGTATCGCGCAACCCTACCACACGATAATTTTCAAAATTTTCCACCTTTTTTGAGTGAAAAAAAAAATAAAAACCTTAAAACTCTATCAAAAAATTATTCTTTGACACAATTTGATGAAATTCTGATCACACCATTTTGCCAAAAAAAAAATGTAAAAATATCCTGTTTTTCTAAAAAATTGCTGGCAAAAGAATCATAGCAATAGGTTCAATAGATGCATCGCCCCCTCCACGTCCTTCCGGTTGAAATTACTCTTACTTGCAGCACAAATTGTGGTTTCTAATAATGATGTGTATTATTTTATAATTTTTTATTCTAATTTGTGCGTCCCCAGGACGTACATCCCCAATACCTACAAATTAGAACGTCTCTAGTACGTACAAATTAAGTCTGGGACATTGGGACCAACTTAGGACTCAATATGGACGTCCTAAGGATATCCAGTGCTATCTGGGTAGCAAACTACATTTTAAAAAATTCCAATATACTCTCGTATCTTTTTTTCATACTTGTGTCTCAACAATCATTATTACACAAAGAAGCTAAAGTGGATAGGTTAATTATGGCCAACGATATATTTGGATCTAAAATGTACCTTCTGTCACACCTAATGCTTCTTCTTATCTAAGTTTTTTTCTTCAATTTTCTCCCCAACGTTCTCTACTCATACAGAGTGGGTTTTAAATATGGAACGCCTCAATCATCTCGGAAACGGATATCATGATTTTTATACATTTTGGTGTGCAAGGATCTTGTGATGTGGCCGATATTATGGTGGTATTTACATTTTGTAATTTCAAATGAATTTTTATTATATTTTTTGCCTTTTGAAATATTTAAGAAATACTGATTATTTTTCATGTAATGTTCCCCATATTTTCGTTATAGTATTATCTTCGCCGAAGTTAAAATAATCGGGTTCGAGTCCCGATGGTTTCGCTTTTTCAATGTTCAGAATATTTAGCTTATATTAAAGAGTACCTAGATTGCCATTATTTATACTTAAACTTAAGCTGTACTGTTCACTATTGACAGTATCAATAAACGTTCTTTCTTTAAT
The DNA here is from genome assembly GCA_947563755.1 of Lochmaea crataegi. Taxonomy (NCBI): domain Eukaryota; kingdom Metazoa; phylum Arthropoda; class Insecta; order Coleoptera; family Chrysomelidae; genus Lochmaea; species Lochmaea crataegi. The sequence goes on along the minus strand of OX387426.1, from coordinate 5,302,480 downwards.
TCTTAGAAGGATCTAAGTCTGTTCCCATCTCAAATAATAGGGCGTAAAACTGGTCGTAAGTTCGGTTTCATTATCCAGTGTAATCCGCAATATTAGGGGCGGATATGCTGTTTGAACCATTGTTAATCTTTGTAGTAAACTTAAGTTTAATGAACACTGACACGTGACACTTGCACGAGGCTGGCTTTCTGTGATTGCACATTTTCAATGTTATCTGATAGCGATATCTGATATTAAGTCTTGCGTTACACTGGGTTCATTAAATCGAACAAGACGCCGTAGATAATACATTGATTTATTAACCCATGGATATGGTATAAACATTGAAATTCTTATTGAAAACAAAATATTGATATTTTTAATAAAACAATTGTTGTACAGTTATTTGGTAGTTTTGCCGGGAAAATTTTCCAGATGTTTCAAAAATTGGTGATTTTGATGAGCTCTTTCCGAATTTCTACGTATCTTCGCCGCTCGCGTTTCCATATTGAAAAAATGGCGACTAAATACAGTTTTTTAGCAATATCTCCTTTCCGACTCATTTTTCGATGAAAATAGTTATTTATAGAATGAAACTAAAGGAAATTTCCTATAATTTATGTCTCAACTTTTTTTTCGTAAAATGAATAGTTTCGGAGTACAAAATTTTCATTGGAACCATGACAATTTCAATTTGATTTGTAACAGTTATAAAAACGATTTCGGACTTTTATATTAAAGTTACAATTTAAGCTTTACTATTTCAACCATCCACTGTTAATACTTAAAATGACTTTGAAAGTTATTGACTTTATCCTACAACAAACAAAATTCGAGAAAGTGACTAAAGAATCATTTTATATAATGCAGTGTGTAGTGTATTTTCATAGTAAGCAGCTGTGGAAACAACAGAAAACGCATGGCATTATTAAGCAACGAATCCGCGGCACGGGCGGACACGTGGCCGCGTTGTGAACTACACGCGAGCGTCGTTCACACGGTTCAACCCCTATTCTTTCAAATCTCTTTCGGATAAAGCATGCCCATTCATGAACACCCGGTCTATATGAGTATTTTCTCCAAAATTAACTGATTGGTGCAGGCCAGGATTCAAATATCTATAACAGAGAAAATGAATATATACATATTCTACCCGAAGGTGTAAGGTTTAAATTTCGTTAATAATAAATAAATTGTGCTCATTTATTTTTGTTTCGTGCTCTCTTTAGCCTTTTTCCAGTTTTTGTTCCCCTTTTTTAGGCATTCCACTACTTCATCATTCCATTTCTATTCCATTTCTATTCCATTTCTATTCCATTTCTATTCCATTTCTATTCCATTTCTATTCCATTTCTATTCCATTTCTATTCCATTTCTATTCCATTTCTATTCCATTTCTATTCCATTTCTATTCCATTTCTATTCCATTTCTATTCCATTTCTATTCCATTTCTATTCCATTTCTATTCCATTTCTATTCCATTTCTATTCCATTTCTATTCCATTTCTATTCCATTTCTATTCCATTTCTATTCCATTTCTATTCCATTTCTATTCCATTTCTATTCCATTTCTATTCCATTTCTATTCCATTTCTATTCCATTTCTATTCCATTTCTATTCCATTTCTATTCCATTTCTATTCCATTTCTATTCCATTTCTATTCCATTTCTATTCCATTTCTATTCCATTTCTATTCCATTTCTGTTCCATTTCTATTCCATTTCTGTTCCATTTCTATTCCATTTCTATTCCATTTCTATTCCATTTCTATTCCATTTCTATTCCATTTCTATTCCATTTCTATTCCATTTCTATTCCATTTCTATTCCATTTCTATTCCATTTCTATTCCATTTCTATTCCATTTCTGTTCCATTTCTATTCCATTTCTATTCCATTTCCATTCCATTTCTATTCCATTTCTATTACATTACTATTCTATTTCTATTCCATTTCTATTCCATTTCTATTCCATTTCTATTCCATTTCTATTCCATTTCTATTCCATTTCTATTACATTTCTATTACATTTCTATTACATTTCTATTACATTTCTATTACATTTCTATTACATTTCTATTACATTATTTCAATTCCATTATGTCTGTTCCATTTCTTTTCCATTATATCTATTCCATTATCTCTATTCCATTATCTCTATTCCATTTCTATTCCATTTCTATTCCATTTCTATTCCATTTCTATTCCATTTCTATTCCATTTCTATTCCATTTCTATTCCATTTCTATTCCATTTCTATTCCATTTCTATTCCATTTCTATTCCATTTCTATTCCATTTCTATTCCATTTCTATTCCATTTCTATTCCATTTCTATTCCATTTCTATTCCATTTCTATTCCATTTCTATTCCATTTCTATTCCATTTCTATTCCATTTCTATTCCATTTCTATTCCATTTCTATTCCATTTCTATTCCATTATTTCAATTCCATTATGTCTGTTCCATTTCTTTTCCATTATATCTATTCCATTATTTCTATTCCATTATGTCTATTCCATTTATATTCCATTTCTATTCCATTATGTCTATACCATTATGTCTATTCCATTTCTTCGGTCTACTTCTCGTTCTCTTCTGTACTTACTTCGCCTGCCATCCTTCATCCTTATTAGATGTCTAAGCCATCCAAGTTGCTGTCGTTCTATACTATTCAAGCTCTACTTCAAGCTCTTTTCCTATATCTTCTTTAGGTATGTTGTCCATTTTTGTTACCTTCTGAACTTTCCTTGAAAATTTCATTTATGTCGCCTGTATTTTGCTTTTTTGTTGTTTGGAAAGATTACAGCTCTCCTATCCATAAATTATGACTGGACTGTAAATTGTTTTGTAAACTGTTCATTTTTTTTCCAAAACGCATTTAGTCCGACCCTGTTTTAACGGCAGAATTCACAGATTAGGAACTGGCATAAAAGTAACAATTTGGGTTCTCTTTACATCAATAGGGGTCAGTTCATTAAATTTTATCGACAATTTTGGAAAATTAGGGCACGTGTTTGGATTATGGAAATTATCGAATGCTATTATAAGTGCAGATGTGAATTCAGATGGAAATTTAATGAGATGCAGGATACAAAGTGGGACGTACTATTTCGGATTTTGCAAAAAAAGGAATTGTAAGTAAATAAGATTTGTTTCCAATATTTATGTGGGCGACTTTATTTCAATAGTGACCGGCATTATTCTGTGATTAAATACAGAGATACAGTATTCGCCAGCTAACTTGATGTCCTAAATGCTTTCTAGTGAGCTATTGACGCCGCCCATCCGATAACTGTAAACAGTGCCGTGCAAGTTCTGAGGATACGCTTTCTGTTACAAATTAACACAACTTGTACAATTAATAAAATAAAGTCCGTCCGGAAATATACGATCCTAACTTAATAAATAATATTTAATTCTTTGTTATAATTATTGGTATATTGATTTTAATAGAAACGGATCTGCTTTATACCTGAATTCTGAGTACATACAAATAATATTTTAACAATAAGGTACCCATTACAATAACATGTTATTTATCTAATTGAAGATTATAAAGTTAGGATCTTATATTTCCGGACGGACTATAATTAAAATTTGTTAGAAACTAAATAATTTCTTCCAGGTAGTAATGAGAATAAAAGAAACACAAGATAATGGGAAATTATTTGAGCTAGGTATATTGCTAGCTAGCTGGCTTACCTGTTGCCTGGGATGTTTTAATTTTCACTTTATGTGAAAAATTCAAAAAAATCGTTTTTGGTTTTTTATTTTTATCTCTTACAAAAAAATTTGGTGAAAACTTACCTTTTTATGTCCCAAACACACTGTAATTTCTCGCTCAAAATTGTACATAAAGATTAAAAAAAATTCGAATTCGAGTATTTTTCGTTTCTTTGCATTTACCATATATTTTTTTCTGACCATCAGAAAGTAGAGATTCAACGAACAAAAAGCCCACCGACTTTTTTGAAAAAGCTGATATTTTGACGTGAGAATTTTCGGTTGAAAATTAGGGTGCTTTTTCGATATTGAGTCAAAATAGGGTCAAAAAATAAGTATTTTAATTCAAACAAATTACAGTGTGTTTGGGACATGAAAAGGTAAATTTTTAACAAATTTTGTAGAAAAAATTTTTTTTTTGTAAAAGATAAAAATAAAAAACGAAAAACTTTTGAGGTTATGTGAACAAGTGTAACCACAAAAGTTGATGATATATTACCTACAATTTTGCAATTTAACTTTTTTCCATAGGACTTGTAGTTTAGCCGGAAATCAAGATAAACCCTTTTTTACCCTTAAAAACTCACCCCCTACCACTTCCCGACCTCAGATCGCCCGAAAATTATTTTTCGCTCGCTTATTCAATCAAACCACGCCCTCCGAATTAACTCAATTATATAATATAATTATAACAATTTATCAGATTAAAAATCAAATAGAATTATATGAAAATTGTCAAAAATTTTGAAATATGGTCAAAAATGGTCAATAATTGTCAAAAATTGTCAATTATTGTCAAAAACTGTTAAAAATCGACAATTTTTTCAAAAACTGTCAAAAATGGTCAATAATTGTCAAAAACTGTCAATAATTGTTAAAATTTTAAAAAATGGTCGATAATTGTCAAAAATTTTGAAAAATGGTCAAAAATTGTCAAAACCGGTAAAAAACTATCAAAAATGGTAATAAATTGTCAAAACTCGACAATTATCGTCAAAATTGGTCAATAATTGTTAAAATTTTGAAAAATGGTCGATAATTGTCAAAAACTATCAAAAATGGTCAATAATTTTGAAAAATGGTCAAAAATTTTGAAAAATTTTTGAAAGATTGTCAAAAACGGCCAATAATTGTCAAAAACTATCAAAAATGATCAAAAACTGTCAAAAATGGACAATTATTGTTAAAAATTGTCAAAATTTTGAAAAATAGTTGATAATTGTCAAACTTTGTTAAACTAAGTTGGGAATTCTGGAACCGTTGGCGATACTTGACACTGAACACTGTTTACACTACCACTACTGTTAGTGTTGGTGTAGTGGTAGTGTTCAATGAAAAATTGTTAAAGTTTTTGAAAAATTGTCAAAATTTTTGAAATATGGTCAATAATTGTCAAAAATTGTCAATTATTGTTAAAAACTGTCAAAAATGGACAATTATTGTCAAAATTGGTCAATAATTGTCAAAAATTGTTACAATTTTGAAAAATGGTCAATAATTGTCAAAAACTATCAAAAATGGTCAATAATTTTGAAAAATGTTGAAAAATTGTTAAAATTTTTGAAAAATTGTCAAAAATTTTGAAAAATGGCCAATAATTGTCAAAAACTATCAAAAATTGTCTAAAACTGTCAAAAATGGACAATTATTGTTAAAAATTGTCAAAATTTTGAAATATGGTCCAAAACGGTCAATAATTGTCAAAAACTATCAAAAATGGTCAATAAATTTGAAAAATGGTCAAAAACTATCAAAAATGGCCAAAATTTTTTGAAAAATTGTTAAAATTTTTGAAAAATAGTCAAAAATTTTGAAAAATTGTCGAAAATGGCCAATAATTGTCAAAAACTATCAAAAATGGTCAAACATTATCAAAAATGGTCAAACATTGTCAAAAATGGACAATTATTGTTAAAAATTGTCAAAATTTTGAAAAATAGTTGATAACGGTCAAAAATTGTTAAAGTTTTTAAAAAATTGTCGAAAATGGCCAATAATTATCAAAAACTATCAAAAATTGTCTAAAACTGTCAAAAATGGACAATTATTGTTAAAAATTGTCAAAATTTTGGAATATGGTCAATAATTGTCAAAAACTATCAAAAATGGTCAATAATTTAGAAAAATGGTCAAAAATTATCAAAAATGGTCAAATTTTTTTGAAAAATTGTTAAAATTTTTGAAAAATAGTCAAAAATTTTGAAAAATTGTCGAAAATGGCCAATAATTGTCAAAAACTATCAAAAATGGTCAAACATTGTCAAAGATGGACAATTATTGTTAAAAATTGTAGAAATTTTGAAAAATAGTTGATAATTGTCAAAAATTGTTAAAAATTTTGAAATATGGTCAAAAATTTGGAAAAATGGTCAATAATTATCAAAAATGGTCAATAATTTTGAAAAATGGTCAATAATTTTGAAAAATGTTCTAAGATCTTGAAAAATTGTCAAAAATGGTTAAAAATTGTCATCATATTGAAAAATGGTAAGAAATTATCAAAAATTTGGAAAAATGGTCATTAATTTCGAAAAACAGTCAAAATGGTCAATAATTGTCAAAAATGGTCAATAATTGTTAAAATTTTGAAAAATGGTCAATAATTGTCAAAATCTTGTGAAATGGTCAATAATCGTCAAAAGTTGTCAAAATTTAAAAAAATGGTCAATAAATAATACGAATAATCCGAAAATTGATTTAAACACGTTATTTATAAAATCGAGTTTCCAAAAATCGATTAATATTACTATAAAAATCGATAACTAAAAATATAAGAAAATAATAATCGATTTATATAAAAATCAATTATTTTTTAACATCCCTAATCAGTAGATCTTTTTAAGGTTAATCATGATGAATAGCGAAAATGACGATTATTCTAGCACTCCTAAGATAATATGAAAAACTGTTTTAATTATTAAAAGGGCGGCTGTAGAAAAAATTATGTGTTTTTCAAGCGAAAAGTAAAATTGCCGCTTTCGAAAGATCTTTCTCTTCTTCTTTTCTCAAGCGGCAATCTGTTACTTTACGCTCTAAATACACAAATAACTATTTCCTTTCATTTTTGTTGTATTCTCTTCCTTTCCAATGGGTTTCATCCTACTATAATTTTTTTTCACTTTTTACCATTTTCAAAGGCTTCAGCCCCGGTCTATAAGTTAGGTAAGGTTAAATGAATGAGGTTGACAACGCACTTCGTCCTTTATGTTCCCAGGAAACATTAATTAATAGTTGTCATGAGAATAAAGTTGTTTGACAATATAATAAAAAAGAGATTATTTGAAATAAGTAATAATTCAAAAATGCCCCATTTTTGTGAAGTACCTTCTGCTGATTTGATCACACAAAAATTAGATGAATCAGGTATAAAATCCAAAATAATGCAAACATGGTTGAAGCTAGTGTTAGTATCGGAGAATCACATAGAGACAGGCTTGTATTTTAGGAGCGAAAAAGCAATTAGAGAGGAAAAACTAAGACACATATCATCAGGATTTTTGTACGTAATTCATCCTTTAAGTAGATTCCGACAATGGTACGAGGTTTGGCTGTTATGGTATTACTTAGCAGTGGTGTACGTTAAAGCTTTAGATGTCGCTATCACAAGGATACACGTAACTGATTTCCATCGTTATTTCGATTTCACTGTCGACTTTTTTGCAATAATCGATATAAGTGTAAGCTTATTCACGGGATATACTATAAGAAAAAGCAAAACGATCGAGCTACATCCAAAACTCGTAGCAAAACGATATTTATGTGGACCGTTCTTTCTTTCCGACGTTTTAGGATCGACGAAATTTCTTATGTACCATATGATACCAGTTGAACCAGCACTTTACGTAGTAGGAATACAAAATATATTTAGTCTCTCGAGGGTGATTAGAATTTGGTCTATAATGCAACTGCTATTGAAAGAATCCGTTCAATTGAAGATAAAATCAAAAACTACAACTTTCGCTATATGCTCAGTTACTCTCCTTTTGTTTACCATGCATTTTTTTACTTGTTATTTGATTGGATGTAAAATATTAGTGAGATACTACTTTCAATTTCCCGATCCTCATAACGCATCTAGTATTAACGCTTATGAAGTTTATACGGAATATATGTATAGAAGCACAACTTTTCTTTTGGGAGCAGCCCTTCCTTCGCAATATTTCATGGAAATTAACTATGTAGAAGATTACGTTACGACGGTTTTTGTTTATCTCATTGGGAAAATACTAGTGATATCGACGTGGATTATATTTGCTTTATGTATACTAGCATCAAAGTCTACTACTATCAAATATCAAAAAATAATGAACGAGCTGGATGAATATATGATCCAGAAACAACTACCACTAGCTCTAAGAAAGAAAATCAATGCTTATTACCATTATAAATACCAAGGAAAATATTTTAGAGAAGATTTGATACACTTTATCCTACCGGATAATCTTCGAAAAGATATTGATTTGGGAATAACAAAATCGCTAGTGAATAGTGTTAGTATCTTCAAAAACTTATCCATTCAGCAAATAAGTGAGACTGTACAGTTAATGATACCGGAAATATTTTTACCGAACGATTCTGTAATGCAAGCAGGTACTGTTGGAGATTGTATGTATTTCATATCTAGCGGAACTGTTGCTGTTTATACTCATTCCGGTAAAGAAGTGTGTCATTTGCAAGAAGGAGCTTACTTTGGGGAAATATCTCTAGTGTTGAAAGGACAAAGAAGATCGGCTTCAGTAAACGCTGTCGAATATTGTCATATTTATAAATTAAAAAAGTCTGATTTTAAGAGGACTTTAATGAAAGACAGAGCTGTTTATAAACAAATAGTAGAGCTTGCTGAAACACGTCTAAAAGAAACTTTATACATGGAAAAGATGTACAAGAAAGCGTTGTTTGAAAAAACTTATACCGAATATGATACTTATGTTATGTATGGACATTAATTGTCTTTGTTATTGTTATTATATTTATTATTATATTTCTCAGTTTGTAACACCATTGTTTCTACTTTTAAAAGAGTCTGACTTTCTACAGTTATTATAGAAAGAGATGGTTTTATATAACATTTAAAGAAGATGAAAGGAGTCGATTAAGTTGAAAATGTATCCCAATAAAACATAATACTGCAGTGGTTGAATCAATATCTACTAGTTTGTGTTGGAGAAACTACGTACAGTTGTGTCAAATAAAGGGTACAAGTATTAGAAAGAGACCTAATGTCAAACCAAAGAATACATCAACTAACAAGAAGCGAAGCCCGACGCAATCTCTCTGATGTTTTGGTAACAAAAATGTATGACCTTGAGAGTCCGACGTTGACAGATAACTTAGTAAATATACTTGGAAAATGATCAAATTTTTAAATATCGGCGATATAATTGGTCGACTGTGAAGTATGACAAGTATCTTATTATAAAAATGGCGCCTTTCGGTCATGCGCATACAAAAAAAGGATAGGTGTGGTGTATGCTAAATGAATACTAGGCTTAGAAAATTGTAAATAGTTGGCGGCTATCATCCTTTGATAGATATATATGTTGAACTTCTAATAAACGTATTAAGTAATTATCGCATTATTGAGGGACCTAATAATTGGCGACGAGAATGGGATAGTCCCAAAAGTCAACTAAAGCTCAAGAAAGTAAAAGGTCAAACAAGGCCTTAGTAAACAGTTTTATAAAATGGCGCTCCTAATCGGGAACATTGAAGTAATAGATGTGAACAAAACAGACATAGAAGCGTACCTTGAAAGAATGGACCATCTATTTAGATGTAATGATGTAGACAACGACAAGAAAGTAGATTTATTCATAACATTAATGGGAGGTGAAGCATAGAAGCTACTCAAAACTCTAAGTAAGCCACAGACGGTATCATCCAAAACGTATGAGGAGTTAAAACAGCTTTTAAAAGATAGATTGGCTCCGAAGAAATCCATAATTTATGAATAATATAAGTTTTACAAACTAAACCAAGCTACGTTCACAATTGCTGAATATATAGCCAAACTGAAAGACCAAGCAGCACTGTGTGACTTTGAAAATGTAACAAATTATCTAGATAGAGCACTGAAAGATAAATTTGAGTAAAAGTCTAGTTTAGTGAACCAACGCGGATTTTGATGAAATACTTTTTTTTAAATTAACACGAAAATGAAAAAAGAAATTGGCGCTCTCTTACCAAAAACGAGTTATGAATTTTTGATGATGAGTTCAGATCAGGACTGCACTGGTTTTATTGTCATATTATAACTGCTTTAAAATTATGCATTATAACTGCTACACAATGTTAGATACACTATAATTGCTTTTTACGATATTCCTCTCACACACACTGATATTGATATTCTTTTCTTGTACATTATTTTTTTAATTCCACAATTATTATATCTTTTGACGTTTCCATGTAATATGACTGACATAAGTTTTGGTCTGTTTCCTCTTAGTCGTGAAACTTGTACCTAATAGCATATTCAGCCATTAGAGATATTTAGCCACTTGAATTAGTTGCTGAATATTTTCGATTTCCTAAACGTTTGAAGAGGAGATTCATGCCTTTACCTTATGCTCAGAGTTACCCATAACTGCAGAGGATATTGAGAGAGAGAGAGAGAGAGAGAGAGGAATTTAGTAAAGATTATGGAACTAAAAAAATTTTGGTGGCCATCACAAATGAAAGATGAAACGTTAATCACCTACTTCAGAAAAAGATTCGAATTAAGTATCGAAGAAGGTTGTTTAACTTGGGGAAATCGTGTCGTTATTCCTAGTGCATTAAGAAGTGAAGTACTGGAGATTTTACATGATCAACACCCTGGGATTGTGAAAACTAAGCTGTTGGCTCGTAGTACAGTCTGGTGGCCAGCCATAGATGCAGATATAGAAGAAATGATTGGTAAATGTGAGGCATGTCAACTAAGTGCCCGAAAACCTCAAGAAGTCGAGTTAACACCTTGGGTACCTACCACTAGACATTGGCAAATGTTACATGTAGATTTCTATCAAATAAACCAAATTTATTTCTCAATTTTAATAGACACTTCCTCCAGATGGATGGAGATATTTTCAATGCCCAAAACGGTAGAGAAACTCAGACAGGTATTTTCAACATTTGGGTTGCCAGAAGTCAAAGTGACAGATAATGGACCGCCGTTTGATAGCAATATGTTTCAGCTATTTTGTAGTTCTAATGGTATCAGATTGATGTCTAAATTGTAGTGGTGAGTTGTCTCCCTTTTGAGTGACTTCTCTTAATTACAAATATTCTGTGCTTTAAATACTAAATAAATATTTTTGTTATTGTTGTCCTAGTAACTAAATAAATAACGATAATATAGACGTTTTAATAATTAGTTTACCAAGAAAATGCCCCATTCTTGCAGTATATCTTTGAAAGATGCGGTTACCAAGAAAATAGAAGAATTAGGAAAAAGTTCCAAGTTAAAAGAAAAATGGTTAAAATTGATATTAATATCGGAAGACCATCCACGAAGCAGTTTGTATTTCAAAAGTAAAAAAGCGATCTTAAGAGAGAAGATGCGACATATAAATTCAGGATATACTTACATTATCCACCCCTTGAGTCATTTTCGACGAATCTACAAAGCTTACAGATTATTTTATTATATATTAGTGGTGTGTTTCAATCCACTAGATGCCGCTGTTACGATAAACCACATTAGACCCGTTCACTTGCAAATTTCTAGAATTGTCGATGTATTATCCATAATCGATATCATAATCAGTTTTTTTACAGGTCATCTCAAAACTAAAACCGTCGAATTAAGACCTTCGAAAATAGCAAAAAGGTATATTTTTGGACCGTTTTTTATTTTTGATATCCTCGGATCTTCCAAAATTATTGTTTATGCCATCGTCCAAAGGCGACCACAAATATTAATAGGCCTGCTGAAAATATTCTGTATATGTAGATCGATCAGAATTTGGACGCTGCTGAAATTAATTTACAGAGTAGCTATATCCCTTCATATCAAATCAAAGACTACAATTTTCACCGTTTGCTCTCTGATATTGTTCATTTTCACGCTGCATTTTTTTACTTGCTTTTTAATAGGCAGCAAAATAATTATAAGATACAACTTTAAAGCTCCAGATCCATACAACACCTCCAACATTCTCGTTTACGATGTTTATTTTGACTACATGTTTAGAAGTTCGGCTTATCTTTTAGGAACCGCCTTACCGACGAAATATTTCGAGGAAATTTTATACGTAGAAGATTATATAACTACAATTTTCACTTATATAATAGGAAAGCTTTTGATGATTTCCACTTGGCTTATAATTGCTCTTAGCATACTGTCTACAAAGTCTACTCATATTAAATTTCAGAAAATATTAAACGAAGTTGATGAATATATGATACAAAAACAACTACCGCCTAATTTAAGAAAAAAGATAATCAGCTACTACAATTTTCGATACCAAGGGAGCTATTTTAAAGAGGATTTAATACAGTTTCTTCTACCGGAAAATTTACGTAAAGATATCAACATGGGGATTTGCAAGGCTTTAATCAGTAGTGTTTCAATTTTTCGATATTTAAATAATGAAGAAGTTAGTGAAATAGTGGAAGCATTAATTCCAGAAATATTCTTACCGAACGATTTTATAATTCAAGCCGGAACAGTAGGAGATTGTATGTATTTTATAGCTAGTGGTACCGTTGCTGTTTATTCTTATTCCGGTAAAGAAATATGTCATTTGGGAGATGGGTCTTATTTTGGAGAAATTTCTCTTGTATTGAAAGATCAGAAGCGGTCAGCCAATATAAGCGCCATTGAAACTTCCCATATATTCAGATTGAGTAAGGCAGATTTTCAAAGAACTTTCATGAGGCATAAGAGAGTTTCTTCGAGGATTATTCGTTCCGCCGAAAACCGTTTGAAACATACTATGCGTATAGATGAGGTTTACAAGAAGACTCTTTTCGAAAGGGCGCATGCTGATTCTATATCTTCTCCTATATCTTCTCCTACCTTTCCTAAAATAACATAAGTTTTCGTTGCTGTTTCGATTTTTGTTGTATTATAAATTGTCGTTTAAATTGTATTTTAGAATAATAATAAAGCTTAGTTTGAAAAGTTATAAATGTGTTTTTCACTAGTGATGAGCAAAGCAAGACAAAGACTTGGACAATCTTGGTCTTGGTCTTGCTTATTTAGTCTTGGTATGGGTCATTTTATCTGACTTATTGAAGCTTGCTTCTTATTGCACGACATAGGACTTTTGCGAAGGCTAATGAACTCGTAAAACGTGTGATGTTACAAAAAAGCGTTCGTCACGCGATGACTCATTAGAAAGAGCGAGAGAGAGACGCAGGTCATAGTGTACGTTCAGTGCAGAGAGAGAGAGGAGTGCTGCTTCCAAAATTTTGAAAAAATGGTCAATAATTATAAAAAACTGTCAAAAATGGTCAATAATTGTTGAAAATTGTCAAAATTGTTGAAAAATTGTCAAAAATGGTCAATTATTGTCAGAACCTGTCAAAAATGGTCAATAATTGTTAAAATTTTGAAAAATGGTGAAAAATTGTCAAAATTTTGAAAAGATGGTCAATAATTATAAAAAACTGTCAAAATGGTCAATAATTGTTGAAAATTGTCAACATTTTTGAAAAATTGTCAAAAATGGTCAATTATTGTCAGAACCTGTCAAAAATTGTCAATAATTGTTAAAATTTGGAAAAATGGTCAACAATTTTGAGAAATTCTCAAAAATGATCAATAATTGTCAAAACCGTCAAAATTATCAATAATTGTCAAAAATGGTCAATAATTGTTAAAATTTGAAAAAACGGTCAAAATTTTGAAAAAATGATCAATAATTGTCAAAAGTTTTGAAAAAATGGTCAATAATTATAAAAAATGGTCAATAATTGTTGAAAATTGTCAATAATTGTTAAAATTTTGAAAAATGGTCAAAAATTGTCAAAATTTTGAAAAAATGGTCAATAATTATAAAAAATTGTCAAAAATGATCAATAATTGTCAAAATTATCAATAATTGTCAAAAATGGTCAATAATTGTTAAAATTTGAAAAAATGGTCAAAAATTTTGAAAAAATGATCAAATTTTTTGGAAAAGTGGTCAATAATTATAAAAAACTGTCAAACATGGTTAATAATTATTGAAAATTGTCAAAATTTTTGAAAAATGGTCGAAATTTATGAAAAATTATCAAAAATGGTCAATTATTCTTCTTCCTCCTCCTTTGTGCGTATTTCCTTCTCTTCTACTTCCTCCTCTCTTCGTATTTCCTTCTCTTCTTCTTCTTCCTCATTTCTGTGTCTTTCCTTCTCTTTTTCTTCCTCCTTTTTGCGTCTTTCCTTCTCTTCTTCTTCCTTCTTTCTGCGTCTTTCCTTATCTTCTTCTTCCTCCTTTCTGTTTTTTTCTGTTCTTCCTCCTTTCTGCGTCTTTCCTTCTCTTCTTCTTCCTCCTTTCTGCGACTTTCCTTCTCTTTTTCTTCCTCCTTCTCTTCTTTTTTCCTCTCCTCCTCACTTCTATTCTTCCATTTTCAAAAACCATGATGATCCGACGTAACAATATGTTCAAAATTAGATTTTAAATTTTCTTGTTTGTGTTCTAAATGGTCTACTCTATTATTAAGCTGTCCTACCTCTAGCTTTAATGTTTCCTGAATTTGTGTTAGATCATTAATAATTTCTATATCTGCTTGACTAAGCCTCTCTTCCTTCTGTCTTTTTTTCTCCTCCTCACATCTTTATTTCTCATATTCTTCCTCCTTTCTGCGTCTTTCCTTCTCTTTTTCTTCCTCCTTTCTGCGTCTTTCCTTTTCTTTTTCTTCCTCCTTTCTGCGTCTTTCCTTCCCTTCTTCCTCCTTTCTGCGTCTTTCCTTCTCTTCTTCTTCCTCCTTTCTGTGTTTTATTGTCTGTTCTTTCTCCTTTCTGGGTCTTTCCTTCTCTTTTTCTTCCTCCGTTCTGCGTCTTTCCTTCCCTTCTTCCTCCTTTCTGCGTCTTTCCTTCTCTTCTTCTTCCTTCTTTCTGCGTCTTTCCTTATCTTCTTCTTCCTCCTTTCTGTGTTTTATTGTCTGTTCTTCCTCCTTTCTGTGTCTTTCCTTCTCTTCTTCTTCCTCCTTTCTGCGTCTTTCCTTCTCTTTTTCTTCCTCCTTCTCTTCTTTTTTCCTCTCCTCCTCACATATTTCCTTCTATACTTCCATTTTCAAAAACCATGCTGATCTGACGTAACAATATGTTCAAAATTAGATTATAAATTTTCCTGTTTGTGTTCTAAATGGTCTACTCTATTATTAAGCTGTCCTACCTCTAGCTTTAATGTTTCCTGAATTTGTGTTAAGCCATTCATAATTTCTATATCTGCTTGACTACGCCTCTCTTTCTTCTGTCTTTTTTCTCCTCCTCACGTCTTTCTTTCTCATCTTCTTCCTCCTTTCTGCGTCTTTTCTTATCTTCTTCTTCCTCCTTTCTGCGTCTTTCCTTCTCTTTTTCTTCCTCCTTTCTGCGTCTTTTCTTCCCTTCTTCCTCCTTTCTGCGTCTTTCCTTCTCTTCTTCTTCCTTCTTTCTGCGTCTTTCCTTATCTTCTTCTTCCTCCTTTCTGTGTTTTATTGTCTGTTCTTCTTCCTTTCTGTGTCTTTCCTTCTCTTCTTCTTCCTCCTTTCTGCGTCTTTCCTTCTCTTTTTCTTCCTCCTCTTCTTTTTTCCTCTCCTCCTCACATATATCCTTCTATACTTCCATTTTCAAAAACCATGCTGATCTGACGTAACAATATGTTCAAAATTAGATTTTAAATTTTTTCTTGTTTGAGTTCTAAATGGTCTACTCTATTATTAGGCTGTCCTACCTCTAGCTTTAATGTTTCCTGAATTTGTGTTAGACCATTCATAATTTCTATATCTGCTTGACTACGCCTCTCTTCCTTCTGTCTTTTTCTCTCCTCCTCACGTCTTTCTTTCTCATCTTCTTCCTCCTTTCTGCGTCTTTTCTTATCTTCTTCTTCCTCGTTTCTGCATCTTTTCTTCTCTTCTGCCTCCTCCTTTCTGCGTTTTTCTTTCTCTTCTTCTTCCTCCTTTCTGCGTTTTTCCTTCTATTTTCCTTCCTCCTTTCTGCGCATTTCCTTCTCTTCTTCTTCCTCCTTTCTGCGTCTTTCCTTCTCTTCTTCCATCTTCAAAAACCATGCTGGTGGTCCGGAAGTATCCATGCCTTTTACCATCTCAAACTTTCTCTATTTCCATGACTGTAACTTTGAAAATTCAATATAAATAACGTCTCACTATCAGAACCCAGAACTCAAATTTCTAATACTGCAAAGCTAAACTCCCGCTTTTTATACTTTTCACCTGTTCTAGACAGTTCTCGACTTTTCGATGACAGTTCTAGATGATTCCAGATCTATGTCTTCTTCTTTTTCTTTATGGTCCTCTACATATCCTCAATACAGGTCCGACGTAACAATATGTTCACCTTTTATAGATTTGGAAGCTCCTTTGACGTGAAACGTGATATTATTATTACGAAATCTTTTCGCACCAAATTTAATACTCAAACACCTCAACCCTAGTCCTTATAGCACTCTGTAGCTAACAAAAAAAAACTAGTTAATAACACTTGTTATGTTAAATGCAAATATGTAATAGCTCTGCGTGACAGATGTATCGTAGGCATTGTTTGAAGTCTTAAATGATTAACCGCTTAAAAAATTTTGGACGGCCTCAGGCAATTTTTCAAGACATACAAAATCGTCGCGAATTCCGTGAGAAATATTATAAGATCATTCACCTGTTGTGTATCTCGTGGGAATAGGTACTTAGCTTTCGGTATCAGAACCACCTGCACGGGTCCATTTAAGGATTCGAGATTTTGTGTCAATAAGGAGGATGAGTTCTTTTTTTAATTTGAAATGATGATTAATAGATAATTAGTTGGGATTAAATTATCATTAAAAGTATCTTTGTGGAATGATTTAAAGAAGTACTGTACAGGGTGTTTCATTGGGAAAGGGAAATAATTGAACTGTAGCAAATAAACAGTTTGTTCTTATAGTTGATTACTTTAATTAGAGCAGCTGTTGTGTTCGTTATTATTATCAACTTCCCCACGCAAAGACAAACCCGGTTGAACTTTGAAAACAATTAGAAATCTAAGCAAGCAATCTAAGAAAATCTGAGGAAGCATGGTTGGCGAACACAACTACTTTGTAGGGAACCAACTGGCGGGTGAATATAACAAAAACTGCGTACCAAAGTTCCGGATCCTGAAAAAGCACCTGTGATCTCTTTCCGGCGATTCACAGGTGGATCCTTCCGTGGGTGATAGGTCTTGAGAATAATTCTTTAACGAAATTACAAGGTGATACTATATTTAAGTAACTACCAGAAAAAAAATTATATTACAAAACCTAATAAATGGAGCAGTTCAATATAGGGAAGGCCAAATATGAATAGAAGTTTTCCAGTTTGTCCAACCCAATTGAAGGTTATAAAACTATGTTGTGATTTAAATTAGACACACTGTATATAAAATAATAACTATATAATAGAAATTGTAAAAAATACATTTTCAACAGAAGCTATTTATGTTTTTTAAAGGTAATTAAGTTCTACTTTAAATGAAACCATTAAAGAATGGATATTTCTCTATAAATAGTACTGCAGGTGGTCCACAACGTTGCTTGTACTTATTATATAAACTTATATTCCCACGTGATTTTACAATTAACAGGTGAATGTACCTACGATTTATATTTCTCACGAATTTCGCGATGATACTCTGTGAACCATTCAAAGTACCATTTACTTATTTTTGTGCAGTTGAATTAAGCTAGAGGCAAATAGAATTTGAAAATTGCACATTATATAACTTGTATGTATATGTATATTGGGGTGACATTCACTGAGACCTAAAGGATCTATTATGCCCCCTTACTTCTATTTAGTTCCTGAGGAAAGTCTCAGAGACTAGTAGCTACTTTAGTCCTATTTCCAGGAGGAATTATAAGATATCTGCAGGCTTTAACTTAGATAAATGTGCCTCCTCTATCCAGTAATCTCCTAGATGTGCAATTCGCAATTATGTGGTTGGAGGTTTCTTCTTCCATGCTAATCTACATTCTTCTTCCTCCACTATTTTGAGCTTTTTCAGGTGTCTATTCAGGCGACAATGTCCAGTTTGGATCCTTGTTAAAACTCTTAGTGCAGTTTTACTTTGACTTATGCATTCAGTCGATCTTATCAGGTTGTTGTCACCCAGAAGAATCTTTGATTTTCTAAACCCTACTAGATCTTTCCAATGGTCCGATCTTCCCTTTTTTTCGGATTTGCCTATTTCTTCCAATATTACATTGGAGCTGATACCGCAAAAGTGTTCCAGCCCCAAAAAAGTTGGTGTTTCAGTCCTCCTCTTTGCTAGTTCATCCGCTATTTCATTTCCTCCTATTCCAGTGTGACCTGGAATCCACAGTAAGATGCCTATATTGTTCTCGCCTAATTCATTGAGTTTTCCTAGGCATTCCCTCACCATTTTGGAACTGATTCCATAAGAGCTAAGTGCTTTAATGGCTGCTTGACTATCCGACATTATTATAATCCTTTATCATTATTGAACTGGTCACACTTTCTTATTGCGTGAATTTCCGCTTTACGCTTTCTGGGGTGGATCAATCCCCATCATTTCATTATTTTCTCGCTTATTTTTTTCCATAGAACCCTATCCCTCGTTTTTTCCTTCCATCTTAGATCTGGGTCTTACTTGCCTTCTCCTACCATCTGGTTCCCACTGTAACATTGAGCAAGCGATTGCGCGCTCTCCTTCTCTCCATACATGTCCGAGCCATTTTATTCTTTGCCTCTTTATTCTCTTTACTAGATCTTCCCCATTCATTTCTCTCAGTATTTCATGATTCATACGTTGCCTGTATTCATTGTCGGATCTCCCAAATTTTTATTAAAGTGGGACACTTTGATGTATTTTTGTAGAATAAAGTGGCAATAGGGAGGAAGATTATGTTTTTTTCAATACTTTTTTATTTTTTGTAATAATAATCTTATCCAGAGATACATTAAATTAAATGCACTCGTATATATATCTGATATCCTTTTATTAGATATGTCCTATTAGAACTAATTTTAATTATACCGCTTAATTAATTGCATTTTAGTTATGCAAAATTAGTCAATTTAGAAGATAAACATGATTATTAATTAAAATAGTGTACATGGACGTTTGAATTTCCGCATATCTGCCAGTCTTGTTGATGTTTATCAATTTATTTATGACAAACGTCAGATAAATATGATTTTTAATGTGCGTTTGCAGTTAGAAAATTAGCATAATTTAAACGTATTTAGCATTTAACTTTACCATTAATATTATTTTGCAACGACAACATAGGAAAGTTTTAAAGTATTTTATAGCACCACGAGAAAGAGGTAGAGCCAAAAATTTGACACATTTTCCAAAGTGGTTATCTCTTCAACAACTCATTTGATTTTTATAATTTTTTGTGTGAATTGTAGGTCAATTCTTCTTTGTTTTAATTGAATCTGTTGACCACCTCAATACCAGAATGTTCAATTGCCATGAACATTGGAGAGATTTTATCCAGTAATCCAGCTGGTAAACAACGAACCAACCCATTGGTCATCAATTTTAAAACCTGTGCCAATCAATATCTGACTTGTCTCCATTATTTGATTGACATAACTTGACATCGAATCACAATTCTCCAAGCGAGTAGAATTCAAGGTTCTTAATAAACAAATTCTTCTGGCAAACCGAAGTGTCAGTTTCAGTGGGAGACACTGATGAGACCGAGAGAGCTAAGACAGTCGAAAGAGATGTGTAGCTCAGGAGATTGATAGCTCAGGAGATTGTAATCTTATTGGGCGCTAGAGTGGCCACTTGAGACAGATGCCGGCATGAGACTCTTCTCAAGGGTGGTTCTACTCCATGTTAGTGCTGCACTAGGTATGTCAGAGGTTGTCAGACTATAAGAAGCTTTAGGGCGCCACTACCTTTTAGACGTCGACGACAATTAAACAATACTTTGGTGCAAAAATAAGACTTTTCTTGCTGTCAATGTCCATTTTAGGTAGGAGGAAATCGTTAAAAGTTGCGTCAGCGCGTCCATTCACTGTCTTATAAATTCAAAAACAACCAAAAAAGGACTAAAATATTGTACTTTTTAATTTTACTTCACTTTTTTTTTCAAGAACATTTTTTTGGATAAAGCTCATGCGTACAAACATCGTGGAGCAGTCAGTCATAATGTCTATTATTTTCATATATTAACAGCTATATCACTAAAAAAAACAATTAACAACTGTATACAGTTGCGAGAATAAAAAACTTTAATAATTATGAAATGGTCGGTGATTTTCCGCAACGAACTATCCACCTGTTATGTCATACTGGTGGAACAGGTCGAAGCAATTCTTGGTTTCTGTTGGAACACTTGGCGGAACTCGTATAAAGATATCAGTTTTCTTGATCTCGGTTTTTGTGGGAACTTTTGTGATGGAAATATATTTAATTCGCGCCATATGAAGTCCTTGGGAATATGAGATCTCGATAGTTACACTTTTTTTATTGTAAGAACATATCAGGTAATTTCTGAAGCGTTTCGAGAAAGTTTATATAAGTATATTCTTTAAAATTTTCATTTAGAAAATACTAACAAGTACAAATTTAAATATTTAAAAAAAAGTATTTTTCAATTTAAATTAATCTATAAGTGACATACGGCCTGTAATCTGCCGATTTCGTTACGGAATATCCCTATTATTCCCAAGCCAACATCGGTCCTATCCCTGCATGTAGTCGCCTAAAAACACCCTTACCAGGTGATTTCCCATAAGACTACGCACATGTTTGCACATATGCCCACTGCATATGCACGGCGCTTTCATTGTATCCCTCAATAATTGTTCCAGTAATTTATTTATGATACGAATTTTCGTTAGCAGCTTGCATTTTATATCATGTTTGTATTATACAGTGTGTACATTATCACCAACACCATTCTTTCCCTAAGTTTAAGAAACTGTATTTTTGAAAAAAATATCAATTCTAAGCCAAATTAACGGAAGTAAAAAACCAAATGAAGTGACAATATTTCTTGAGCTGAAAAGGAAATTTACTAAATCCATCCATGAATCGTTTTATTACCACAAAACCGAGTTTTAGGTGCACCGCATGTGTTCAGATCTGTAAATAAACATAATTCTCAGTTCTTAAAATTGAATTCAATTTGTGATGTACAAACAGCGAGGTTTATTACCGACAAGTGTTTCCTGAAAAACACCGGACAACTGTTGACTAGTCTAAAATGAACTTCATTTAGGGTTATTTAACGAGTCTTGAAATAAATTTCCATGGTTTTAAATTTAGTCAAAATATTTATAATTATGATATTGTCTATTTGAAAATTAATGATATATAAATGGGACATTCTGTATATTTTGGTTTCCTTTTTTAATCCTCTTTCATCTGTTATTATATGGCTGTTTCTTATAATTTCTACTACAAGGAGGCGAAAAAATGTCGCGGTAAAAGTCTTTTAAAAAATTGAACATCCCTTATAGTTAAAGTTAACAAATAGAAAAAAAAATGCGAATTTAATACGTAACGTCTGCTGAACAAACTTAAATTATATAAATATAGATTTTTCTCCCCAAATAAAAAAAAATATAAGAAATCTTGAAAATGTCCCCCAATTTCCTGGACGATTAACTGGAATCTTTTATATACAGATCTAACACCATTTAGTATTTGCTGATCTGTGGAAGCCAACGGACCAGCAGGGTGGCTTCCTCGTACAAAAGAAGTTAATTCTCTTGATTTTTTCATTTGGGGAATTAAAAAAAATATATTCATAATACTGACATTATAGATCTGTAGAACTGTACGTGATAGAGGCAAATTAATAATCCAAGAAAATGGGGGACATTCTGAACATTTACCATACTTTTTTTATATTTGTGTAGACAAATCAATATTAACTTTATTACTTTTTTTGAAATTAAACTATGTTTATAATTAATTCCACTATTTAATGAAAAAAACAATGAAAACTCTAAAATATTCGATATGGATATATTTAATATTATGAAATATAAATGGGACATTCTGTATATTTTGGTTTCCTTTTTTAATCCTCTTTCATCTGTTATTATATGGCTGTTTCTTATAATTTCTACTACAAGGAGGCGAAAAAATGTCGCGGTAAAAGTCTTTTAAAAAATTGAACATCCCTTATAGTTAAAGTTAACAAATAGAAAAAAAAATGCGAATTTAATACGTAACGTCTGCTGAACAAACTTAAATTATATAAATATAGATTTTTCTCCCCAAATAAAAAAAAATATAAGAAATCTTGAAAATGTCCCCCAATTTCCTGGACGATTAACTGGAATCTTTTATATACAGATCTAACACCATTTAGTATTTGCTGATCTGTAGAAGCCAACGGACCAGCAGGGTGGCTTCCTCTTACAAAAGAAGTTAATTCTCTTGATTTTTTCATTTGGGGAATTCAAAAATATATATTCATAATACTGACATTATAGATCTGTAGAACTGTACGTGATAGAGGCAAATTAATAATCCAAGAAAATGGGGGACATTCTGAACATTTACCATACTTTTTTTATATTTGTGTAGACAAATCAATATTAACTTTATTACTTTTTTTGAAATTAAACTATGTTTATAATTAATTCCACTATTTAATGAAAAAAACAATGAAAACTCTAAAATATTCGATATGGATATATTTAATATTATGAAATATAAATGGGACATTCTGTATATTTTGGTTTCCTTTTTTAATCCTCTTTCATCTGTTATTATATGGCTGTTTCTTATAATTTCTACTACAAGGAGGCGAAAAAATGTCGCGGTAAAAGTCTTTTTAAAAATTGAACATCCCTTATAGTAAAAGTTGACAATTAGAAACAAAAATGCGAATTAAATCCGTAACGTCTGCAGAATAAACTTAAATTATATAAATATAGGTTTTTCTCCCCAAATATGAAAAAAATTAAAAGAAATCTTGAAAATGTCCCCCAATTTCCTGGACGATTAATCTGTGGATCGAAGCCAACGGACCAGTAGGGTGGCCTCCTCGTACGCCAGAAGTTAATTCTCTTGATTTTTTCATTTGGGGAATAAAAAAAATAATATTCATCAGACTGACATTATAGATCTGTAGATTGGGGACATTTACCAGTTTTTTTATATTTGTACAGAAAAATCAATATTAACTTTATTACTTTTTTTAAATTAAACTATGTTTATAATTAATTCCACTGTTTAATGAAAAAACCAATAAAATATCATTTATAATTATTTCGATATTTTAGGGTTTTAATTGGTTTTTTCATTAAATAGTGGAATTAATTATGAACATACTAGTTTAATTTAAATAAAGTAATATGAGTAGATTCCACAAAGAAAGGGTCCAAACAGTAAATTCAATATTAACTTTGTTATTTATTGTCATTAGTTTTTTATTTTGTTGTTATTACATATGTTGAAATTGTTCAAATTTTTCAAGTAAAGCCAAACAAAAATTATAGTGTCCAATCTGAACAACACTAGACCCAACCAAAATACAATAACATCATAGATGATCGATTTACATATAAAACTGGGTTGAAAATTGCAAATATCCCGGAAATTGAGCGGGATAACGAAAAATAGGTATCTTTTGCTTGTTTCAAGTAAAGTAAAGTATAGTATAGTAAAGTAAAAAAAAGAAAAGAAAAGTAAAGTAAAGTAAAGTAAAGTAAAGTAAAGTAAAGTAAAGTAAAGTAAAGTAAAGTAAAGTAAAGTAAAGTAAAGTAAAGTAAAGTAAAGTAAAGTAAAGTAAAGTAAAGTAAAGTAAAGTAAAGTAAAGTAAAGTAAAGTAAAGTAAAGTAAAGTAAAGTAAAGTAAAGTAAAGTAAAGTAAAGTAAAGTAAAGTAAAGTAAAGTAAAGTAAAGTAAAGTAAAGTAAAGTAAAGTAAAGTAAAGTAAAGTAAAGTAAAGTAAAGTAAAGTAAAGTAAAGTAAAGTAAAGTAAAGTAAAGTAAAGTAAAGTAAAGTAAAGTAAAGTAAAGTAAAGTAAAGTAAAGTAAAGTAAAGTAAAGTAAAGTAAAGTAAAGTAAAGTAAAGTAAAGTAAAGTAAAGTAAAGTAAAGTAAAGTAAAGTAAAGTAAAGTAAAGTAAAGTAAAGTAAAGTAAAGTAAAGTAAAGTAAAGTAAAGTAAAGTAAAGTAAAGTAAAGTAAAGTAAAGTAAAGTAAAGTAAAGTAAAGTAAAGTAAAGTAAAGTAAAGTAAAGTAAAGTAAAGTAAAGTAAAGTAAAGTAAAGTAAAGTAAAGTAAAGTAAAGTAAAGTAAAGTAAAGTAAAGTAAAGTAAATAAATGTATTCAAAACTTGCTGCTTACCCTTATAAAGGGTTGAAAAACTTTTAACATAAATAATATCTAGTAATAATGGGTTCCTTTCTTAAAAATTAAGTTTCCCGACATCAAAATAAAAAATAATTTTAATACTTAAAAAAAAATAAAAACAATAAAATTTTTATTATAAATAAACATACGCAACGATGCGAAATTTAAGAAATGCCTTCAAATGCTATTTATTTTATTTGTCATAAATTTTTGTATTTGTTTTCTTGTTGTTGTCATTATTTTTACCTCGCAAGAGATATTATCTTAATTATTAAAATATTTAATGTAATGACGCGCGAGGAGAAAGATATTTATCTAACCTTATAAAATAGAAGATAACCTTATTAGAGAAGATAATATTTTTTAGAAATTTCCAAGAGGATTAAAAGAATTCCGGAGTATAATTAACTGAATGATAACACTTTCATTAAATTTTATATTCTTCGATCGTATAAAATTCTAGAGATAACAAACAGCACGCGTTTGAATTAATTTCAACGCGATATATGTCAAAATTTAAACATACAGACTGACGCATCCTCCATAAAGTTAATTATCTCTCGAATTCACCACTTAATGCTACTAATTTAGACACACTAGCTCTAATGACAAGCAGGCAAAGCCCTTCCGTCACTTAAGGGACCCATAAATTCGACAGTACAGATGATCTGATCATCTGTCGAAAACACCCTGTTTAACCGCGGTTAGTACATATGTCGGTATGACATGTGCATACATACGCAATGGCTAAAGTCACATACCCAGTTTTCACCAAGGGTGGACCCTTAGGGAAATTTTGAAAGGGGATAAACACTCAATCCATCTGCTCGCTTTTAATTTTAACGAATTTCTTTAAGGCACAACTGTTCTTTGCACCTTTTCTTCGATTATGTTAGAATAAAAAAAAGTTGTTGACGATACAAGACGTAGTCACTTCCGATATATATAATATGACTCTTTGTCCAGAAGCATCTGGCCCTAATTTGTGTACTATATTTCGTCAAAATATTAATAAAATACTGATATATTAATGTAAATAATTTAGTGTTTGGAAAAAAATACTGTGACTAAAAATATAAACAATAATACTTAAAAAACAATGAGTATTTGATTGTTTTACTAATGATATTGTATGAACTGATGACACAAGAGCTTTAATGGCTATCCTGGATGCTTGGAAGTATTTTTCTAACGTTTTTTATTAAACACTACTAAGTAGACACGAATCAATTGTCAAAGTGTTCTGTATCTGTAGGAAATGCATTCGTAAGACAATCTGTATAACAACAGAAAGTCCTAAATATCAGGCTAAATATCAGAAAAATGATACACTTTGATTCTGCCGGCAAATTTCATTGATAATAGGGCGTCTTCTGCCAAACCCAGTTATAAAAATCATGTTTTAACCATCTGTTAAAGTTCGATGCAATAAAATATTGGACCAATGTTTCTATATAGCGTTGTTAACATGTGTAACACAGAAATTTCCGAAATGTGGATCGTAAAATAATTTTTAAATAGAGGACCACACTGCACACCAACACTCTTTTAGTAAACACATGTCACATCTGATGAGGACTTCCCAAGGAAAAGATCAACCATTTCCTTTTTGGCAAATTAACAAGAATTCTATTCTTTGGTGTTTTGGTGTATCGTCGACATGTGGCTAACATTTTCGGGCGCTTCTGCACAAATTTATTATGATTTATAACCAGTTATATTGTGGAAATAATTTGTAAAAAGTCAAGCGGTACTAAAAAAATAAACGAAACTTTTACTACATATTACAAATGTTTGTTTTCAATTACAAATCGCCATTAAATTGTACATTCTAATGATAAAGTATCGGGAAATTGTCGACATTTTCGGTTTCCAGACATCCGTGTTCAGTCGCTAGAAGACATAAAAGAGATTTCACGCCACGTGGATTTTTGAAAATCCGTTAAAGAAATATCTTGATTATTTGTTAGCATGTATTATTTCGGAAGGGGAAGATTGATTAGTTCGGCACCACCAGTCAGAAGCTTAGAGATCTCGGCACCTTGGGCTCTTGGTTATACCGTTTATGTGAAGATACCAAGTAGCCCTTATCAGGTTCAACAGTCTTTTCACTAGGTCCTTCTTGGAGAAATCCTCCCTTGGATTCTCTAGTCCTAGGAGTCTATATCTCCAATGAGACAGTGCTTCACATTCGAAGATAATGTCAGAGGCTGTATCCTCCTCTTCCATGCACAACCGACAGATAGGTTCCTCCCTATGTATGTATGTGCTTCCTTAGGGTCCAGTGACCGGTGAGTAATCCCTTCACTTTCCTTATCTGTCCCCTGTTTCGTTAGTCAGTGACTCCGAGGATTTTTTGACCAGGAATTTGCTGTGTTCCTGTTACACGTTTCTCCAGTAGGTCTGCCTTTTCATTGCCTACAATACCCTTTTGCCCCGGGACCCAGACAGGGGTCTACTTTGAAGACTATTTGGATAAATAATACATATTTTGTCTTTAATTGACAAATTCCCGTTTTACTGTGTCACTTAATGAAACAATAATTGTAGAATTTTTATCTGCTTTTGCAGTTTTCTAGGTTATCAACCATAAAAACAACATTTTTTATTTTCGAATCACCTCAGTTCGGTTAATTTTATATTGAAAACATTTTTAATGTTTCAAATTTAAATAAGTAACTGATTTTATATTAAAAATGACATATTTTTTCATTTATTAAACAGCATTCTTTTAATTATACCATTTTTATAAATTTAATCCATTAACTATTGGCCTTTTTTATAGCATATCGTTAGCCCCGCTAAATACAGGGTGATCCTTTTATAAGTTTAAATATTTTACTGAAAAAAATATGAAAATTAAAACCAAAATACTTTTAGACAACAAGAGATTTTTTAAGAAATTTACTTATTCTTGATAACGAATACTATACCGAAACGTTGAAATAAAAATATTTTGGTTATTTCCGAAAAAATTAGTATTGGTAGATTTAAAACTAATTTGAATATTGAATTAATCCCAAATTTTCTTAATTCATCTGATAAACCGTTTTGTCAATAAATCATTCAAAGATACTAAGTAATAGGGCGAAAACTTATCTCCACCAGACAATGGATTTTAAATTTTGATCATTGACTATTTGTGCTTAAAAATTTTATAGAGACTTAGAGGGCGTCCATTAATTATAGTTGTAGGTAAAATTAATTTGCGTCGTTTCACTATTTGTCGGCGATTAAAGAAATCTAGAAGCAGAGCCGGTTTCAGACTCATAATGTGAATTTGCGAAAAATGATTGCCAAATGTCAGAAACTATTACAAGAAGAATAATAGGTACCCATAATAGTAGAAAAATTAGTTAATAATCCGGTAAGCCTTCTTCCTCACTCCATGTGTCATCCAGCTCAATTACAAATTAATGAACAGGAAAACGTTGTTTCTTCTACATCTTTTACATGCTTGACGCAATTATACCACACATCGGGGCTCACTTCAGAACAAATATCTCTAATAAGTTTAAAAAATAGTCTTAATCAATAAAATAATTCTAATCGCCCAAAATCTTAATCACAGAAACAGCTAACAGATATATAATTCTTATTCAGAACACAATGTCTCGTAAATAACAGTTGAAGTAAATTTTTCATATACCAATCGGAAGTTACATTGCGCCAATGAGAATCAATTGTTCGGTTGTGGGTGGGTCAAGACGCGAAATGATTTATGGCTTTTTTTGGGGGCTTTTTAATCCTCACAGAGACCTTGCCAAACACTGATATTTTAACATGAAGATGCAAATTAATTTTACTCACAACTACACGTGAGGTGTTCAGGGGGGGGGGGATCGAGCCGAATCTTACCAAATCTCACTTGGGGGAGAGGGGGGTCTTGGCAAATATCACGTAATTTTTTTCTAGGAAAAAACGATGTTACCGAAGTTAAGTTACATTAAAATAAAAAACGTGTATTTATGATCTAATTTTATCACTGTGATTTTAGATTACGGTAATATTCCCAAATACTAGTATTTGCTAGTCTTAAATGAAAGCAATTAAGCAAATTGTTTTTTTTTTCAATAAATCCAACGCTTCTACACCCAAAACACAAATTTTGAAAAATCTCACGTAAGATTAGGGGAGGGGGTCGAGAAAAATCTTACTACATCTCACCAAGGGGGGGTCATAAAATCCTCAATAATGCCTCACGTAATTAATGGACGCCCCCCAAGAGCCCATGGCAAAACCAGATCTTACTGCATATTTATCCATTGCCTCTTTTTGTCTATAAAGAATGTATTTGCTTCCTTCTTTAATTTTTTATATAGATACATAAAACAATAAAGAAAGAACACTCAGTGAAAACGATTTAATAAAAGAAAAATTTACAATAGAATTAATTAGTTATTTAGTAGTTTTAGCAGCTATAACAAAAAGAGCTCAAATTCCTTTTTTTTCGTGGTTACCTGCAGCAATAGCTGCTCCTACCCCTTCATTAGTTCATTCTTCCACGTTAGTAGCTGCTGGGGTTTTATTTATTTATTCGTTTTAATTTTGCATATAGAGAAACTTAAATATTTCTTTCTTTCTCTTTCTTTCTCTTTCTTTCTCTTTCTTTCTCTTTCTTTCTCTTTCTTTCTCTTTCTTTCTCTTTCTTTCTCTTTCTTTCTCTTTCTTTCTCTTTCTTTCTCTTATCCTTATGCCTTCTCAGGCGTCGGATTGTTCTTCCTGTGCCCATTTTCCCATTATTTTCTATCCCTGGCCAATGCCTTCATCTCTCCTGTTTTTCCTTTGTTCTTTCCAATTTCCTCAATCTGATCTATGCATTTCCTCCTGGGTCTTTCTCTTTGTCTTTTTCTTAATATTTCCATAACTTTTCTCGCAATTCTATCTTGCTTCATTCTTACTTTGAGGATTTTTTGAGTGTCCCATGCTTCCCTGCATATGAGACACAGCCATTCTTTTCCTTTTCCTTTTTCTCCTAACCATTTTATTACCTCTGGCGCTACTCCATCCTCCCCACTGGCTTTTCCTATTTTAAGTTTCTTTATAGCCACTTCCATTTCTTCTCTTTGGAATGCATGGTATTCAAGTTCATTCCATTCCTCTTCAACTATATTTGATGTTTTCTTCTTCGACCTATTACTAAATTTTTCTTCATAATGTTCTTTCCAAGTATTTGATTTATTTCGGTCTCCAATTCGTTATTTTTATTTTATATTGCTCTTATATCTTTTCCTTTACTTCCTCGTAGTCTTTTTACAATAGAATTAATTAGTTATTTAGTAGTATTAGCAGCCATAACAAAAAGAGCTCAAATTCCTCTTTCTTCGTGGTTACCTTTTCCTACCCCTGTTTCTTCATTAGTTCATTCTTCAACGTTAGTAGCTGCTGGGGTTTATTTATTAATTCGTTTTAATTTTGCATTTAGAGAAATTTTAACAATAATTTTATTATTTATTTCTTCAATAACTATATTTATATAAGGATTAAGAGCTAATTTTGAATTTGATTTAAAAAAAAATTATTGCTTTAACAACTTTAATATCAATTTTAGCTTTAGATGAGTGTAAATTAACTTTTTTTCATTTATTAATTCATGTATTATTTAAGGCTTAATTATTTATATATGCTGGTAAATAATTTATCTTGTCTTCAGCCAATTCAGTCTTTCTTGATTATTTGTCCTAATTTTATCATTGTATTCCTTATACTCATTCCTTGCTTTCTTTTGTTATCATTTACTACCTAGTGATTGACCAGCAGTACTTATAACGCTTTCTTTTATGTTTTTCCATAAATCATCGATATTATTTTTTTCCTCCACATATTAGTTCTTTTCTGTTGATGAATGTAAAATATTTACAATTATTAATGAATCACCTTGTATTATAATAAATAAAATCCAGTTTCTCACGACTATCGATGAATAAAAAATGAAAATCAGCTAAACGTGAAGATCTACTCGTTTCTCATAATAAACGGTATTCGAATGGAGCAGAAGGTCCATTTGCAAAACCATCGTCGTGCCATATGGATGATATTCGGCCAGATTGGATGCAATCGGTTGCCATGCGGGGCACAACTGTCTACCGATTGAGATAACACTATTTCGTACCATATAAAATATATATATATATATATATATATATATATATATATATTCATACTCCATTTGTCGCGTATGTTACCCGAATGTTACTTTTCGTGTTTATTCATTTAATATTATTCATTAGTTTAATGGGAAACATTGCATGCCTGGCTCATCTTTATTTGACTGCTACTTTTTGATTTCATCGGATATTAACGAAATTATAACATACGACGACGACACATGGAATGGACATAGATAAGGGGCAAGATCATATGGTTGTGGAGCTGAAATATGTTTTTTATTATATTTATTTTTTTGACATACATTCACAACTCAATCGTAAAATCTAACAACCACAAAACTTACATTAAAATACAAAGTGTATAAATTAAAACCCTTAATGAATTCAACATTATCCCACCCGTGAAAAGCGTCGATCTTCACTATCTGTTGGAAGAATACATAGTTTGAAAAGTGGTCGCGTGAAATTTCCTTTACTTTGTTTTCACAGCCTCTTCCGTCTCTTCCGGGATATACTTCTATAATGCCGCCAATAAACCTCTCATTTCGGGGGAATTTTTCATCGACTTTAATATAAATGTCTCCTATTTTGATAGGGTCAGTTTTGGAAAGCCACTTGTTCCTACATATCATTCTTTTATCCACCGTCGCCCATACGTATTGGCAAGACTTTCTTCATTTCACCACTGCTTTCGACTCAACATCTCATTTTCAATCAAACCAGGATTCTGTACAGATCCAGGTCTCATTAAAAGGAAATGATAAGGTGTCAAGGCCTCTGGTTCATTGGGATCGATGGATATGTGAGTCAATTGACTGAGTATTCTACTTCAGAGAGAACTTCCTCTTTGGGGTGAACTGACTTAAGAGTTTTGATTGTTCTTATCATCCTTTCCCAAATTCCACCCATGTGTGGAGCGCTTGGTGGGTTAAACCTCCATGAAATTCCTTGTAGGGATAACTCGGTTGATATTACCGGGGTTCGCAAAGTTTCAATAGATTCCCTGAGCTCAACAAAGTTGGTGCCATTATCGGAAAAAATTTCTATCGGTTGTCCTCTTCTAGAAACGAAACGTCGAATAGCCATTATTGCAGCACTGGTGTCAAGACTAGAAGCTATTTCAATGTGAACTGCTCGAGTTGTGAGACAAGAGAACAACATCTTTTCTCCAGTCTTCTTCCAATAGATACAGTCATTGGCCCAAAAAAATCGACTCCAGTGTAGGTGAAAGCAAAAACAAAAGGTTCCAGATGCTGCTCTGGTAACATCTCCATCATCTCAGCTTGCATCTTCTGATTCTACACTCCTGACATTTGTTAAAACAGCTTTTCACAGCTGATCGAATTTTTATAATCCAAAATTGCTACCTCAAATTATTTACTATAAGGTTTCAATTCCAATATGACCAGCTATCTCATGGTAGTGATGGACTAGTAACTGGGTATACCGATGTGTAGGATCCAAAATTTGGGATATTTATAGTTATAATCCATCTTTAGTGATTCCTCATCAGGAAATCTGCTCGAATAGCTTGTTTCTCTGATGCAAAAGAATCCAAATAATCATCAATACAGTGCTGTTGCTTCATAGCTCAAGTGACTCCTGGATACTCATTTTCAAAATGTTCTGCATTTTGGTTTTTTACGAATTGAGCAACAGATGGAGAAGAAACTGCTCTGAAAATCATAACGTTCATCTGATATACTTCTAGCTCTTTGTTCCTTTCCATTGCTCGCCAAAGGAAGCGTTGTGCACACCTATCAATCTCTCTGATAGAAACTTGGGGGAACATCTCATTGATGTCACCACTGACAGCTATTCAGTTTTGCCGGAATCGCCTCAATACTGATATTAGAGAGGGAACTAAGTCCGGACCTTGCAGTAAAAAATCATTCAAGCATGAGCCGCTGCATCAAACACCAGTCTTATTTTTTTTGGCTTATTGATATTCCATTCTCAAAAGTGTGGTAAATACCAGTCTTTTGAACTCTCTACAATTTCACTGGTTTCCAATTTACTTCTTTACCCTTTCTTCAGATACTCATCAATTTTTTTTCAATACTGCTCAGCAAAATCACCATTTCTATCCATTTTTCTTTCCATACAGACGAGCCTTTTCATTGCATTATACGTAGTCTCTAGTAGGGATGCGCGATACTATCCGATATTCCAGTGTATCGATACTTTTACTTCCGATTCTCGATATTTTGTATCGATACTATGCTTTTCGATGCATTCCAAGTATCGATGAATTTGTAGTGTATCGATACGTTGCGATACGGGATTTTTAGCGGTAGCGAGGCAAGTGGCGTTATCTATAGTGATGAGCGATATCGTGATTTTTTAATCAGGTTGTGAAATGATGCTTTTTTAACGAAACTAAAAATAAAAAATGTGCAGTTTTTTGCATTTTTCGAGCTAATTTTGAGGTTATGTGGAAAAGTGACTGATGTAAAAGTTGTAGATTCTCTCAAGATCTACAACTTTTATAATCAACTTTTTTTCCTAGGAACTCAACTTTGGAAAGAAATCGCAATAATGTCTTTTTCCACCTCCCAAAAAAGTGTTTTACCGAAAAACGTCATAACTCGAAAAATTTCCAATATTTCAATTTGAAATTTTTTTTCATGGTTTGTGACTATCAAAGTTACCTTCTACTAAATTTTCATCAAAATCGAACATTTTTTAACGGAACCAAAAATAAAAAATGAAAAATGCAGTTTTTTGCGTTTTTCGAGCTAATTTTGAAGTTGTGGAAAAGTCACTAATGTCAAAGTTGTAGATTTTCCTAAGATCTACAACTTTTATAATCAATTTTTTTTCCTAGGAACTCAACTTTGGACAGAAATCGCAATAATGTCTTTTTCCACCCCCCAAAAAAGTGTTTTACCGAAAAACGTCATAGCTCGAAAAATTTCCAATATTTTAATTTGAAATGTTTTTTCATGGTTTGTGACGATCAAAGCTACCTTCTACTAAATTTTCATCAAAATCTAACATTTTTTAACGAAAACAAAAATAAAAAACGTAAAATGCAGTTTTTTGCGTTTTTCGAGCTAATTTTGAAGTTATGTGGAAAAGTCACTAATGTAAAAGTTGTAGATTTTCCTAAGATCTATAACTTTTATAATCAACTTTTTTTCCTAGGAACTCAACTTTGGACAGAAATCGCAATAATGTCTTTTTCCACCCCCCAAAAAAGTGTGTTTTACCGAAAAACGTCATAACTCGAAAAATTTCCAATATTTTAATTTGAAATTTTTTTTCATGGTTTGTGACTATCAAAGCTACCTTCTACTAAATTTTCATCAAAATCGAATATTTTTTAACGAAAACAAAAATAAAAAACGTAAAATGCAGTTTTTTCCGTTTTTCAATCTAATTTTGAAGTTATGTGAAAAAGTCACTGGTTAAAAAGTTGTAGATTTTCTCAAGATCTACAACTTTCATAATCAACTTTTTATTATAGGAACTCAACTTTGGCCGGAAATCGCAATAATGTCTTTTTCCACCACCCCAAAAAAACTGTGTTTTACCGAAAAAACGTCATAACTCGAAAAATTTTCAATATTTTAATTTGAAATTTTTTTTCATGGTTTGTGACTATCAAAGCTACCTTCTACTGAATTTTCATCAAAATCGAACATTTTTAAAGGAAACTAATAATAAAAAACGAAAAATGCAGTTTTTTGCGTTTTTCGAGCTAATTTTGAGGTTATGTGAAAAAGTCACTAATGAAAAAGTTATAGATTTTCTCAAGATCTACAACTTTTATAATCACTTTTTTATTATAGGAACTCAACTTTGGCCGGAAATCGCAATAATGTTTTTTTTCCACCTCCCCAAAAAAAATTGTTTTTTTCCGAAAAAACATCATAACTCGAAAAATTTCCAATATTTCAATTTGAAATTTTTTTTCATGGTTTGTGACTATGAAAACTACCTTCTACTAAATTTTCATCAAAATCGAACATTTTTTAACGAAACCAAAAATAAAAAACGAAAAATGCAGTTTTTTGAGTTTTTCGAGCTAATTTTGAGGTTATGTGGAAAAGTTACTAATGTAAAAGTTGTAGATTTTCCTAAGATCTACAACTTTTATAATCAATTTTTTATTCTAGGAACTCAACTTTGGCCGGAAATCGCAATAATGTCTTTTTCCACCTCCCCAAAAAGGTGTTTTTTACCAAAAAACGTCAAAATTAGCAAAATCTCGGATCGTTAACGTATCGATACTCGAAGTTTCTCCAAATATGTCCAACTTCAAAATGATCACCATTTTTTTCAATGTCTTTTCCATGATTATGATTTCGTTGGGCATCTTGACTCCAAAATTCTCCAATTTGAATGTATTTTTTACCATGAGATGGAGCTCATCATAATGTATAGTGTGGCGACACACAAATTAACATGGAAAATATCCAAGTTGAAATTATCAGTGATCGGCCCGTGATTTTGATAATGACAATATTGGTTGGTTCAATCTTGGCTGAATAACGTGTCGGGGAACTATCAGACCACAGTTGTCCTGGCCAAATATGGGAATTTTCTGTTCAGATCTTGGACATCCATATGTTGTTCGGGAAGACATAAATTCACAACGATTCTCAAGTGTTTCAGGCTTTTTATTCCCACTTGAAATGTCCATTGTGATGCCATTTGTCCACTGGAAGCATAAAGGTGAAATAGAAAAATCTTTTTTTATGTTTATTACCGTTTTGGAGAGCAATCATTGTTGTAGTTTCACCTAAATTAGAGATTGGCGAATTTCTAAAAATATTAGTTTTGTAAATTATTAGATTTCCTCATAGAAGTCTCAGTATTATGGGAATGATTTAATGTCTCTAAATTTACCCCATTGATGTATGTGTGGAGAGATTGGAGGCAGACTCCTTTGATTACAACCCAGATTACAAGAAGACTAACATTTTAAACATAAAAAATAATACAACCTCTTAACTATTTGTCACACATATGTCAAAGTTGTATTATTTATACGACTATTCATGGTGCAATCAGGCGGAAATTTTGTTTACTAGAAACTGCACTACACAATAAGTGCCTCATAAAACCCCAGAATGATGTTTCTATGAGGTTTTAGTAGGAAATACAAATCACAACTTCTTTTAATGAATAACGACCACGAGTGTGGCACATTTTTTACTATCACCAGAGGCGGGGCATGAAAATTAAAGTTATAGGCAGAAAATTACAGCATTGCGATTATACATGAAATATAGATTGGTAAGAAGAAACAATGCGGTGTAAGAAGTAGAACCTGAAAAGAAAACTAATTTTTTTAAATTAATTTTATTACCGTTAGTTCACTAGGAAATAAAAACTAACTATTTAACTGAAATTTCCCCGCCCATGAAGTTCTTCATAAATGTCAGAATCTATTTAGGTTCTAACTTCTTGAATTCACATATATTAGATGTTAAAGGCCGTGTTAATTAGTGTCACTGATCACAGTGAGACACAGAAAAAGGTTCAAATTAGATCCGCTCTATTACTCAATATTCGAGTGTGAAATTACAAGTTCTCGCTTTTCACTTCATTGTGAAAATGAATTTCAAAATTGACTTCTTTTAAAATATTTTTCAATAATTTAAGTTATATTCTATTTGAAGCACAGTGTTAAGGGGACAGCAAAAAACCTCCTTTTAAAATTAACTTTTCCTCCCTA
Source organism: Lochmaea crataegi (assembly GCA_947563755.1). Classification (NCBI taxonomy): domain Eukaryota; kingdom Metazoa; phylum Arthropoda; class Insecta; order Coleoptera; family Chrysomelidae; genus Lochmaea; species Lochmaea crataegi. The sequence continues at coordinate 5,266,549 of OX387426.1, read as the reverse complement.
GTTTTAGGGTTGAAAGTAGCACTAAAAAATCTAAATTGTACTTTATACAGTATGTATGTATGTATGTAAATTGGGGTGACATTCACTGAGACCTAAAAGATCTAATGTGCCCCCTTACTTCTACTTAGTTCCTGAGGAAAGTCTCAGAGACTAGTAGCTCCTTTAGTCCTATTTCCCGGAGGAGTTTTAGGATATCTGCAGGCTTTAACTTAGGTAAATGTCCCACTTCTATCCAGTAATCTCCAAGGTGTTGTGCCCTAGGATTCTGAATTGCTGTGCAGTTCGCAAGTATGTGGATGGAGGCTTCTCCTTCCATACCACAGAATCTACATTCTTCTTCCTCCACTATTTTGAGCTTTTTCAGGTGCCCATTCAGGCGACAATGTCCCGTAAGGATGCCTGTTAAAACTCTTAGTGCAGTTTTACTTTGACTTATGCATTCATTTGATCTCAACAGTTTGTACCATAAGAATCTTTGATTGTCTAAGCCCTACTAGATCTTTCCAATGGTCAGATCTTCTCTTTTCTTCGGCTTTGCCTATTTCTTCCAATATTACATTGGAGCTGATACCGCAAAAGAGTTCCGGCCCCCAAAAGGGTGTTCCAGTCCCCCTATTTGCTAGTTCATCTGCTATTTCATTTCCTTCTATCCCTGTGTGTCCTGGAATCCACAGTAAGGTGACTATATTGTTCTCGCCTAGTTCATTCAGTTTGCCTAGGCATTCCCACACCATTTTGGAACTGATTACACAAGAGCTCAGTGCTTTAATGGCTGCTTGACTATCCGACATTATGATAATCCTTTGCCTTCTATATCCTTTATCAATATTGAACTGGGCACACTTTCTTATGGCGTGAATTTCCGCTTGAAAGATACTCGGGGTTTTCCCAAGCTTTCAGAGTGTTATACAGTAATTAAAATAGTTTATGAAATCATATTTTTTTGAAAAATAACATACTAGAGACATTAATAATTATTTTCGGTTTCCCAGTTGTGTTTCCAAAAATATACTGAAAAGTTTTCCTAAAAATAGAGAGTCGCGACGTAACTAGCAGTTTTATGTTCTCCAACTGGCCGACACCTGCTTGTAAAGCCTCACAACCCGCGGAAATCGATGGGACACAGGTGAAAATTACCAAAAAGTTCGAATACCAGTCTTTATACAGAGACAGCCAAAAAAAATTTTTCATAAAAGGGTAAACGAAGTTATTTTAATATTTTCGATTTATTTATAAATAATCGTAAACCCATTATGGGTGTCAGGTTCTGCTCCCTCTCTTCTTTCTGGAAGCGGTACTCTTTGTTTTCTCGAATTTTGAGCTTCACGTCCACTCTAAGCTCCAATCGGGAGGGGTTTTATTAAGGATAAAATAAATACCAGGTTTGTCAGTAACTATTATTGTTCAATTTATTATCGTATCCGTCACAGATGGAGAAGAAGAAAATAGTAAAAATGTACTACGTTAGCAACAATAGATCTGTGATCCTGGATTGACAGTATCAAGTCAAGTGTCATACATTAAAAACAAATTATAATATTTGGCAAGACAGATCAGATTACCTTGCAAACTAAGGAGCTTCTGTGGTCAGCTCATGTCAGGAAACAAGACATAGAATTGGTCTGGATTCCTGGTAATGATACTGCTGATAAATTAGCTTATGTTGGAAGAGATTACGAGCCTACTTTATCTAAAGTCGACTATAGAGAATTTCTACCGTATCTTAAGAATAACTTATGGGAGAGCAAATTATGTCCGAATGTAGAGGGGTTATGTATGCCAGTATTCATCACAAACCTTATAGAAGTCCATGGTTTAAAGTGCTTAATAATAGTTCGAGAGCCTTCATCACTGTGATGTCTAGACTTTGAAGCGAGCATTGTTGCTCCCCAATCCACCTGCATCGTATTGGAGTGAAGGAAGATCCTTATTGCATCTGTGGTAAAGTGGGGGAAGTGAACCATATATTCCTAGACTGTAGATTAAACACTGATAGATGTAGCAAATTGTATAAATCCTTGCTTAGCAGTATTAGCACCGGTCCTGTTTGCATTAATAACATTATACATTCTACATGCTTAACATCTATGCGAGCTTCAATGAACTTCTTAGTGTGCAGCAACTTAAAGTTATAATTTTCTTTTCTGAATCTTTAGCCGCAATACAGTAAAAGAAAGAATAATTGTGTTATCCCATAAAGAAGAAGTGGTGCACTTACCACGACTCTGGGTCCATTTAATTGGAAAAGAAGAAGCAGAAGAAACTTTAACTCCGTCATATAGAGTCTGTTTGTAACGATGAGCCTCTAGAATATGTAAATAGGTTGATCCTACCTTGTTTACGGTGTTACTGGGACAAACAAATGAGGCTCCACAGCCCAGAGGGGTAGTAGTACAAGGTAGTTGATCAACCTTCCAGGCAAGTAAATGGTACCTAATAAATAACTCTAACCAGATAACTGAGTAGCATGCAGAGGTCAAGCGAAGTCAAAGCACCAGCTCAGTACTATGGAAACAACAAAAACTGGTTGAACAGTCGTAAAGAAATTTGGTTAGCTAAAATACTCAGTAAAATTGGAAGGTAGGTTCATATTCAATCGTCACATAGACCAATTGATCCAGTCACACATCAACAGAAAGAAAGTGGAATTTGCGATTAAGATTGACTTTCGAACTGAAGTGCATCAGTAAATACCAGACCTTGCCAACTTGGTCACTTGGTCACAAGCCAGAGTCCAGAACAATCGGCTCCTACTTGTCCTCCAACTTCTCCAACCAATGAAGACCAACAGCTACGCCGAAAAAACGCTCCAGGATCAAACAAACCAAAAAATAATTACATATTTATCGAAAAATGCTTAATAGTTTCTCGAGAAGAGCAGAGCTTGATAAAGTGGATGAAACGCAACAAAAATAACAGAGAGCAAGAGATACTATAACGCCTTAAGAACCCATTGAAACAGTTCCTTGAAAAGCATTCTTGTTTTGAGTCTTGAATGAACCAGAATCAATATGGAGATAGTCCAGCTAACAAAAGATTTGGAAGTTAGTCAAGTTGATGAAGATAATTCGATAGGGGTTCTCTTATCTGCTTTTACGGTATAATTTTTGATTTTATATATTGGTGCCTTTTGAAACTAGTTTGTTGCAACGCTCCTGTAGATACTGTTATTGGAATACCACATAAAACAAGCGGAGATAAAACCAGCTAAGTAATTTGTACATGAATTTATCCTGCTTAATCTTGTTTTACGGTAATGTTTCCTAAGAATGACGCGTATGAGGGAGTTAAAGTCAACATTGGGGTAATTATTTCTGATTTCGAAACGAAACACATTTCAAATTATGTCAACGATTTCGAGTCGTGCAACCAGAAAAGTGTAAATATAATCTGTATTGTCAACTCGACTTGAGTGTAATATAAAATATTTGACTCGAACAATTTTAAAATTAAAATTATTAACTTAAAAATAAAAGTTTATATCATTAACTAATTTTCATGAGAGAAATAAACGAGACTCCTACTTATATTAACATAAGTGATTGTAGGAAGCAATCTAAATATTTCCAAAGCTCGTCACAGCCAAATCATAGTTCAGAAAAAGAACTAGTAGAATAACTTAGGGCGGCTTCTTCGAAGTATTGTTCTTTTTTTGGCTTCATTTTGTAATTTATGTTCAAACACATGCATGTCAGAAAATAATGAAAATTGTCAAAAATATTGGAAATTTATCAATAGTTGTTAAAAACTAACATAATTTTCAAAAATTATCAAAACAATCAAAAACTAACGAAAACTGTCGAAAATTATTGAAAATTTTCAAATTTCATCAAAAATCCGATAAAAACTTACAATAATGAGTGAATACATCAAAAACTGTTAAAAATTTCAAGAAATTTAAAAAAATTATCAATCAATCGAAAATTAACGAAAAGTATTGAAAATTTTCTAGAAGCATGAAAAATTCAATAAAAACTCTTAAAATAAACGGAAAATTCCAAAAATTATCAAAAGGTCACAAAAATTATCAACAATTAACGAAAAGTTTCAAAAATTATCAAAATGTTTGCAAAACTATGAAAAATTAAGGGGAAATGTAAAAAATTGTTACTAATCATCGAAAATTATCACAAAGTATTAAGACTTTTCAAAGATTATCAGAAGTTTTCAAAAATCATCAAAAACCATCTAAAATTAACGAGGATTATAAAAAAGTATCAAAAACAATAAAGAAATAACGAGAAATGTCAAAAATTATTGAAAATTTTCAAATGTCATCAAAAATCCGATAAAAATTTACAATAATTAGTGAAAAATATCAAAAACTAATGAAAATTGTTGAAAATTTCAAGAAATCTTCAAAACTTATCGATCAATCGAAAATGAACGAAAAGTTTCGAAAATTATTTAGAAGCATGAAAAATTCACTAAACACTCGAAAAATTAACGGAAACAATAATTATCATAAGGTGACAAAAATTATCAACAATTAACGAAAAGTTTCAAAAATTATCAAAATTTTTTCAAAACTAAAAAATTAAGGAAATTTGTCAAAACTAAAAAATTAAGGAAATTTGTCAAAAATAATTAAAAACCAACGAATATTTTAAATTACATGATAAATTTGATGAAAACTAACGGAAATTGTAAAAAATTCTTAAAAATTAAAGAAAATTATTCGAAATTTTAAGAAATTTATAAAAATAGTCGAAAATTATCAGAAATTCACAAAAAATATTCAAAGTTATTAAATGTATTCAAGAATTATCAAAAACTGTCAATAATATTCGAAATGTATCAATAATTATTGAAAACTAACATAATTTTTTTAAATTATTAAAACTATCAAAAATTAACGAGAATTATAAAAAAGTATCAAAAACAATCAAAAACTAACGAGAAGTGTCGAAAATTATTGAAAATTTCCAAATTTCATCAAAAATCCGATAAAAATTTACAATAATTAGTGAAAATCATCAAAAACTAATGAAAATTGGTAAGAATTTCAAGAAATTTCAAAAAATTATCAATCAATCGAAAATTAACGTAAAGTTTCGAAAATTATTTAGAAGCATGAAAAATTCACAAAAAACTCGAAAAATTCAAGGAAAATTCCAAAAATGATCAAAAGGTCACAAAAATTATCAACATTAACGAAAAGTTTCAAAAATTATCAAAATCTTTCCAAAACTATAAAAAATTAAGGAAATTTGTCAAAAATTATTAAAAATCAACGGAAATTTTTAAATTACATAAAAAACGGTAAAAATTAACGGAAATTGTAAAAAATTATTAAAAATCAAAGAAAATTATTCAGAATTTTAAAAAATTTATCAAAATAGTCGAAAGTTATCAGAAATTCACCAGAAATATTCAAAGTTATTAAATATATTCAAGAATTATCAAAAACTGTCAGATAATAATGAAAATTGTCAAAAATATTGGAAATTTATCAATAGTTGTTAAAAACTAACATAATTTTCAAAAATTATCAAAACAATGTTGTCCTATCTCTCTTATGAGTTTTTTACTTGTACATCTAAACTTCATTACTCCAGAACATTACTATGTAGACTATAGTAATTAGTCAGTGGCTTCTGATGGCTTTTGATTAGGGAAAATATTTTTATCATTCCGTGTGTTTTTTTAAAATTGTTTTCCTGGATCCTTCTCTAATGTGTATCGTAACGACCCTGATATTATGGTGACATAAACCGGACGAGTATCATGATAAATAAATACGGCCAAATGGTTTAATTAAAATCATAGCAAGAAAGAAACGAATGGACGGACGCGGGAGTGGAGCCAAGCACGTAAGTGTATATAGAGAATCTCTGAGACAGAACGGAACTGCGTCTCAGTAAGCCGTGTCGTCCGACTATTCATTCATTTCTAGCTAGTCTGATTATAATAATGCATTCATTCACAACAAACTATTATCTACAGTGAGATCTTGTACAGCTTGGTCAGTCAATTGGAGCAGCATGTTCAACTGGTTCTTTTTATCATTACCACAGGTCCGTCTAAATTCGCAAAATGAATTTAATTAGAAAATTTTGAATTTTACTCATTATCCACGTAGAATATAAAATTCACAATTTGCCAAATAAAGAAGTAGACTTCAATTTACTGATTAATATTAATATGGGGCTTATGGTCTTCCAATAAGACCTCTCATTTCTTCCTCAAACTCTTGCCTTAATAACTCTTCTACATAGTGCTAAATTGCTGCAGCTTCTTCCTGTAATATCATCAGGTGTTTGTCCAAGTAATGACAGTAAGGCTCGTGTCTTTGGCTTGGGTATATGTAATACTGATGCAGCTTCGAATTTCTGAAAAAGAAGACGATCATAGTTACAGACGGGTCTGTGCCGTTAAACACTTTTGTCCTCAACATTCTCCATAAGTAGATGTGATCGATTGTAGAGGTCAGTACTTGAAGAACTTTTTGTCAAACACACTGGTTTGACTATTTTATGATGTTGACTCCTTTACCACAGAAACCTTTGAAGATCCTCAAAGATCAATTCAATACATCTGGCCTGTCGAAGCAAGTAGTTATTGGGCTATTATTAGAACTGTCCAACAACTTAAATCAATGAGATTCAGTTCTAATAAGATTCGACGAAGACTTCGATTAGTTGACTCCAAAGCCCAATTGACCACATGTTCATGGTTCTCAGTTATGTTAAGTTACTGGCCCACTCAAAGAAAATTCTTCAGAATTTTAAGAAATTCATAAAAATAGTCGAAAATTATCAGAAATTCACCAAAAATATTTAAAGTTATTAAATGTATTCAAGAATTATCAAAAATTGTCAGAAAATAACGAAAATTGTCAAAAATATTGGAAATGTATCAATAGTTGTTAAAAACTAACATAATTTTCAAAAATTATCAAAACAATCAAAAACTAACGAAAATTATTGGAAATTTTCAAATCTCATCAAAAATCCGATAAAAATTTACAATAGTGAGTGAAAATCATCAAAAACTGTTAAAAATTTCAAGAAATTTAAAAAAATTATCAATCAATCGAAAATTAACGAAGAGTATCGAAAATTATCTAGAAGCATGAAAAATTCAATAAAAACTCGAAAAATTAACGGAAAATTCCAAAAATTATCAAAAGGTCACAAAAATTATCAACAATTAACGAAAAGTTTCAAAAATTATCATAAATTTTCCAAAACTATAAAAAATTAAGGAAATTTGTCAAAAATTATTAAAAATCAAAGAAAATTATTCATAATTTTAAGAAATTTATAAAAATAGTCGAAAGTTATCAGAAATTCACCAAAAATATTCAAAGATATTAAATGTATTCAAGAATTATCAAAAACTGTCAGAAAATAACGAAAATTGTCAAAAATATTGGAAATTTATCAATAATTATTGAAAACTAACATAATTTTCAAAAATTATCAAAACTATCAAAAATTAACGAGAATTATAAAAAAATATCAAAAACTAAGAAGAAGTGTCAAAATTATTGAAAATTTTCAAATTTCATCAAAAATCCGATAAAAATTTACAATAATTAGTGAAAATCATCAATAACTAATGAAATTTGGTAAAAATTTCAATGAATTTAAAAAAATTATCAATCAATCCAAAATTAACGTAAAGTTTCGTAAATTATTTAGAAACATGAAAAATTCACAAAAAACTCGAAAAATTAAAGGAAAATTCCAAAAATGATCAAAAGGTCACAAAATCTATCAACATTAACGAAAAGTTTCAAAAATTATAAAAAAAATTTCCAAAACTATAAAAAATTAAGGAAATTTGTCAAAAATTATTAAGAATCAACGAAAATTTTTAAATTATATGAAAAATTTCATAAAAATTAACGGAAATTGTAGAAAATTTTTAAAAATTAAAGAAAATTGTTCAGAATTTTAAGAAATTTTAAAAATAGTCGAAAATTATCAGAAATTCACAAAAAATATTCAAAGTTATTAAATGTATTCAAGAATTATCAAAAACTGTCAGAAAATAACGAAAATTGACAAATATATTGGAAATTATCAATAATTATTAAAAACTAACATAATTTTCAAAAATTATCAAAACTATCAAAAATTAACGAGAATTTAAAAAAAATATCAAAAACTAACGAGAAGTGTCGAAAATTATTGAAAATTTTCAAATTTCATCAAAAATCCGATAAAAATTTACAATAAGTAGTGAAAATCATCAAAAACTAATGAAAATTGGTAAAAATTTCAAGAAACTTTAAAAAATTATCATTCAATCGAAAATTAACGTAAAGTTTCGAAAACTATTTAGAAGCATGAAAAATTCACAAAAAACTCGAAAAATTATAGTAAAATTCCAAAAATGATCAAAAGGTCACAAAAATTATCAACATTAACGAAAAGTTCCAAAAATTATCACAATCTTTTCAAGACTATAAAAAATTGAGGAAATTTGTCAAAAATTATTAAAAACTAACGAAAATTTTTAAATTATATTAAAAATTTGATAAAAATTAACGGAAATTTTAGAAAATTCTTAAAAATTATTTAGAATTTCAAGAAATTTATAAAAATAATCGAAAATTATCAGAAATTCACAAAAAATATTCAAAGCTATAAATGTATTCAAGAGTTATCAAAAACTGTCAGAAAATAACGAAAATTGACAAATATATTTAAAATGATCAATAACTATTAAAACCTAACATAATTTTCAAAAATTACGAAAACTATCAAAAATTAACGAGAATTATCAAAAACTAACATTTTTTGCAATATTTTCTGGATGCTCAAACTTTTCTACTCTTGCTAGCCATTTTCGTACAAGAGAAAATACTGATCGGCATGTACTTTTGCAACCCATCGTGAGACCCATTTCCAGTGTCAACCCCATAATGATTATGCACATGAGAACTGCGCGAAAGCCTGTTCTACAAGCTTTAAAAGAGCCCAGAGCCTTAGACTCCTCCATGTATAACCTGCTTCAAATTTTTCATTGTTCCTTCTTCTTGGATTAACCATCCATCTGATGAACTCTTTCATCTTCATATTTTCCATTTTCCAAAAGAGACACGTGATTTTTTTTCTTTGAATATAACACAAACACGTTTGAACCTACAGTATCTGTCAAGACAGCACACCAAATGGTAATTCGAATACTGTGAAGAGGAATAAGTGAACAATCCACAATTGAGACAGTAGAGTAGGTATGGGATGATTTTATCGTGTTTGGTATATTATATAAACTTCAAGATCATATCATATAAATAAACGTCAAATAATTTTTTCCTAAAAGCCGGATCTGTGTTGCAGAGGTTGGTTAGTCAACTACAGCGACATGTCGAGTTTATTCCTTGGAACACAAACGGGCGTGAAGAACACCAATGTTATTATCAAATTACTCCTTTCAGCTTTTTGTGGATTTTCTATCACCATGAAAGAAACAATACAAATAATTTGTAGCTAATCAAAGAGGTAGTTGTTGGACCTTAAATTGGGACAATAATCCTTCGTTGCCGATCCTAATCTTGTTTTCTCGGTTATAATACTTTAAGTACGACCAACTGTTTAACCTTATATATACTCACTACACAAAAGATTTACATTTTGTAAACTTTTACATTCATTTTACACCAAAATTGCACTTTCGTGCATCGATATAGAAAAAGTGTGTTACCCTTTATGAACGCGTGCTACTGAATTACATGTATATGTTTAGAAAGAGATTTGAAGCGTGCATTGACGTGCTCGGCACCAATTATTCACTTCAGATATTCGAATAATTGTGGGGTTGACAGCGGATGAAAGTGCAATCACTTCGTTGGAGGAAGTACAGTGTGTATCAGCCAAATAATTATCGACAAATTCGAAGAATTCTAAAAAACTATCAAAAATTGAGGGGAAGTGTTAAAAGTTATTAGTAATCATCGAAAATTATCACACAATAATAAAACTTTCCAAAGATTTTCAGACATTTTCAAAAATTAAAGAAAATTATTCAGAATTTTTAGAAATTTATAAAAATAATCGAAAATTATCAGAAATTCACAAAAAATACTCAAAGATATTAAATGTATTGAAGAATTATCAAAAACTGTTGGAAAATAACGAAAATTGACAAATATATTGGAAATTATCAATAATTATTAAAAACTAACATAATTTTCAAAAATTATCAAAAATTAACGAGAATTATAAAAAAGTATCAAAAACAATCAAAAACTAACGAGAAACTAATGAAAATTCGTAAAAATTTCAAGAAACTTTAAAAAATTATCATTCAATCGAAAATTAACGAAAAGTTTCGGAAATTATTTAGAAGCATGAAAAATTCAACAAAAACTCGAAAAATTAACGGAAAATTCCAAAAATTATCAAAACGTCACAAAAATTATCAACAATTAACGAAAAGTTTCAAAAATTATCAAAACTTTTTCAAAACTATAAAAAATTAAGGGGAAGTGTTAAAAATTATTACTAATCATCGAAAATTATCATAAAGTATTAAGACTTTTCAAAGATTATCAGAAGTTTTCAAAAATCATCAAAAACTATAAAAAATTAACGAGGATTATAAAAAAGCATCAAAAACAATAAAAAATAACGAGAAATGTCAAAAATTATTGAAAATTTTCAAATGTCATCAAAAATCCGATAATAATTTACAATAATTAGTGAAAAATATCAAAAACTAATGAAAATTGTTGAAAATTTGTCGAAAAGTATCGAAAATCATTTAGAAGCATGAAAAGTTAACGGAAAATTCCAAAGATTATTAAAAGGTCACAAAAATGATCAACAATTAACGAAAAGAAAAGTTTCAAAAATTATCAAAATTTTTCCAAAACTATAAAAAATTAGGGAAATTTGTCAAAAGTTATCAAAACTCAGCGAAAATTTAAATTACATAAAAAAACTGATAAAAATTAACGGATATTGTAAAAAATTATTCAGAATTTCAAGAAATTTCTAAAAATAGTCGAAAGTTATCAGAAATTCACCAAAAATATTCAAAGTTATTGAATGTATTCAAGAATTATCAAAAGCTGTCAGAAACTAACGAAAATCATCAAAAACTGTTAAAAATTGGTAAAAATTTCAAGAAATTTAAAAAAATTATCAATCAATCGAAAATTAACGAAAAGTATTGAAAATTATCTAGAAGCATGAAAAATTCAATAAAAACTCGAAAAATTAAAGGAAAATTCCAAAAATTATCAAAAGGTTACAAAAATTATCAACAATTAACGAAAAGTTTCAAAAATTATCAAAATTTTTCCAAAACTATAAAAAATTAAGGAAATTTGTAAAAATTATTAAAAATCAAAGAAAATTTTTAAATTACATAAAAAACGGTAAAAATTAACGGAAATTATAAAAAATTATTAAAAATCAAAGAAAATTATTCAGAATTTTAAGAAATTTATAAAAATAGTCGAAAGTTATCAGAAATTTACCAAAAATATTCAAAGTTATTAAATGTATCAAAAACTGTCAGAAAATAACGAAAATTGTCAAAAATATTGGAAATTTATCAATAATTATTAAAAACTAACATAATTTTCAAAAATTATCAATCAATCGAAAATTAACGTAAAGTTTCGTAAATTATTTAGAAACATGAAAAATTCACAAAAAACTCGAAAAATTAAAGGAAAATTCCAAAAATGATCAAAAGGTCACAAAAATTATCAACATTAACGAAAAGTTTCAAAAATTATAAAAAAATTTGAAAAACTATAAAAATTTAAGGAAATTTGTCAAAAATTATTAAGAATCAACGAAAAATTTTTAATTACATGAAAAATTTGATAAAAATTAACGGAAATTGTAGAAAATTCTTAAAAATTATTTAGAATTTTAAGAAATTTATAAAAATAGTGGAAAATTATCAGAAATTCACAAAAAATATTCAAAGCTATTAAATGTATTCAAGAGTTATCAAAAACTGCCAGAAAATAACGAAAACTGACAAATATATTTAAAATGATCAATAACTATTAAAACCTAACATAATTTTCAAAAATTATGAAAACTATCAAAAACAATCGAAAACTAACGAGAAATGTCGAAAATTATTGAAAATGTTCAAATTTCATCAAAAATCCGATAAAAATTTACAATAATTAGTGAAAATCATCAAAAACTAATGAAAACTGGTAAAAATTTCAGTAAATTTCAAAAAATTATCAATCAATCGAAAATCAACGAGAAGTATCGAAAATTATTTAGAAGCATGAAAAGTTAACGGAAAATTCCAAAAATTATTAAAAGGTCACAAAAATTATCAACAATTTATTAACGAAAAGTTTCAAAAATTATCAAAATTTTTCCAAAACTATAAAAAATTAGGGAAATTTGTCAAGAGTTATCAAAAATCAGCGAAAATTTAAATTACATGAAAAAACTGATAAAAATTAACGGAATTGTAGAAAAGAAATTTCTAAAAATAGTCGAAAGTTATCAGAAATTCACAAAAAATATTCCAAGCTATTAAATGTATTCAAGAATTATCAAAAACTGTCAGAAAATAACGAGAAATTGTCAAAAATATTGGAAATTATCAATAATTATTAAAAACTAACATTGTTTACTTGGAATGTATTTTCATCACGCTCTCTTCACTATGATAATAAAAATATGATCATTTTTCTTGCAAAACTTAAAAATACCCAATCTGCTTCAAACTTCAACTTATCCCTGTATAAATCGTGAATCAGAGTTGATTCAAAACCATTTCTCAGCAAATATCTATAATTTTAACATTTCAAAATACTTACTAGGTAAGTTTTAACCTCGACTTTAATTGTTATACAATAAAACATTGATTTTTATCTTCACCGCAAATAACATTGTTATTTATATACATTATATGCACACTCTTTGCATGATTTAAACAATTTTATTTGCTACGGTTTGTTAATTAACTTGCCAATTACACTTTATGGTAATATGGATATTAGTGTTGCCAAAGAGAATTTACAGTTACTTATTACAAATTAAAATGCGTGTACATCCATTACAATTATTGTTAATTGATCCAGAAGCAATTTCAAACAAATCAATAATTTGATCGAAAAGACTCGAATAAATTTTGATGGAAAGAGAAAATTGAAAATCACACAATGGTATCCATTCTCTGTTTACGCTTATCGTTCGATCTGTATTTCTACACAATTTATTGTTGTTGTGCCTCTATTGATTTTATTTGAATAATAAATGTTCCGAGGTGAATTTTTCTTCGTTATTTTCCTCACACTAGTATTACCAATTTCGGAAATATAAACAACATCCTGCATGTTCAGCTCTTTTTGTAACATCCACTTCTTCACTACATCCGTATGAACGGTTTTTGCGCTCACTCAATACATGCAATAAATAAAAAACACGTTGGGAACTGGTCGAGTAATTACATTGCACAGTTTAATCCGCTTATAGAATTATCAATAAATAAATTATAATTTCGTATTATTCTAACTAGTTCTTGGAATTCTTTTATGTCAGTTAATTGCAAAGGGAAATTCAAAAATCAACAAATTATGGGAAACTGGTTACTTATTCCCTCTCACAATTCAGTTGTTAGTTCCCGATAAAACCTGTACACTCAACACCTACGAGGTTGTTCGTTGCATGTTTTGTGATGTAACACTCTTGTTGGAAATAAACATTTTAACTATAAGGAATTATACAGTACTGTGAAGGTTAAATTTTTTTAAATAAAAATAACCATGCTGCGTTTAAGGAAAATTGAAATCTACAGTTGTGTGCTTGTACGTATTTTTATCATTTTTCTTTTTATTCCATATTATTCTATTCCTTATCGTTTCTTGAAGAATTGAACGATAAGAAACTGGGAGATAGAGAATATTACTTGTTGCCAATAGTCCTTCTTATCCTCCGGTTTTCTTCGGAGAGATAACGAACCTTTCAAAAATTCTGACTGTCAAATTTTTTTAGAAATTATCAAAAGGCATTCCCAAAAATTATCCAAATTTATCAAAAATTAACGGGAATTGTCAAAAAAAATTCAGAAATCAACAAAAATATTCAAAAAGTATAAAAAATTATCAAAAATTAACGAATAGTATCAAAAATTATTCTAAATTGATGAAAATTATAAAAAATTATGAAAATTAACAGAAATTATCGAAAATTTATGAGAAATTTCAAATTTCAACGAAAATTTGGTGCCAATAGTCATCCTGGTACAAGAAAAAAATTATAAACTCTCACTCGCTTTCTTTCAAGGATATAACGACCTAACCCATCAAGAAAAAGTATCAAAAATCAACAAAAAGTGTCAAACATTATTAAAAATTATCAAGATGCATTAAAAGATTTCAAATATGATCCAAATTTATCAAAAATTAACGAAAATTCTCAAACATTATCAAAACTCATGAAAAATGAAGGAAATTATGAAAAAATTTTAAAATTTCTCAAAAACTATCAAAAATTAACGAAGTCTGTCAAATATTATTAAAAATTATCAAAAAGCTTTATGAATTTCCAAAAATGTCCAACAATTATTCAAATTTATGAAAAACTAACGAGAATTGTCAAATTTCCTTCGAAATTATCAAAAAGCATTAAAGATTCTCAAAAATTATCCAAATTTATCAAACATTAACGAGAATTGTCAAAAATATTCAAAAAGTATAGAAAATTATCAAAAATTAACGAATAATATCAAAAATTATTCTAAATTGGTGAAAATTATGGAAAATTAACAGAAATGATCGAAAGTTAAAGAGAAATTTCAAATTCAATCAAAAATGTGGTGCCAATAGTCAAGGAAAAATAATAACCTCTCCCTCGGTTACTTTCGGAGATATAACGACCTAAACCCATCAAGAAAATTTCAAAAAGTATCAAAAATCAACAAAAAGTGTACATTATTAAAAATTATCAAGAAGTATTGAAAAATTATCCAAATTTATCAAAAATTAACGAAAATTTTTAAAAATTATTAGGAAAATTATCAAAACTCATGAAAAATAAAGAATATTATCAAAAATCATGAAAAATGAAGAAAATTATGGAAATAATTCAAAACTCTCAAAAACTGTCACAAATCAACGAAATCTGTCAAAAATTATTAAAAATTATCAAAATGCATTATGCATTTCCAAAAATTATCCAAATTAATCAAAAACTAACGAGAATTGTCAAAAAAATTCAGAAATCAACAAAAATATTCAAAAAGTATAGAAAATTATTAAAAATTAACGAATAATATCAAAAATTATTCTAAATTGATGAAAATTATAAAAAATTATGGAAAATTAACAGAAATTATCGAAAATTAAAGAGAAATTTCAAATTCAATCAAAAATGTGGTGCCAATAGTCAAGGAAAAATAATAACCTCTCCCTCGCTTACTTTCGGAGATATAACGACCTAACCCATCAAGAAAATTTCAAAAAGTATCAAAAATCAACAAAAAGTGTACATTATTAAAAATTATCAAGAAGTATTGAAAAATTTCAAAAATTTTCCAAATTTATCAAAAATTAACGAAAATTCTTAAAAATTATTAGGAAAATTATCAAAACTCATGAAAAATAAAGAATATTATCAAAAATCATGAAAAATGAAGAAAATTATGAAAAGAATTCAAAATTCTCAAAAACTTTCACGAATCAACAAAATCTGTCAAAAATTATTAAAAATTATCAAAATGCATTATGCATTTCCAAAAATTATTCAAATTAATCAAAAACTAACGAGAATTGTCGAAAAAATTCAGAAATCAACAAAAATATTCAAAAAGTATAGAAAATTATCAAAAATTAACGAATAATATCTAAAATTATTCTAAATTGATGAAAATTATGAAAAATTATGGAAAATTAATGAGAAATTTCAAATTTCATCAAAAATTTGATGCCAATAGTCATCCTGGTCCAAGAAAAAATTATAAACTCTCCCTCGCTTTCTTTCGGAGATATAACGAGATATAAACCATCAAGAAAATTTCAAAAATCAACAAAAAATTAGTCAACATTATCAAAAATTATCAAAAAGCATTAAAATATTTCAAAAAGTATCCAAATTTATCAAAAATTGACAAAAATTCTCAAAAATTATCAAAAATAAAGAATATTATAAAAAATCATGAAAAATGATGAAAACTATGAAAAAATTTCAAAATTTCTCAAAAGCTATCAAAAATCAACGAAGTCTGTCAAACATTATTATAAACGATCAAAAAGCATGATACATTTCCAAAAATTATAAAAATTTATCAAAAATTAACGAGAATTGTCAAAAAAAATTCAGAAATCAACAAAAATCCAAATTTATCAAAAATTAACGAAAATTATTAGTAAATTATCAAAACCCATGAAAAATAAAGAATATTATCAAACATCATGAGAAATAAAGAAAATTATGAAGACTTCAAAAATTCTCAAAAACTATCACAAATCAACGAAATCTGTCAAAAATTATTAAAAATAATCAAAAAGCATTATCCAAATTTATAAAAAACTAACGAGAATTGTAATTTTTTTTGGAATTATCAAAAAGTATTCCCAAAAATTATCAATATTTATCAAAAATTAACGAGAATTGTCAGAAAATGAGAAATTTAATATTTCATCAAAAATTTGATGCCAACAGTGATCCTGGTCCAAGAAAAAATTATAAACTCTCCCTCGCTTTCTTTCGGAGACGAGGGCTGCCTCCCAACCAAGAAAATTTCAAAAATCAACAAAAAATGTGTCAAACATCATTAAAAATTATCAAAAAGCATTAACAGATTTAAAAAATTATCCAAATTTATCAAGAACTAAAAAAAAATTCTCAAAAATTATCAAATTTCATGGAAGATAAAGAATATTATAAAAAATCATGAAAAATTATGAAAATATTGAAAAAATCAACGAAGTCTGTCAAAAATTATTAAAAATGATTAAAAAGCATTATGCATTTCCAAAAATTATCAAAATCTAACAAGAATTGTTAAATTTTTTTAGAAATTATCAAAAAGCGTTAAGGATTCCCAAAAATTATTCAAATTTATCAAAAACTATCAAAAATTAACGGGTATTGTCAAAAAAAATTCAGAAATCAACAAAAATATCGCTTTCTTTCGGAGATATAATGCCTAATCAAGAAAATTTCACAAATTCTCAAAAAGTATCAAAAATCAACGAAAAGTGTCAAAAATTATTAAAATTTATCAAAAAGCATTAAAAGTTTTCAAAAATTATCCAATTTTATCAAAAATTAATGAAAATTATCAAAACTCATGAAAAATAAAGAAAATTATGAAAAAATAACGAAAATTCTCAAAAATTATTAGGAAATTTTAAAAAATCCTAAGAAATTATAGAAAACTATCAAAAATCAACTAACAGTATCAAATTTTTGCGGATCTTTGAGACAACTAAGTATATAAAAGTTGAATGGTATTATTCAATGTGGGGTGATGGTCCGCTTCCATTTTTTAAAGGTACATCATTGTTAACTAATAATGAAGCAGATAATGAAATTTTTAAATCAGTTACTATTATATAACATGTCATATGATGGCACCTTCTTCTAATTAATACGGTTTAAAATTGATTTAATTCTTAAGCGTATTAATAATAATTAGTTAAGTGTAATTACACCGTTACAAATACTAAAAAATATCTAATTAATTAAAAATAATTGACTTAACCTTACATCGCCGACTTTAAGTCGCTGTAGAATTATGTGATTTTATAAAAAGAGGTTTTATTACTGAGTCACTTGACTGCATTATTAAGTATACTTAGTCGGAAAATACTGTACTTCTCATAATCGTTTCGCTAACACTACAAATTAAGCGATTATAATGCAAATTGTATTTTAATTAATTCTTAACAATAAATAATCTCAGCAACCAATAAATAGAATAGTCATGATATAAAGTATATTTTGCTGTCAACTGTCAATCCATGAACTTGGTTACTAGATACTAAACAAACTATTGCTTTGTAGATATCTTTTCCTTTTTGGCTTTCCCATGAAACCATATATTTTTTCTATTAAAATTCTAATTATAACTTTTCTATCGAAAATTTTTCATTCTATATCCTCTTTAAAAATATACATTAAACCACACTACCTTTATCTGCCCCTCTGATACGCTTTTGCAGCTATCCCTATCGAAAATAATCAACTGAAAAAAAAACGTATCATTAGGTTTTTCCTTAAATAGAAACGCACCAAGTTTCCTTATTAGTCGATAAGAATAAAAATAAAGTACGATGCGATAACTGCTTGACAAAGTTGCTTTTAAAAATACTTCAATCTAATGGTATGATAATGGAAAGATAGTTTTATCGTTGGCTTATCGAAAACAAGAAGAAACAAGTTTCTAATTTGATAAGGAGTTGAATAAAACGTGGTAGATCGAACATTTGTACGTCGATATTCAAAAAAAAAATATAGACATTGGGTACATTATTCAAGAAATGATCACAGTGGCGTACTTATTTGCTTTATAAAAGTTATTCTTGATTTCTTAACGTTTTTTATTCTCTTTAAACTACTAGAATCTTTATTTTCTCCATTATTCCATATCTGTTCTATGTTTCAGTTCTATGTTTATTCTTTCTTTGATTTTATCTCCCAGTTCTTTTCTTTCATTACCCTATTTAAAACATCCGCAAAAATTTGATACTGTTTGTGGATTTTTGATAATTTTATATATTTTTGATGATGTTTCAAAATTTCCTAATCATTTTTGAGCATTTTCGTTATTTCTTTATAATATTCTTTATTTTTTATGATTTTTGGTAATTTTCTTTATTTTTCATGAGTTTTGATAATTTTTGAAAATTTTCATTAGTTTTTGATAAAATTGGATAATTTTTGAAAACTTTTAATGCTTTTTGATAAATTTTAATAATTTTTGACACTTTTCGTTGATTTATGATACATTTTGAGAATTTTTAAAATTTTCTTGATGGGTTAGGTGTTATATCTCCGAGAGAAAGCGATATTTTTGTTGATTTCTGAATTTTTTATTGACAATTCCCGTTAATTTAATATAGTTTTGATAAATTTGGATAGTTTTTGGGAATGCATAATGCTTTTTGATCGTTTTTAATAATTTTTGACAGACTTCGTTGATTTTTGATAGTTTTTGAAAAAATTTGAAATGTTTTCATAATTTTCTTCATTTTCTATGATTTTTTATAATATTCTTTATTTTTAATGAGTTTTGATAATTTTTGAGAATTTTCGTTAATTTTTGATAAATTTGGATAATTTTTGATAAATTTGGATAATTTTTGAAATCTTTTAATGCTTCTTGATAATTTTTAATGTTTGACACATTTTTTGTTGATTTTTGAAATTTTCTTGATGGGTTGGAAGGTTGGAAGCCCTCGTTATATCTTCGAAAGAAAGCGGGGAGATTTATAATTTTTTCTTAGACCAGGATGACTATTGGCATCAAATTTTTGATGAAATTTTAAATTTCTCATTAATTTTCGATAATTTCTGTTAATTTTCCATGATTTTTTATAATGTTCATCAATTTAGAATACTTTTTGTTACTATTCGTTAATTTTCTATAGTTTTTGAATATTTTTGTTGATTTCTAAATTTTTTTTTGACAATTGTCGGTAATTTTTGATAATTTTTGGGAATATTCAATACTTTTTGATAATTTCTAAAAGAAATTTGACAATTCTCGTGTTTTTGATTAATTTGGATAAATGCGTTTTGATCATTTTTAATAATTTTTGACAGATTTCGTTGATTTTGGAGAAATTTTTTCATAATTTTCTTCATTTTTCATGTTTTTTTTTATAATATTCTTTATTTTTCATGAGTTTTGATAATTTCCCTAAGAATTTTTAAGAATTTTCGTTAATTTTTGATAAATTTGGATAATTTTTGAAATCTTTCAATACTTTTTGATAATTTTTAATAATGTATACTTTAGTTGATTTTTGATACTTTTAGAAATTTTCTTGATGGGTTAGGTCGTTATATCCCCGAAAGAAAGCGAGGGAGAGTTTATTATTTTTCCTTGACTATTGGCACCACATTTTTGATTGAATTTGAAATTTCTCTTTAATTTTGGATAATTTCTGATAATTTTTGAGAATTTTTAATGCTTTTTGATAAATTTTAATAATTTTTACACTTTTCGTTGATTTATACTTTTTGAGAATTTTTAAAATTTTCTTGATGGGTTAGGCGTTATATCTCCGAAAGAAAGCGATATTTTTGTTGATTTCTGAATTTTTTTTTGACAATTCCCGTTAATTTTTTATAGTTTTTGATAAATTTGGATAATTTTTGGAAATGCATCATGCTTTTTGATCGATTTAAATAATTTTTGACAGACTTCGTTGGTTTTTGATAGTTTTTGAAATTTTTTCATAATTTTCTTCATTTTTCATGATTTTTTATAATATTCTTTATTTTTCATGAGTTTTGATAATTTTTGAGAATTTTCGTTAATTTTTGATAAATTTGGATAATTTTTGAAATCTTTTAATGCTTCTTGATAATTTTAAATGTTTGACACATTTTTTGTTGATTTTTGAAATTTTCTTGATGGATTTGGAGATAGCCCTCGTTATATCTCCGAAAGAAAGCTAGGGAGAGTTTATAATTTTTTCTTAGACCATAGACCAGCATGACTATTGGCCTAAAATTTTTCATGAAATTTGAAATTTCTCATTAATTTTCGATTATTTCTGTTAATTTTCCATGATTTTTGATAATTTTCTTTATTTTTCATGAGTTTTAATAATTTTTGAGAATTCTAATTAATTTTTGAAAACTTTTAATGCTTTTGATAAATTTTAATAATTTTTGAGAATTTTTGAAATTTTCTTGATGGGTTAGGCGAATTTTTTTTAACAATTCCCGTAAATTTTTGAGTTTTTGATAAATTTGGATAATTTTTGGAAATGCATAATGCTTTTTGATCGTTTTTAATAATTTTTGACAGACTTCGTTGATTTTTTATAGTTTTTGAGAAATTTTGAAATTTTTTCATAATTTTCTTCATTTTTCATGAATTTCATTTTTCATGATTTTTTATAATATTCTTTATTTTTCCTGAGTTTTGATGATTTTTGGGAATTTTCGTTAATTTTTGATAAATTTGGATAATTTTTGAAATCTTTTAATGTTTCTTGATAATTTTCAATAATGTTTGACACATTTTTTGTTGAATTTTGAAATTTTCTTGATGGTTTAGGAGACAGCCTTCGTTATATCTCCGAAAGAAAGCGAGGGAGAGTTTATAATTTTTTATTAGACCAGGATGACTGTTGGCATCAAATTTTTGATGAAAAAAGAAATTTCTCATTAATTTTTGATAATTTCTGTTAATTTTCCATGATTTTTTATGATTTTCATCAATTCATAATAATTATTGATAGTATTCGTTAGTTTTTGTTAATTTTCTATACTTTTTGAATATTTTTGTTGATTTCTGAATTTTTTTTTGACAATTCTCGTTAATTTTTGATAATGTTTGGGAATCTTCAATACGTTTTGATAATTTCTAAAAAAATTTGACAATTCTCGTTAGTTTTTGATAAATTTGGATAATTCTTTTTGATCATTTTTAATAATTTTTGACAGATTTCGTTGATTTTTGATAGTTTTTGAGAAATTTTGAAATTTTTTCATAATTTTCTTCATTTTTAATGTTTTTCTTATAATATTCTTTATTTTTCATGAGTTTTAATAATTTTTGAGAATTTTCGTTAATTTTTGATAAATTTGGATACTTTTTGAAATCTTTTAATGATCACAGTGACGGGCTTATTGGCTTTATAAAAGTTATTCTTGATTTTCTTAACGTTTTTTATTCTCTTTAATCTACTAGAATCTTTATTTTCTCCATTATTCCATATCTGCTAGTTCCAATTTCAGTTTTATGTTTATTCTTTCGTTGATTTTATCTCCCATTTCTTATTTTCATTACCCTATTCTCTTCTCTGGATGTCGCCGTTATTTAACCAAACTTTTTTCATTTGACCACTATAAAAGGTTCTTCTAACATGTAAACCATGTACAGATAAAAGCGATGAAGACATGGAAATAGACGAAAGGATAATGAAAGCCAGGACCTTGTGAGTCCTGGAAAATATGATAACATCAAAATTAATAAAAAGGAAAACATCAACATCTTACAACCTGCCCAGTTATATGAAAAAGAAGCCTGGATTCGATAAAAAAGAATATAAGAGTGAACTGTAGAGTGAGCGAAAAGTTTAAAAAACGATACAGGGCAGTGGAGAAGAAAAACATACCAAGACATGTATAAAGATTTTTCTTCGAGGAGACAAGAAGAAAAGAAGATTACCTAGCAAGAAATAGATAGATGTTGTTAAAGAAGATTAGAGACAGGTATGAATAGAAGACTGGAATAGGAGTGCAAGAGACTTATATAATATGGAGAGTAGAAGCTATGAGCCTTTAAGGTCTAAAACACTGTTTATAAATGTATTTTCAATTTGCATGGTAATAGACTTTTATTCTTGGGACATGCTGTACATGTAGTGTTAAGAACTGTGAATTTAATTACTTCAACTATTATTATTTATGCTCCTTTTACAATAAGTTATAAATCATAATAATTCAGATGAAGAAAAAAAGGACATGTGTTTTTAAAGAAAATTATTAGTTGAATTCAAATTTATTACCCATTATTTGTGAAAACGATAAAATTTTTGTTACCTATTACGATGAAATGTGTCGTCTTTTAGCATCCATTAGTGGGATTAAAAATTCGTTAAGTAATACATTATTTATTTTAATAATTAACTATATAACTACTATCTGACATTTAGATTTCAGTAGTGAGCTTTCTGGTGGTAAAAATAACACTGTAATGCTTCATTCTGCTTATATACCTTCTGGGTTCTTCATTTTCTACGTTAAAAAGGACCAAAGAAGAAAGGTTATCTTAGTTCAATCAGTTCAATGAGAAATGTTACATTCTGAAACTTCATTCACTGTTCCTGAACCAGCATAAGTGCTCAAAAAGCCTAAAGGCTGAGGAGCCGACGACTCGAAGCCTCTGACTGTTGATGCCAAATTAATCAATCAAGAAATCTTTTAAGGGTCGAGCGTGGCGTTCCCTTGACTCAGAGGCACGGTCCTATAGGATAAATAGGTCCTATGCATTCCAAGTTTTAAAATTGATATACTACATAGTAGGTACTTTACCTCCTAAATAATCATATGGGCGTGACCAACTCTAATTTGAAATAAATTATTCCCTGACAGTTCGTGTGTGTTGGAGACACACTCGAAATTTACATCAATACAAATATTAGCGCGATCGTATGAATAATGTATGTATACCTTTACACATTTCTACTTCGGTATGCATATTAACATTAAACTAAATTTAAATATTTGACACAAACATATTTGTTGATACACGGGGTCATCTCGAAATCGAAATGTAAAACCTTGAATAACACTGGTTAACGAAAATTTCAACTGTATACGTACGAAAAGTTTTTTTATGAACAAAAGTATTTATGTAAGGCTTTATTTTAGAAGGTCCTGGGGAAATCCTTCACCATGGTCATCGCTTACTGTGCCTGAAAAGTAACCTCGTGAAGTAGGAGATGCTTCTACTCCAGTATTCTCCATTTGAACCTGTTTTATAATGAAATTATTTCAAAATTGCACCCTTCTTTGTTGACCAGTGTAATTTTCGATATTCCAATGCCATCGATTTAAATTTCAATTTAAACTAAAAAGAAATGAAGTAATACCACGTTTATGTTGTAGAAAAAAAAGTGTATTGCTTAAATGCCATATGTTTCAATTTAACTATGTAAAAGTGAATTCGATATAAGACTAATTCGTTAATCGTGAGCTAGCTATATAGAAAAACAGTTCAGACGCAATGCGGCTCAATTACACTCTTAGAAAGCAATTTCGTTTAAAATCAATGATGCGGCAAAATTCTTCTCCGTAGTAAAACCTTATTGTACCACTTTTTGTGTTTGATAAGTTAATAGTACACTTCTGTAATGAGACATTGGCAAATTGATGCCTAAACGTAATCAAGGAACAATGGTTTGTGGAAATACAGTGTCGTAGTTAAAGGTATTATAAGTTAAATATTCTGAACATTGAAAAAGCGAATCCCGGTTACAAAGCCCTTACGTAACCCTCTGCGCTCCTCCTAGAGTGCTGGACCTGACGTTTATGCGTACACCTATCTCACCTGCTCGTTCTTCAGCCTAATGCCTTGCCTGTCTACGCCTATCTCGCTATCGTGGCGAGCCTGACGCCTGAACGCCCATTTCAGTCGCCCCCTCTCACTATCACATCACATTATGGCCTCATGTGGACATTTCGTAGATCAAATCCCACTTCTGATATATAAGCTAAATATTCAGAATATTGAAAAAGCGAAACCATCGGGACCCCACGTTTAATTCCCTTACCACTACTACGACCGAAAAGTGTAGGTAGGATTTTGGATATAAATTAGTGAACAATTGATAGAAGAGGCTCTCAATTATTCATTTCGTGATTAGCTCTCAATTATTCTTTCGTGATTTTTCTCTCGACTTTCTTCCGTAAAATTATACCAGCAAAAACCCCTGCATCGTTAATTCTCCCTTGTTCACAAATGTGAAGCAGTATTGTGCATCAACTGATGCCATTAGTACAATACTGAATGACTTTTTGTAGTTAAAATAATCCGACTCACTGTTAAAAGGCGCTTGTAGCAATAGGTGTTTTCCATCTACAGCTCCTAAGCAATGTGGAAAATTCCATTGCTGCTGAAACTGATCTGCTACTTTACTCCATTCATTTTCCGATGTTGGAAGCTGCAAAGAGCGCAACATTAATTTTTTTATATTATTCTTGAAAGTGTTTAAAAGCCGTTTTATTTTAGGTAAATGATGACGAAAATATAATGGAAGGATTAGAAACAGAAGAAATCCAAATACCCATTGAACAGAGTGAAGTTGCATTAGAGACTGGCACAGCGACTGTCCATATTGTACAGGAAACTCAACAAGGAGAGAAAATAGGCGACACGAAGCAGGTCCAGCAAAAAGAAGAAAAAATAACATTGACAGGTTACCAAGCATTTGAAAGATGCTTTCATTAACAGAGACAACTCGAACAGCTAATTAACTTCATGAGGATGCCGCCTCTTTGTATGGACAGTTATTGGCAGACAAACTTAGAAGATTGTCCAGGAGATCTCGCCTTATAGTCCAAAATAAAATCGATAATTTAATGTTTGAAGCAGAATTGCGAGAACAGGATTCTGTCCCTCACGATGGTAGTGCAAATTCTGCTCGTACTGAGGTACCTCTTTATGCCTCCCCATACGTTTGTGCAAGACCATCGTCACAGCTTTCTTCTGTTTCCTGTGTTGTGCTGGAACCTTCCACTTACCCTGCCCTACTTCTATTCAAATATGTGATCCACCATCTCCGTGGACGTCGTTTTTGATGTCTTTTAATCAAAATCTTGCGGGCCGAAATTATTACCATGGCAGCAGCGACTGCAGCCGTTTCAAATTCCATGTCTGCACCATTTGTATCCATGTTGGAAAATGTTTGACAAACGTTTGACCCAGTTTGGTTTGATCCAACATGTGCCACACCGTGTAGCACAAACATTTGTTGAATGAACCGCCATACTTTTTGGCACAAACGCTGGATCCAACATTGGACGCATCGTGTAGAGCCGGCTTTACAGTATTGATTTTCACAGATCACAAGTGCAATCAAGAGGCAGATTCACTAGCCCAAGAAAAAAACACGACCATAATTGTTTATTCTTCATAAATTGATAGCCCCATTTATTGTTCCCTGTTCAAAAGATTTCCAAACAAACTGCTATCTTTCTTTGAGATGCTTGAAGGTTTTAAATTGTTATCCATCTAATTGAAAAATCAACAGGATTTAATTTTGGGCTGTTAGGCGGCCACATCTTTGACTCAATATAATCCTGGCGATTTTCAGTACATCCTTGTACTGCGGGAAGTGTGCGACGAAGTATTATCCTGCTGGAAACTGTAATTGTCATAGGCATCTACAATTTCTGGTAATGGTGGCTGCAAAATTTGCTGTTGGTAAGTTTGGAAAATGGATACTGGATACTGGATACTGGATACTGGATACTGGATACTGGATACTGGATACTGGATACTGGATACTGGATACTGGATACTGGATACTGGATACTGGATACTGGATACTGGATACTGGATACTGGATACTGGATACTGGATACTGGATACTGGATACTGGATACTGGATACTGGATACTGGATACTGGATACTGGATACTGGATACTGGATACTGGATACTGGATACTGGATACTGGATACTGGATACTGGATACTGGATACTGGATACTGGATACTGGATACTGGATACTGGATACTGGATACTGGATACTGGATACTGGATACTGGATACTGGATACTGGATACTGGATACTGGATACTGGATACTGGATACTGGATACTGGATACTGGATACTGGATACTGGATACTGGATACTGGATACTGGATACTGGATACTGGATACTGGATACTGGATACTGGATACTGGATACTGGATACTGGATACTGGATACTGGATACTGGATACTGGATACTGGATACTGGATACTGGATACTGGATACTGGATACTGGATACTGGATACTGGATACTGGATACTGGATACTGGATACTGGATACTGGATACTGGATACTGGATACTGGATACTGGATACTGGATACTGGATACTAGATACTGGATACTGGATACTGGATACTGGATACTGGATACTGGATACTGGATACTGGATACTGGATACTGGATACTGGATACTGGATACTGGATATTGGTTACTGCCACAGACACCATAACACCTATCGAGAAATGACTTTTTATGAATTAAGATTCTCTAGTGGGACTTCTCTCATCAAAAACCTGAAATAAGGAAAGTAGTAAGAAATGAAAAGAATTGACACAACTTTGGTTGTTCGTTTCAGGAAATTGATATTACATAATGTAACTTTTTTCACAAAAAAATGAAATATCTTGATATTTTTTAAACCCTAATGGAATATTTTAAAAAAAAAACTGAAACAGAACCTCATTTGTTAGTCACATGTAACAGCTACTAGTTTATATTACCTAAATTATGGTAATCAGTTACCAAAACAAAGATAGAAGCCCACAAAGTAGTTCAAGTAAACGCCAGTCAGTAACCTGATTTATTCCATGGGCGGTGCTTTATTTTTCTTATACCTGGGGTAGGATAGAAAATGTTTCTAAGATTCTCTGGCTTAACTTAGAAGGTAATAATATTGAAATAGGGTTTTTTTAATAAAAAATAATATTGAAACAATTTTAAAGTAGATCCAATATGGCCACGCCCCACTACTGCGCAACAGAGAGCGGCTGAATTCATCAGTTGTCAAAGGTATATCGACGAGTAAAGATTGCAGAATACATTTCCGCAGCGCGTACTACCTATCTCTCTTCCTCCGAATACGTTTCTACGTCTCTTGGCAAGGGATACATTAAGCGCAAAAAATGAGTCAAAAGAACTGCACACATTATTTTTTCTACAACTAAAATACTCGCAATTATAAGAGATAAAAAAGTAGTTTGTGCATCGGTACTGTCAAACTGACGCAATAAGAGTAATCAAATCTTTATGGGGCCACAAAACATGAAACTCAAAGAAGTTTTATCAAGATTAATAAACTTGACATTCGAATAAGGTCTGTAGGAAATATTGAAAGCATTTCCTGTAACTGTTTTTTATTTGCTCCGTATCTTGGTAAACGACAAGTTCGTTTAGTGTAAACTGTACCTTTTGAAATACGCCAATGACTCTAAAATGATTTGAGTGTCGAACTACCTACATAGTTGTCGAAGAGTAAACACCTTCTCAATGATACTAATGGACCGCTCTGATTTCCGTAGGCGAGTCACTACCTTAAGCAAATATACGATCAGAACAATCAATTTAGGAATATTGTTATTCCATTTGTAAACAAACCAAGTCCGAATATACACATACACCTACAGTCGTCCAGATTGTCTACAGAAAATATGTAAACCAGTCTGGACCGTATATTATTCAGTACCTAATAGAATACAAAGTTACAGTGTTCGAAATATAGAAGAAGAAGCTTTTTGGCATTTTTACATTAAAAGGTAGGCAACCTCTTTCCATATGTATCTGTTAACTCATCTACAACAGCTTTTTTGCATTAAAATCGAATGAAAAGTAAGTCTGAACAGCCAGATATCTGTGCTCAAGAGTGCCTGAACTCAACCAGAATATTTATTGTCAGCCAGGCTGCTTTAAGGCTATTCGTTCCACAAATGGCCTTGAAATTTCAGATTTCAAGCTTAGATGTCAAGACAGGCAACAAGTACAATAAAATGCGGTTGCCCCGGCTAGTGGGTAATTTATGATCGTATTTATGAGTACCTACCGTTGTAAACCGTTTGACCCGAAATATCTTTAAATTTTAACTGTTTTAAATAGAGTAGGTAGATAGCATATTTGTTTTCATGGTAATACCATTTTTCACTGGAAAAGCAATTGTTTATTGATTCAAAGTGAAGTTTTCTGTAATTTTATAACAATTTTTTTGAAAAATCCAGCATGGCGAAAGGCAGGCTTAATATTAAAAAAAAACATTTTTTATAAGTAAATTTTTTAATTTTCAACAATGTATATTTTTGAGTAATATTTTAGTATCTTCAAAGATTTTTTCCTGATGTTTAGCAGAACAGATACGAAAATACCTGATTATTTCTAAAGTATATTTTAATAGACCAGACAATATTGCTGATTTTAAAGTTAGGATAACGGAAGAAATTAACAAAATAATCCCTGAGGTCATACAAAATGTTGTACGAGAATTCCAAAATCGCCTATTTGTAAAAGTAATGTGTTTCAGAGACACTAAAAGAATAACTTTTTTGTAAGTACATTCTTGATTTTTAGTACCTAAGAATAATCCGAACAGTAAAATAAAGTGTGTGCACCTGTAATATCAAAAAGTTTAAAAATCAAAATAAATTATTCACAACAGTAGAATGCTCTGTTAGTTTTCTTTTGAAGCAGGTACAGAAGGACAATAAAATAGACCCTTCTTTATCACTCTGTAATCATGGTCATAAATCTAATCTTGCGGTTACTTATTTCAAGAGGTTGTAAATTATAAACTGCAGAAACATTTTTAATTCAGAATTAATGCGATCACATAACTCCGTCATTTTTATTCGAATCGAGTTCAGATCTCGCCCAATATTATTTATTTTACTTTATCTTTAAATCGTTTTTTACAAAAGTACATATTTATCTATAAACTGAAGAGACATGTTTCTTCGAAACTTTTTATGATTAAATTCAAATTAAATAAAAAAAATTTGGAAATCGCTTGACCTTAAAGGCCATCCCTGCAACTTCCCGCTAAATTCAATTTTCAAACGCATGCGATTTTGTCGCTAGTTGCTCTCCGAGCTCAAAGATAAAGCTATTCGATGCTTTTGAGCTCTTCGAGCTCAAAAGTCTTATCAAAGTTCGATGAAACACGATTTTTTAAATTTTCAAACTGCTATAACTTTTGAATGAATTAACCGATTTTCACGCGGTTGGCGGCGATCGATGTAGTTTTTTAAGCTCTATAAATAATGTCCAACAAAAAAATTGATCTGATGAAACATTTCGGAGTTATTACAAAAAAACACTATTTTTCGATTTTTTTCGATATCTCACGAACGCATCAACCGATTCTGACGCACTTTGTGGCGATCGATGAGGGTTTCCAAGGTTAAGAGCTGATTAGTTTTTGAGGTCGATCGGTTCAGCCAATTCGGAGATATTTTGAAAAAATTTGAAAAAATCAATTTTTTTTTTCATTTTTTTCACTTTTTTTACAATTTCTCGAAATCTACCGGTCCGAATTGGTTCCAACTTACAGGAAATCTAAGTTTGGCGAAGCCTTTTCGAATGACACCAACTGCGATCAATTCGGTCAGTCCGTTCAGAAGTTATAAGAGGTTTACACACACACACACACACAGACGTACGGACATCATCGTAAAAATAGCCAGAAAAGCTTCTTAGGGCTTCAAAACGTCGAGATTTGTTGAAACCTCGATTTTTTTGAAACGGGGTAAAAACAATAACTTCACGATTTTTCGAAAATCATTAGGAAGAATCATTGATTTTCTTAGCGGGAAGTTAAAAATTCCCAAAATATGATACGTACAATACATTAAGTAGACTCTTAAGATTTTAAATAATCAACAACTTTGTTGATATTACTACTCAAGTTCGTGATATTTGAACGCACATTTGTATTAAATTCTCCATAAGAGAATTCTGTAACGAATACCCTTAAAGGGTCTGAAGTCTACAACTTATAAGTCTGACAGCAACCCCTTAAGCAACTTAAGCTAGACACAATAAAGTAATCTTTAAGTAAGTTTATAGACAGTTATAATCCTCACTATAAATTTACCCATCCAGTAAATATTGTTTTAAATAATTGTCGAGCAAAAAAATAATTCCATTATCTATAACCGGATACATTTGCGGTATGAATAAATTTTGTAATGTATGTCGATGAAACGACATCTTAACCTCTGTTGCATATTTTTGAGGCTTAGGCCTTACCCATGACTAAAATCTTGCACCATCAACCGAACCCAGAGTGATCTCAACTGCTACATATTCACAATTATTACTAAGAACGTTCTTCGAAGTATAATAAAAGAACAGGTAGATACATTCCACCAACGAATCATTTAATGTATTATTGCATAATATAAAATTATTTTATTTGGACAGTTCTGTTGATAGGTGAAGGTAGAGATCATAAAATAAAGTGGCTGAGTCTAAGATTACGATAGAAGTTTCACTATCCGGAAGCATCTTTATTTAAATATACAGAGTGTAAATTTTATGAACTGCAATATATCGTGAAGGTCAAAAAATACGAGAGATACAGTTTTAAAATTGTCACACTGTATATAGAGAGATGAATGACATGAACAGCCAAAACTTCGGAAACAAATTACGCCTAAACAGAAAGACGATACAATAACGAGGGCCTAGCTGCAGAAAGGCTCCCACCAATCAGAGTGTGTATATTTTGTGCAATGTAATTATTCTCTTTCCCTTCTCGAAAAAATATCCACATTGAGTTTTCCAAAATGGGGAAGGGAATCCTTTACTATCCCTTCCCCTTTTTGGAAAACTTCATGTGGAATACAAATTATTTGATATTTTTTCTGTATTCACGTGTTATCCAATTAACTAACATTAATTTACTTTGGGTGGAATAAATTTTCCGGAAAAAACATAATTTCAATAATTGTGATAATAGCGATATATTTGTCGGATGAATAATTTATTTTGAACGCATGTTAACACGTCAGTAAAGTTTCATATGAAGCAACAACATGTGTCACTGGATAGGTCAGTGGTGGTGGTCAATAATATAACCAGCCATTCATCTTAAACCGGATCTGCTGATACGAAAGATATTGCTGGGACGGTTTCAGCCATTTGTAAATTCAATGGTAAAAGTAAAGTGAAATTAAATGTTTCTTCAACTACATTACTTCGGCAACACAGATCGTGATTTATTGATTAGTTCGCCTTAGAGATCTCGGCATCTCAGCCTTTGGGCTTTTTGTG
Organism: Lochmaea crataegi; assembly: GCA_947563755.1. Taxonomy (NCBI): domain Eukaryota; kingdom Metazoa; phylum Arthropoda; class Insecta; order Coleoptera; family Chrysomelidae; genus Lochmaea; species Lochmaea crataegi. The sequence goes on along the minus strand of OX387426.1, from coordinate 5,234,899 downwards.
CTCTTGGTTTTAGCGTTCATGTGAAGAGACCAGTAGCCCTTCTCAGGCTCAACAGTCTTTTCACCAGATCCTTCTTGGAGAAATCCTCCCTTGGATAGTCTAGTCCTAGGAGTCTAAATCTCCAATGAGACATAGCTTCACATTTCACATTCGAAGATAATGTGAGAGGCTGTTTCCTCCCCTTCCATGCACAACCGACCAATAGGTTCCTCCCTATATATATGCCAATTGTATACATGTGTTTCCTTAGGGTACAGTGACCGGTGAGTGAACCTGTCACTTTCCTTATCTCTGCAAATTAATGGCTAGGCCAGAGTAAGTCAGTACCTACTAAGAGTTTTGACAGGTGCCAGTTAAATAGGTGCTTCCACGCTCTAACCTAACCTAAAATTATGAAATAAAATAGCCAAAAGGTGGATTAGTAAAATGAAAAAGGGTAGAGTAAGGAAGAGAAAGAAGTGGGTTCAATAGGGATGAAGATAAAGACATGAGTAGTAGTGGATAGATAGATAAAACAACCTTATCAATATATGGAGGACCTGAGGTTTGCCATCCGTCTAGTAATAAGAAAGGGTCTAGACAAGGAACTCTAGAATAACAGGAGAGCATACTCTATAGATCTGCAAAGGTCGTAGTGGAGACGAGATGCTAAATAACCATCGTTTATGTTGAACCGACGTTGCCAAATTTTCGTTTTATATATATTTGGGCTACGAGAGATCATTCCCATACCATATGGTGTGACATTTGTGCGATTCGGTTGTCTGATTCGTTTGATTCCTGTTCGAACTGTTAATGTAACAGTTAAATAACCTAACCTAAAAGACGAAAAGTAAACAAAACACAATTAATCCAAGTTTTTTTATAAAAATAATAATTATGAATCGGAAGCGTAAAGTAGTTGCGTCTTTGGCAAATTTGCAATCACACAAAACGTGTAAGTACTAATAAAGTATAAAAACATAACAACAAGAACAAAACACTGCGCATGTCGAGTGAATGTTAACTTTGAAAATACTTGGTTGGAAAAAGCGACGAGAGAACGTAGTTTTCGATCTGTATAGTGTAATGTTCGACTGATCATCCTAGAGTATTCGAATGGCTAGAGCGCGCTCGAGTGTACTTTTCGAACTCTTACTTTTTCAAAAAGGGCAAGGAAAAATAACCATTCCATGCACCCTTCATCTTAATGAACCTTCAAGGGGAAAGGTTAATGGAATGGTTATTTTTCCTTGCCCTCCTTGAAAAAGTTTGAGCTAAGATATATAAAACGAAAACAAACACTTAACCTCATTTTATTCTTCACATTTTTTAAATGTCACTTTCTTGAAATTTGGCAACGTTGGTTCAACATAAACGATGGTTATTTAGCATCTCGTGTAGTGGAGAGGCTCTTAGAAGGACCTATTTTATCTAGTAGTGGATAGTCATTGCTTGCGAAAATAAGCTAAAGTTTATTCAAAATCATTTGCAAAAACTGAAGTACGTACTCGACTCACTTGAGTCACTTGCCTACTTTTTTATCCAATCTGCATATATGCCTAATCAAAGGAAAAGTTTAATTAGGCATAAGCAGATCAAAGAAAAAGTCGGTAAGGGAGACGAACTGTTGCTTTAACTTCTGCAATTGATTTTGAACAAACTTCAACTTCTTTTCATTTTTAGTAAGAAGTTACAGTTACAATTTTTTCTGTTTTAAATGGAATGGATTATAGACGGTCAGCTTAGCTTTTACGTACAGTTGGATTGGTTGATAGATGGTCAGTTTGGCTTTTTCGTACAGTTGGATTGGTTTATAGATGGTCAGTTTGGCTTTTTCGTACAGTTGGGTTGGTTTATAGACGGTCAGTTTGGCTTTTTCGTACAGTTAGACTGGTTTATAGATGGCCAGTTTGGCTTTTTCGTACAGTTGGATTGGTTGATAGACGGTCAGTTTGGCTTTTTCGTACAGTTAGACTGGTTTATAGATGGTCAGTTTGATTTTTTGTACAGTTAGACTGGTTTATGGATGGGCAGTTTGGCTTTTTCGTACAGTTAGACTGGTTTATGGATGGTCAGTTTGGCTTTTTCGTACAGTTGGATTGGTTTATAGATGGTCAGTTTGGCTTTTTCGTACAGTTAGACTGGTTTATGGATGGTCAGTTTGGCTTTTTCGTACAGTTGGATTGGTTTATAGATGGTCAGTTTGGCTTTTTCGTACAGTTAGACTGGTTTATAGATGGTCAGTTTGGCTTTTTCGTACAGTTAGACTGGTTTATGGATGATCAGTTTGGCTTTTTCGAACAGTTAGACTGCTTTATGGATAATCAATTTGGCTTTTTCGTACAGTTAGACTGGTTTTTAGATGGTCAGTTTGGCTTTTTCGTACAGTTGGATTGGTTTATAGATGGTCAGTTTAGCTTTTTCGTACAGTTAGACTGGTTTATAGATGGTCAGTTTGGCTTTTTCGTACAGTTGGATTGGTTTATAGATGGTCAGTTTGGCTTTTTCGTACAGTTGGATTGGTTTATAGATGGTCAGTTTGGCTTTTTCGTACAGTTGGATTGGTTTATAGATGGTCAGTTTAGCTTTTTCATACAGTTGGATTGGTTTATAGATGGTCAGTTTGGCTTTTTCGTACAGTTAGACAGGTTTATAGATGGTCAGTTTGGCTTTTTCGTACAGTTGGATTGGTTTATAGATGGTCAGTTTGGCTTTTTCGTACAGTTAGACTGGTTTATAGATGGTCAGTTTGGCTTTTTCGTACAGTTAGACTGGTTTATAGATGGTCAGTTTGGCTTTTTCGTACAGTTGGATTGGTTTATAGATGGTCAGTTTGGCTTTTTCGTACAGTTGGATTGGTTTATAGATGGTCAGTTTGGCTTTTTCGTACAGTTGGGTTGGTTTATAGACGGTCAGTTTGGCTTTTTCGTACAGTTAGACTGGTTTATAGATGGTCAGTTTGGCTTTTTCGTACAGTTAGACTGGTTTATAGATGGTCAGTTTGGCTTTTTCGTACAGTTGGATTGGTTTATAGATGGTCAGTTTGGCTTTTTCGTACAGTTGGGTTGGTTTATAGACGGTCAGTTTGGCTTTTTCGTACAGTTAGACTGGTTTATAGATGGCCAGTTTGGCTTTTTCGTACAGTTGGATTGGTTGATAGACGGTCAGTTTGGCTTTTTCGTACAGTTAGACTGGTTTATAGATGGTCAGTTTGATTTTTTGTACAGTTAGATTGGTTTATGGATGGTCAGTTTAGCTTTTTCGTACAGTTAGACTGGTTTATGGATGTTCAGTTTGGCTTTTTCGTACAGTTGGATTGGTTTATAGATGGTCAGTTTGGCTTTTTCGTACAGTTAGACTGGTTTATGGATGGTCAGTTTGGCTTTTTCGTACAGTTGGATTGGTTTATAGATGGTCAGTTTGGCTTTTTCGTACAGTTAGACTGGTTTATAGATGGTCAGTTTGGCTTTTTCGTACAGTTAGACTGGTTTATGGATGATCAGTTTGGCTTTTTCGAACAGTTAGACTGCTTTATGGATAATCAATTTGGCTTTTTCGTACAGTTAGACTGGATTTTAGATGGTCAGTTTGGCTTTTTCGTACAGTTGGATTGGTTTATAGATGGTCAGTTTAGCTTTTTCGTACAGTTAGACTGGTTTATAGATGGTCAGTTTGGCTTTTTCGTACAGTTGGATTGGTTTATAGATGGTCAGTTTGGCTTTTTCGTACAGTTGGATTGGTTTATAGATGGTCAGTTTGGCTTTTTCGTACAGTTGGATTGGTTTATAGATGGTCAGTTTAGCTTTTTCATACAGTTGGATTGGTTTATAGTTGGTCAGTTTGGCTTTTTCGTACAGTTAGACAGGTTTATAGATGGTCAGTTTGGCTTTTTCGTACAGTTGGATTGGTTTATAGATGGTCAGTTTGGCTTTTTCGTACAGTTAGACTGGTTTATAGATGGTCAGTTTGGCTTTTTCGTACAGTTAGACTGGTTTATGGATGGTCAGTTTGGCTTTTTCGTACAGTTGGATTGGTTTATAGATGGTCAGTTTGGCTTATTCGTACAGTTAGACTGGTTTATGGATGGTCAGTTTGGCTTTTTCGTACAGTTGGATTGGTTTATAGATGGTCAGTTTGGCTTTTTCGTACAGTTGGATTGGTTTATAGATGGACAGTTTGGCTTTTTCGTACAGTTAGACTGGTTTATGGAGTCAGTTTGGCTTTTTCGTACAGTTGGATTGGTTTATAGATGGTCACTTTGGCTTTTTCGTACAGTTGGATTGGTTTATAGATGGTCAGTTTGGCTTTTTCGTACAGTTAGACAGGTTTATAGATGGTCAGTTTGGCTTTTTCGTACAGTTGGATTGGTTTATAGATGGTCAGTTTGGCTTATTCGTACAGTTAGACTGGTTTATGGATGGTCAGTTTGGCTTTTTCGTACAGTTGGATTGGTTTATAGATGGTCAGTTTGGCTTTTTCGTACAGTTAGACTGGTTTATAGATGGTCAGTTTGGCTTTTTCTTAGAGTTGGATTGGTTTATAGATGGTCAGTTTGGCTTTTTCGTACAGTTGGATTGGTTTATAGATGGACAGTTTGGCTTTTTCGTACAGTTAGACTGGTTTATAGATGGTCAGTTTGGCTTCTTTGTACAGTTGGATTGGTTTATAGATGGTCAGTTTGGCTTTTTCGTACAGCTAGACTGGTTTATAGATGGTCAGTTTGGCTTTTTCGTACAGTTGGATTGGTTTATAGATGGTCAGTTTGGCTTTTTCGTACAGTTAGACAGGTTTATAGATGGTCAGTTTGGCTTTTTCGTACAGTTGGATTGGTTTATAGATGGCCAGTTTGGCTTTTTCGTACAGTTGGATTGGTTTATAGATGGTCAGTTTGGCTTTTTCGTACAGTTAGACTGGTTTATAGATGGTCAGTTTGGCTTTTTCGTACAGTTGGATTGGTTTATAGATGGTCAGTTTGGCTTATTCGTACAGTTAGACTGGTTTATGGATGGTCAGTTTGGCTTTTTCGTACAGTTGGATTGGTTTATAGATGGTCAGTTTGGCTTTTTCGTACAGTTAGACTGGTTTATAGATGGTCAGTTTGGCTTTTTCTTAGAGTTGGATTGGTTTATAGATGGTCAGTTTAGCTTTTTCATACAGTTGGATTGGTTTATAGATGGTCAGATTGGCTTTTTCGTACAGTTAGACAGGTTTATAGATGGTCAGTTTGGCTTCTTTGTACAGTTGGATTGGTTTATAGATGGTCAGTTTGGCTTCTTTGTACAGTTAGACTGGTTTATAGATGGTCAGTTTGGCTTTTTCGTACAGTTGGATTGGTTTATAGATGGTCAGTTTGGCTTTTTCGTACAGTTAGACAGGTTTATAGATGGTCAGTTTGGCTTTTTCGTACAGTTGGATTGGTTTATAGATGGCCAGTTTGGCTTTTTCGTACAGTTGGATTGGTTTATAGATGGTCAGTTTGGCTTTTTCGTACAGTTAGACTGGTTTATAGATGGTCAGTTTGGCTTTTTCGTACAGTTGGATTGGTTTATAGATGGTCAGTTTGGCTTATTCGTACAGTTAGACTGGTTTATGGATGGTCAGTTTGGCTTTTTCGTACAGTTGGATTGGTTTATAGATGGTCAGTTTGGCTTTTTCGTACAGTTAGACTGGTTTATAGATGGTCAGTTTGGCTTTTTCGTACAGTTGGATTGGTTTATAGATGGACAGTTTGACTTTTTCGTACAGTTAGACTGGTTTATAGATGGTCAGTTTGGCTTTTTCGTACAGTTGGATTGGTTTATAGATGGACAGTTTGGCTTTTTCGTACAGTTAGACTGGTTTATGGAGTCAGTTTGGCTTTTTCGTACAGTTGGATTGGTTTATAGATGGTCACTTTGGCTTTTTCGTACAGTTGGATTGGTTTATAGATGGTCAGTTTGGCTTTTTCGTACAGTTAGACAGGTTTATAGATGGTCAGTTTGGCTTTTTCGTACAGTTGGATTGGTTTATAGATGGTCAGTTTGGCTTATTCGTACAGTTAGACTGGTTTATGGATGGTCAGTTTGGCTTTTTCGTACAGTTGGATTGGTTTATAGATGGTCAGTTTGGCTTTTTCGTACAGTTAGACTGGTTTATAGATGGTCAGTTTGGCTTTTTCTTAGAGTTGGATTGGTTTATAGATGGTCAGTTTGGCTTTTTCGTACAGTTGGATTGGTTTATAGATGGACAGTTTGGCTTTTTCGTACAGTTAGACTGGTTTATAGATGGTCAGTTTGGCTTCTTTGTACAGTTGGATTGGTTTATAGATGGTCAGTTTGGCTTTTTCGTACAGCTAGACTGGTTTATAGATGGTCAGTTTGGCTTTTTCGTACAGTTGGATTGGTTTATAGATGGTCAGTTTGGCTTTTTCGTACAGTTAGACAGGTTTATAGATGGTCAGTTTGGCTTTTTCGTACAGTTGGATTGGTTTATAGATGGCCAGTTTGGCTTTTTCGTACAGTTGGATTGGTTTATAGATGGTCAGTTTGGCTTTTTCGTACAGTTAGACTGGTTTATAGATGGTCAGTTTGGCTTTTTCGTACAGTTGGATTGGTTTATAGATGGTCAGTTTGGCTTATTCGTACAGTTAGACTGGTTTATGGATGGTCAGTTTGGCTTTTTCGTACAGTTGGATTGGTTTATAGATGGTCAGTTTGGCTTTTTCGTACAGTTAGACTGGTTTATAGATGGTCAGTTTGGCTTTTTCTTAGAGTTGGATTGGTTTATAGATGGTCAGTTTAGCTTTTTCATACAGTTGGATTGGTTTATAGATGGTCAGATTGGCTTTTTCGTACAGTTAGACAGGTTTATAGATGGTCAGTTTGGCTTCTTTGTACAGTTGGATTGGTTTATAGATGGTCAGTTTGGCTTCTTTGTACAGTTAGACTGGTTTATAGATGGTCAGTTTGGCTTTTTCGTACAGTTGGATTGGTTTATAGATGGTCAGTTTGGCTTTTTCGTACAGTTAGACAGGTTTATAGATGGTCAGTTTGGCTTTTTCGTACAGTTGGATTGGTTTATAGATGGCCAGTTTGGCTTTTTCGTACAGTTGGATTGGTTTATAGATGGTCAGTTTGGCTTTTTCGTACAGTTAGACTGGTTTATAGATGGTCAGTTTGGCTTTTTCGTACAGTTGGATTGGTTTATAGATGGTCAGTTTGGCTTATTCGTACAGTTAGACTGGTTTATGGATGGTCAGTTTGGCTTTTTCGTACAGTTGGATTGGTTTATAGATGGTCAGTTTGGCTTTTTCGTACAGTTAGACTGGTTTATAGATGGTCAGTTTGGCTTTTTCGTACAGTTGGATTGGTTTATAGATGGACAGTTTGACTTTTTCGTACAGTTAGACTGGTTTATAGATGGTCAGTTTGGCTTTTTCGTACAGTTGGATTGGTTTATAGATGGTCAGTTTGGCTTTTTCGTACAGTTAGACTGGCTTATAGATGGTCAGTTTGGCTTTTATATACAGTTGAATTATATTTTTTTCAAATAACTGTATTATAAAATGAAAAATACAATTTTCTTGATTTATATGACTGAATCTAACCTCGAGATGAAAAAAAAGTTCTCTGGTATAAATTCCAAAAATTTACATGGTTAGATACAGTAAAACATAAAATGTGTTTTTATGGTTACTACACCGGTCCTGATTGTTTCGGTCAGTTTGAATGGTAGTCGCCGTAGATTGCACGTGTTCAACTGTTCAAAGTGAGAGGAATGCAACTCGGCGCCAGCGAGTCTGGATGACACCTGCACATCGAATAGGCAATGATATTAGAGATGCTGTGTGACGACGAAACGTCGATGTTGTTTTGTTAAAATTTTGTTGCTATGTCAGTAAATCTAAAATTTGACCCGGAACTATAATTATAACACGCATCTGAATATATGTTTTTAAATTATTTGTTATATATCCTACATCAAAATTCAGAAAATTGATGAAGGTGGATTATTATTCACAAAAAATAACTAACTCCACAACTTCAGCATGATATCAAACGAAAAGCGGCCTCAGAAAAAAGCTATTATGCCGGTGTTCCAAAAATAAAAAGTTACGGTGTTACAAATAGAATTTTTTTTTAACCAATTTCAAACGAAAATTAGGGGAGGATTTTAATTTCATGAAATTATTAGAGAAGAAAATTGTTTTGGGTCGTATGAAAAATGTGGAGGAGATCAGTGGTGGTTATGAATTTTATGGTCTCGATATTTACTTTAAAACATGCCTCTTATATTGAGAATTTAGGTAATCAATATTAAGTGATTTATATAATTTTTATAACATACACTCACTCCTATAAACATAATTTTTTATTACCATCAATTTTTATGTTAGGCACCTTTTAGGTACAAGAAAGTACTTATCTAAAATTTTGTGTTGCTTCATCTTACATTTTCTCAATTATCTGAACAATTACACTGTATTTTATTGGAAAATAATTCAAGGAAAAAAACGATACTTCCACGAAGTAGCTAAATTGATTTTTTTTTATAAGACGTTTTCAATTGCGGATGTGGTTGATTACAACAAATCGAAAGCCGAGATCGATAAAAACAAAAAATATCAATCAACTCACTATTACAGTTATTTCTCAACTAGGTAATTATTACTTTATGCTAATACACCATCACAATTCCAGTTTTTTTTTTGGATTTACAAGTGTTTTTCAATTATTTTATTTTTGTATTTTGATAGTGGGTTAGCAGTATCTGAATATATTGAAAAAGTGAAACCATCGGGATTCGAAGCCGGGACCCCTTGGTTAGAAAGCCCTTGCCTTGTTCTGTTTTGTCTTTTTGTCTTTTTGTCTTTTTGTCTTTTTGTCTTTTTGTCTTTTTGTCTTTTTGTCTTTTTGTCTTTTTGTCTTTTTGTCTTTTTGTCTTTTTGTCTTTTTGTCTTTTTGTCTTTTTGTCTTTTTGTCTTTTTGTCTTTTTGTCTTTTTGTCTTTTTGTCTTTTTGTCTTTTTGTCTTTTTGTCTTTTTGTCTTTTTGTCTTTTTGTCTTTTTGTCTTTTTGTCTTTTTGTCTTTTTGTCTTTTTGTCTTTTTGTCTTTTTGTCTTTTTGTCTTTTTGTCTTTTTGTCTTTTTGTCTTTTTGTCTTTTTGTCTTTTTGTCTTTTTGTCTTTTTGTCTTTTTGTCTTTTTGTCTTTTTGTCTTTTTGTCTTTTTGTCTTTTTGTCTTTTTGTCTTTTTGTCTTTTTGTCTTTTTGTCTTTTTGTCTTTTTGTCTTTTTGTCTTTTTGTCTTTTTGTCTTTTTGTCTTTTTGTCTTTTTGTCTTTTTGTCTTTTTGTCTTTTTGTCTTTTTGTCTTTTTGTCTTTTTGTCTTTTTGTCTTTTTGTCTTTTTGTCTTTTTGTCTTTTTGTCTTTTTGTCTTTTTGTCTTTTTGTCTTTTTGTCTTTTTGTCTTTTTGTCTTTTTGTCTTTTTGTCTTTTTGTCTTTTTGTCTTTTTGTCTTTTTGTCTTTTTGTCTTTTTGTCTTTTTGTCTTTTTGTCTTTTTGTCTTTTTGTCTTTTTGTCTTTTTGTCTTTTTGTCTTTTTGTCTTTTTGTCTTTTTGTCTTTTTGTCTTTTTGTCTTTTTGTCTTTTTGTCTTTTTGTCTTTTTGTCTTTTTGTCTTTTTGTCTTTTTGTCTTTTTGTCTTTTTGTCTTTTTGTCTTTTTGTCTTTTTGTCTTTTTGTCTTTTTGTCTTTTTGTCTTTTTGTCTTTTTGTCTTTTCACAACTGCGTCTTACACTACTGACAAAGAATTGTTTATATGTTTATTTATTTAAAATGAAATGAATCAAATATTTTTCTCACAATTTTCTTTAGTCGATACTCATACTGGTAAATATTTTTATCCTTTTCCATTATAATCTTTCAGTAGTCAAAAATATTTGTTTATAAAACTAAGTGGCTCCATCCAATAGGCGGTAAAATTCGGATATTATTCACTACTTTTATTACTCGACAGATTCTGCTAAATAATAAATCTGTCATGTGTGCATTTCATTTGTTTACCGTGTAAAATATTTTCGTTAAATTGAAGTGGCCATCAAATATTATATAGCTGGGAATAACTATCCAGTTCCTACTTGTATCTACACGGTGGATTTAAAAATATTTTATGATTGAAATTCCAACGTAGCGGATCCTCTTCAGTTTCAGTTTCAATCCCTCTGGTGGTTCTTTCTTTGACTTTTTTACAGTGGCACGTTCAAAACATTTGTAAAGTTTTCAAGTATCTCTGTAGGAATGATCTTATTTACTGCAGAATTCCACCTGGATTTCTCACAAACCAACTTGTTTAATGGAGTGCCAATACAAACTGGAAGGATTCGAGACTTGAGCTTCTTGGAAATTCGCTTACAGCTTGGACATAATATTTCTCCAAAGGAGACAGAAAAAAGGAAGTTCATCCATCAATAAATAGGGTGATTTCAGCGAATGAAAAAACAACAGGGGAGACTTGAGCAAACTGGCTCAGAGAAAAAAATAGAGTCACCGACTCCGCCCTTATAAAAAGTTCCAAAGGAGGAAAGCCAATAAGGGCTTCCATTGATACTTAGGAGAGCTGCTTATCTTCGGATTGCAGTTAATATATTTACTGCAAAAGACACTTCTCCTCCTCCATAGGTGATCGTTGGCCTTATCACAGTTGTGTAAAGCCGGTGAACCATCTCAAATCGTCTTCTTCATAACTCTTCTGCATTGCTAGGAAAGCGTAGCTCTCCTGGTAGTAATTTTTTCCAGATGTGTCCTCCAATTTTGCTTGCAATCAAGTGTCACTCCCAGATATTTCTAGTATTTCTTCGAACAGTTGTACTCTGCCTTGCGGGAGATTTCTTCTTTCGTAAAAGCATCTAGTTTTTTTTTGAATCAACTGAAATGTCCTCTTTAAAGTCTTCCACAATTCGTAGTGCTTCTAATGACACATTCATTACTGCCTCTGGGTGACAATCACTAGGTCGTCCGCAAAGCTCTGGGTCCATATGTCTACCATTAGATTCTACAAAAGTGGTGAATGTATTCCACTTCGAGGACACCTTATTCCTAGTTATTTTACTAGATTCTTCCTTGACTTACTATCTGTAGTGCTACCTTATTAATTCACTAGCTCTAATTTTTCTATTCTTTCTTTGATTGCACCTTGCTACATCTTTTTGAGCAAAATTATTTTCTCTTAATTCTACTTCAGTCCATTATTTCTGAGTCTAGAATATTAAAATGATTAATTCTTGGTTTGCTCTTGTTTTTTTTTTCTGTTTTGAATAAAAAAAAAATCTTGCTATGAATATTAAAATACTCTGTTATCTCCCTATGCCGCATGGTACTGCCTTTTGCGTCATATGCTCGACGGCTACGCATTTTTATTTTACAACTAAACCACCTTGAACGAACTAAACGAACTGAACATATGCAAGATGAAAAATTGAAAGATTAAACATTAACTAATCAAATATAAGCTATTCCCTTTGCTTTCTTCTAGACCATTTTATGTCCACCAAGTGACCACATGTACATTACACACGTACATACGATTATCATTGTCTAGATGTTGAACAGCTGTTGCGTCCAGTCTATTTTAAGATGTATAAAAATTGAAAAAATACGCAAAGACAGATTGGATGTGGTAAATTTACTATGACATTGTAGTCATGGGTGCTTGTTAACGCAACTTGCATCTATTCGGTCACTCTAGGTGACGGTTACGACTTATATAACAACAAAATGATCTTCATTAGGTAGTTATTAAATAACCAGCCGAAAACTACAAAAATCAATAGTAGATAAGCAAAGGAGATTCTATTTCACCAATGGCGTTCTACAATCCCCTTTGTTTAGGGGGCTATGGAAATTAATAAATAGTGTGCTTTGAGGTATATGGGGGGGAGAAGTAGTAGGTTGTAAAGAGGAACGGCACTGCGATGGTTGTTTGACACACGACACAGGAATCATGCTCGGTGACAAAAAGGACATTACCACTTTGTTTGGTCGTGTGGGACAAACGGCGATGGTTGTGTCCAAAATATGAACAACTAATGAGCACTTAAGGAAAACCTTTCTGGATATAATCAGCACGCTCAAAATATGACATATTCCAGTTTATACACAGGTGAACTCGCTACATTGCAAGCAATTTTTTCTCTAACAAATGAATGGGAACAGGTGATGCACCTAGGAAATCCTGGAAACATCATTTGGTGTACCGATAGATTCAAGACAAAATGTGGCTCTGGGGTTGGTTCTTTAGCCTTGGTCGATATTCGTCTGTGTATCAAGCAAACGATTACACTATAGACTGTTGTAACACGTCTATCGACCTGTTTCGATTTTACAGAATAAATGCTTTTAATTAGCGCTCGTCGTCACTAGCCACATCCGATTATAGTTCTGTGATCCCAAACTCTTCAACCCTGACCGTTAGACAATTGACGTCTGCCAACGGGCGCTTCCATTTTTTGCACAACGCCACGTGAAACACCCCTTTCTATTATCGACCGCCTAAGGGGACAGATCATCTTTCGCTATCTTTCATCTCTCTGTTTTACTTTTATACAAACATTTTCAAGCTTTTTCAGTTGCGAAATAACTCTTTTAATTATAAAATAACATTTTTATAAATTACTGTTAACCTATAAAATATTCTTTCGTAACGCCAGTGCCGGTTCCATATATTTCCTAAGCACGATATTTTTTCATATAACTAAATAAATAACTTTTTGCTATGATTAGTTTCTTTCGGATCATTAGTACATTTTTTTAATTTAGCCGATAATTGCTATTTTTACTGTTTTAACATGGAACATATAATGTTGGAAAGCTTTCAGTAAATTAAATAAATTTTTTGACTTTCAAATAACTGCCTTCCTTTTCTTTAACCTGAAAAGCTGACCAACATAATGTGCCATTACATTCAAGTTCCTACATATCCCTGATCCACCTGTACTTCTAGGTAAGCACAGCCCCTAGGCTAGAATATAACGCCAAGGATATAAACCCAAGAATATAACCCTAGGATACGATATAACCCAAGAATTTAACCCGAGAATATAACCCTAGGCTAGGATATAACCCAAGAATATAGCCTAGGATACAACCCGAGGATATAAAGCCAATGATAGAACCCCAAAATACCGCTCTAGAACAGAACACATCAGTTCAGATCAAGACCTGACTTCTTCTCCAGGAAACCACTTCATCTAAACTAAGTACCTATAAAAGTACAAATTCCTCTATTGAATTCCGTTATTCATTCCCTGTGGCAGAATAAATTTGTTTTAACTCGTATCTTTCATTTTTTTAAATCCTCAACTATAAAAGTTGAGGGAGATATCGCCCGGGGTGATTTTTAGTAACTTTTTTATTATTAACTTATTTAAATTTTACAAGGCGTTTCTACCTTTTCCGCCTTAGTTTTTTGTAGTTTTTATCGTTAAAAAGGTAGTGGCGCCCTCAACGTTTACAACCCTTCTGTTATCCTTGTGTGACATAAACTTGGGGTCGAATCACCCTTGAGAGGAGTCTCTAGCCGGAGCCCTTCGAGCTGGTGCCCTTTGTGGGGTACAGACATTTACCGTTACAAATTGGCGCCCAACTAAAAGCACACATTTACCGTTACACTGTATTGATGAAAATATCAGCTAGGCTCTGCTTACAGCTATCAGCAGTGTAACCATTCACAATGTTGACAGTTTTACATTGTAAACCCTCCTTTTCATGCACCTCGTATTTGGTAATAATGTTTGATATTAGTTTAAGTGTCAATTCAGGATCAAATGAACCGAAACTAACATATGTGTGACCGTCGTCGAACATGTGGAACCACGTGTGATGATAAATACTCCTATTTCCTATCAATGTTATTTTTAATTGCTTGTTTGTAGCACAGATTGAGACATTTAAATACATCGACTAATAAACACGTTTCGCCACAATAAAATTTTACGGTTCTAGTAGGGTAAAGTTTTTTAATAATCATTTTTAAATCGTTTAAAAGCTGAAAGCTTGACAAGATCATGATCAAACAATAGTAAAATCCCTTCCCCATCACCCGGTATAGTTCGTCCGGAAATATAAGATCCTAACTTTATAATCTTCAATTAGATAAATAACATGTTATTGTAATGGGTACCATCGTAACACTTTGAAGTAAAATCAAATCAACTCAAAACAGACAATATAAAAATTTACTACGCCTCTGGAATTTTTATGATGTTAACAGTAATAAACAGTAACATCAAATGAGCTCTCGGTGTCGATGGGCGGGGTTTGTCAAAGCGCATCTTATGGTCGAGTACCAACCTAGGATGGTATAGTAATAAATCCGATTGTCCAGCGTAGGGAGGCATATTTATTTTAGCCAAGGCGCATAGTGATCATACTTCGATCACGCATCTATCGTTGTTTGGGTCGCTCTGTTTGTTCGAAGGTAGTACTTTAGTTAAAAAAATTTACAATATAAAAACGTCAGCTTAGATAAATAACCATTTATATGCATAATTACAATTTATTTTTCATGTTTAGCTTCTCTTCATTTAAACACCTGGTATAAGGCGATTTGGATTCTTTTAACACTACACACTGATCTGGTAATCAGGTTTCTTGTTCTCTTAAGTGCTTAAACGTGTAGTTTATGGAAATTAACTTATAATTCGTATTTATCTGTAAATTAGAACCCACGTCAAATATTTTCTAACGTTTAGTAATCATCCAGCTTAATAAATAAAACAATGATCGAAAGTACTAGGTACTGACATTTTGAGATTATATTGCTTAACTGATCTTACCTATATGCAGGATACAGATGTTTTTAATCATCCTTAATAGTATTTATTACGTAAACTTTTACATTTTTTGTTACAAAAAAAAAACTAAACTTGCCATTTGTCACCATTGTATGTACCCTACACTTGCCGAAAGCATTCTTTTCAAAAAAAAAACCAAAACGAGCGTAACCATTTAAGGAACCTTCCGTCATTAACCATATGTTTCTGAAAATTCCTCAAAACTTCGTCAAAATTCGTTACGGTATTTGGTAACATGAACTGAAGTTTTTGCACTTGAATACCGTCTATTTAGTCAACTGTTAATTGACTTTTACACCTTATTAACTCGTTAAGAAGGACATTCATTAAAATTATCGTGTAAGAAAATATTTATGGAAAAGAACAGAAACGCCGGAAGTATTCCAGGACCGATTTCGATAATTTTAATTGAAAAGTTATCAGTAAAGTGAGGCATTTGTGAAATTTTCATATTTGGCATATTTTCCATTTTATATGAAATTTTTCCGAATTTTTCATATTTTTAACTATTCTTTTTATAACAATTTTACAAATTGGGAGATGATTCTTCTCAGCCTCTCTTACAGGCAAAATAATTGCTGACCAATCACATTTTATGTCAACAAGTTTCATTCATAAAAACCAATTATATTTTCATTTCAAACACTATTATCCAATTAGAGTCATCCAAATTATCTTTGATAGA
Organism: Lochmaea crataegi; assembly: GCA_947563755.1. Taxonomy (NCBI): domain Eukaryota; kingdom Metazoa; phylum Arthropoda; class Insecta; order Coleoptera; family Chrysomelidae; genus Lochmaea; species Lochmaea crataegi. Next base: position 5,219,413 of record OX387426.1, on the reverse strand, counting down.
GGCGGCAAATTCAATAAAAGAATTTGAGCAAAAATGCAAAAATGTTCTGGGACATATTGGAAACCAAATACATAAAAAAATCAAAACACTAATTAAGTTGGGAATTCTGGAACCGTTGGCGATACTTGACACTGAACTCTGTTTACACTACCACTACACCAACACTTTACACTATCTTACGCGCGTTTCGGTAACCAAGTAATTGATAAGAACCATGGCTACAAATTCCTTTTACAAGCAGCCAATGCTTTAATTGGAGATTTTTATGAAACATTTACATTGGAACCAGAAATTTAGTCACATTTAAAAAAAGGCCCCTATTACGTCTGTTAACGTAAAGAGAAGCTTTTCTGCATTTAAATACTTAATTGTTTATTGTTTTAATAATTAATTAAATTAATCATGAAAAAATTGTTCCGGTAGATATATTTATAAATAACAAAATATTGAACTATGTTTTGTTTTATTTGAAACTACCCCATTAAAAAGCAATTGATTTTTAAATAATTTCATATTTAAATTTATTTTTTTTATATTTCAACTAAATTTCTTTTTCTCTTCATATTTTCCTCACTTTATAAATATTGTAACGTTTCTAAATTAGTGCCAACAAATTCAGGAAGTGATTGCTCGCATAAAATTATGATGGGTCTTTCCGATGACAAAATTTCCTCAGCCCACCCCCTTCCGAGATATCACCCCTAAAAGGTACTGAGGAAGCTTGAAATTTTCATTATAAGTGGGTGAAATTATCCAAATCTTTCTTCGAGATTGAATTTTGTAAAATTAAAATATCATTTAAAATCCCTGTTATCTTGAAATAGTTATTTTTGTGTTTTTCTGGTTTATTATCTATTTAAGTACCTATTTCAATTTGAGTGTTTGAATGCTTTCTCTTTATGGCGTTAAAAATATCTACTGAATTGTTCAGACTTGTCAGAATCTGCAGAGCGCTTATAACTCCATAGATAGAGGCGTGTCGGAGATATCAACAATAACAATGATTTTTGAAACTCACCTTTTAATTTCTTTTAAATTATTATATAAATTGTTATAATGTTGTGAGAAATTAATATAGCCGATTAAAATAGGTAGTAGATAAAAATAGGTAGTAACTTGGCGTTCATTTATTGTTTTTCGTCGTCATGGCTAATCCCACCAAATTTGATGAAATAAGCGAGCGAAAAAAATTCCTTTTTTGCGCTAGAGCGTAAAGTAACAATCCTCGGCATTTGTCGACTTTACGATTTCATTTGATTATAGTAATTAGTCATTTTACGCGCGACTGTAGGAAAAACATTTTTACTCTTGAAGTTTTTTCCTAGAGCCAATAGATTCAGAGAAAAAAATTTCAAGTATCTATTTTTACTTAAATTTGAGAAAAATATATCTCGGAAGGGAAACATTCGATTTCTATAATTATACAATCTATAATACTCATAACATTTGAAGAGGTTGAGAATTTTTCAGTTTTTTTGTCGTATTTTAATTAAATTTTTCATTGTTGGTGAATCCTTATTCCTGTCCTGAATAAATAATCATAGCATAAGTTTAATATTATTTGTATGTTGCAATTTGATATTGCAAGATACAAAATTAAAAAAGTAAGTATAGGAACAGATGGTAAGGTAGAGAGTTCATGCAATTCGTGACTGAAGTACATGCTTAAAGATAGTGTTGCAAACTTCTCGATTTAAGAGCATGAAAATCTGATAACCGCATAAAAAAAATTAAAATATATGCCTCTTTTTCTCAAACGAGTAAATTCATTATCTGCCAAAAAAATAAGTAAATAAACTTTAATCATTTATGCTGGAATCAGAAAATACGTCGCTTTACTCTTCTAGTGAGTTCATTGTTCGGAGAGAATGTCTTGTGTGAGTCGTAGTACAAATATAGTGTGAAGCTCGGGTCAATATTGTTCCAGAGATGAGAGTTTACAAATCCAAAATCTAGTATTGTATCAGTTTCAACAGGGAACCTAACGGGACATTATCGCCTGAATGGGCACCTGAAAAAGATCAAAATAGTGGAGGAAGAAGAATTGTCAAAAATGGTCAATATTTGTAAATTTTTTGAAAAAATGGTCAATAATTGTCAAAAATTTTGAAAAAAGGTTAAAATTTTTGAAAAATTGCCAAAAATAGTCAATAATTGTCAAAGACGGTCAATAATTGTCAAAACCAATCAAAAATCGTCAATCAATTGTTGAAAATTGTTAAAATTTTGAAAAATTGTAAATATTTAAAAAAATGGTCAGTGATTGTCAACATTTTTGAAAAATTGTCAAAAATGATTAATAATTGTTAAAATTTTGAAAAATGGTCAAAAATTGTCAAAATTCTGAAAAAATGGTCAATAATTGTTAAAAATTGTAAAAATTTTTGAAAAATTGTCAAAATTTTCGAAAAATTGTCAATAATTGTCAGAACCTGTCAGAAATGCTCAAAAACTGTCAAAAATGGTCAAAAATTGTTAAATATTTAAAAAAATGGTCAAAAATAGTCAATAATTGTTAAAATTTTGAAAAATGATCAAAAATTGTTAAATATTTTGAAAAATCTACAATAATTGTAAAATTTTTTTAAAAATTGTCAAAAATGGTCAATAATTGTCAGAAACTGTCAAAAATGCTCAATAATTGTTAAAATTTTGAAAAATGGTCAAAAATTGTTAAATATTTTGAAAAATCTACAATAATTGTAAATTTTTTTGAAAAATTGTCAAAAATGGTCAATAATTGTCAGAAACTGTCAAAAATGGTCAATAATTGTTAAAATTTTGAAAAATGGTTAAAAATTGTCAAAATTTTGAAAAAATGGTCAATAATTATAAAAAACTTTCAAAAGTGGTCAATAATTGTTGAAAATTGTCAAAATTTTTGAAAAATGGTCAATAATTGTCAGAAACTGTAAAAAATGGTCAATAATTGTTAGAATTTTGAAAAATGGTCAATAGTTGTTAAAAATTGTCAAAATTTTTGAAAAATTGTCAATAATTGTCAGAAACTGTAAAAAATGGTTAACATGGTTAAATGGTTCTACATACTAGCGAATTGAACAGCAATTCAGAATCCTAGGACACAACACCTAGGAGATTACTGGATAGAAGACCTAAGTTAAAGCCTGCAGATATCCTAAAATTCCTCCAGGAAATGGGACTAAAGGAGCTACTAGTCTCCGAGACTTTCCTCAGGAACTAAGTAGAAGAAAGGTGGCTCTATAGATGTTTTAGGTCTCAGTGAATGTTTCCCCAATATACATACAATGTGTAAATCCGAAGATTTTATATTTTCATTCATAAAATAAAACTATTAATTACAGAAAATAAAAAGATGTTGACTTTTATTTTTTTTTCTCAAGATTTTCGTGTACAATTATTCACTAATGACATTTTACAAATTAGATTGTCAGTTGAATTAATGTATGTAGTAGATAAAAGCCTTCATTTTTGATAATAAAAATTTTTTTTTCTTCTCGATTTATTATAGTTGGATAAAAACAAAAATGTTTTTAAAAAATAAATGTTTTGTGCTAGTAAATCAATGTCTATGTAAATCAGGAATCAAAATGTATTCATAGAAAGCTTTTTCATGTTCAACAAGCACTTTAGGAAGGTAAACAAAAATACAAGGTTTTTAAAATAAAATAAAAAAAGAAATTTTATTATAGGAGCCCCATTTTACCTATTTAAAGTTACTATTTGCCATAATGGTAGCGCAGTTGCTGCATCCTACAGGGTGTGTAAATTTTCGGGTGAAAACGTAAAAACCTCGTATATTTTCAGATTTAACTGTACATGAAAACTTCAACCACAGTATGGTTACAAAATAATTGACCTACAATTGACACTTTTGAGTAAAAGTTGAATTTTGTGGTTTGAAATATTTGTGGAATGCTCCACTAGATCAACAAAATAGTTCAAGGATTAAATATTTTAAAAAACACTCGACACAGATCATTGTAATCTATTGATAAATCAATCAAGGATTAACTATTATATTACTTAAAGAAATTCGGTGTCAAACTATGCAAAAATAAATTTACCTTCTGGCATATCTATCGATTCAAAGGAATCCATTTCCATAATAGTTTTAGAATTTACATAAATGTGAATAGAATCGTGTGCCGACAGGAAGTTCTTTTTTTTAAATTAAGCTTAGTTATCACATAAATTGTCGTTTTATTCAAGATTCTATAAAACGGTATAAAATAAATTGTTTACACTGATTTAATCATTGTGATAAGTGTTGTTTTAAATTGTTGAAAAAAGTTTAAGTTTATTTAAAATATCTTCAACCAATAATCTTAAATCAAACTTTAAAAACAATAAAATGTTGAAAATAATAGTATCGTTTTCGGGGCATACTATCCACGTGACATTTTTGGACTTCTTAACATTACACTGGGTCTTCAGTTTTCCCTTTCTGGATTTGAAATTGAATAATTTTGATGGTATACTTTTATCCCTAATTTAACTACAAAGGATTCAAAAACCGTATCTTTTTGCTGTACCTATTCTTACTTGAGATCTTCACTCAACTATCTAAAATTGACTCTGTTCGTAAATAGCTCCTATTCTTTCTTTGTTCTTGTTCTTCAATTTATTTTTTTGCTTTCCAGTTTTTTCTATCATCGTGAATGCCAAGGTTTCCTTTTGTTCTTGACTCATCTGGAACTGAGTTACCAGTTCCAATTTTGATCTTTCTCCGATGAACCCAATCGTCATCTTGCTTGCCTTGATCTGTCAACTTCACTTCACTTGATCTTTTGTCCCAGATGAGTCCTGCAGTATGTCAGGCCTTCCCCAAGAAGAACCTAGTGAAAGGGCTGATAGGGCTGGTCTCTTCACATAAACGGTACAACCAAGAACAGAAAAAAGCCTAAAGGCGTAGGTACCGAGGTCTCGAATCCTCTGACTGGTAGTGGTGAACCAATCAATCTCTGGTTTACACTATTTGGATGTTGTTCTTCCACGTTATTTATTCTAGTTTTAATAGTGTTTCCAGTATTAACAATATCTCTATATTACGTATTGTTCAGTATAATGTTTTTGAGTTTTTGCATTCTCCAAAATCTTTGAGTCTAAACTTTGCAGGACATTTTATTAAGTTTTGACTTTACTCGCCTCGCTAGCCTAACGACTTCATGAATAATTAGGATTAAGATGGTAAATTAGATAGGATTTTTGCCTATCCTTATGATCCTGATGGGAGATAATCGATAGTACAGGGGGATTTGAAAAAATCTTTACTCTCTTTTGTTTGTTGTGAACCTAAATATTATCAAACTATAATTTGCTTTACGAGAGAAAAAAGTAGAAGACAATCTTCTTTGTTTAAACATTATTTATCCATATAATGATGACTATTATAACTGTAACGTTTTACAGTTATTACCTTGTAGAAAATGATAAAAATGAGAAATTTCAATATTGCCAGTAGCAATGCAAAACACGGTAGCTGGTTGTGTTAGATATATCCCGCTGGCACTTCATTTCTTCGCCTCGACTGGTTTAATTTATACTTATATAACAAACTACAAACATGACGTCTTCGAAATAATTATTATAAATATTTAAATAGCAGTATAGAACACTGGATTCATTTCCGCACTGGAGAGAGTTTCTTTTTGTTTTACGGATTATTGGAATATTAATAAAAATATTTGATTTAATTTCTACACGATTTTGTATCAGGGGAGCAGAAAGGCGAGGAGTGTACAAAATATCAGGAGTAGCTAAATTTTCTAGACTGACAAATTTTGTTACTTTCTCGTGCTTCTGCTATACAAGTGAAAAATCACCAAATTGTACGAAATTTCTTAAAATCACAATAACTTGAGAACGTTGTTTTGGAAGTCGACTTTGTATCAGGAAAACAGAAACGCGAGGGAGAGTACAAAATATCAAGAGTGGCTGAATTTTCTCGATTTTTCACATTTTTTTTACTTTTACACCTCTTCGCATTTCTGCTATCCTCATACAAGAGAAAAATCACCAAATGGAACAAAATGTTTTGAAAATTTAGTATTATCTTTTGAACACCAACTTATGTAGTGGACTTTGTATAAGGAGAGCAGAAATGCGAGAAGCTGTATAAAATATCAGGAGAGGCAAATATTCACTTTCTACACCTCCTCGCATTTCTGCTCTCCTGAAACAAGTAAAAAATCACCAAATTGAACGAAATTTCTTGAAATCTCGATAACTTCTCTTGAAAACGAACTTTTGGAAGTCGACATTGTATCAGGAAAGCAGAAAAGCGAGGAGGTGTACAAAATATCAAGACTGACCAAATTTTCTCGATTTTGCAAATTTTGTTACTGTTTAGACCTCTTCGCATTTCTGCTATCCTGATACAAGTGTAAAGAACCAAATTGAACAAAATTTCTTGAAAATTCAGTATCCTTTTTTGAAAACGAACTTTTGGTAGTCGATTTTATATCAGGGGAGCAGTAAGGCGAGGAGGTGTACAAAATATCAAGAGTAGCTAAATTTTCTAGATTGACAAATTTTGTTACTTTTTATACCTCCTCGCGCTTTTGCTCTCTTGATACAAATGAAAAATCACCAAATTTCTTAAAATCTCAATAGCTTCTCTTGAAAACGTTGTTTTGGAAGTCGACTTTGTATCAGGAGAGCAGTGTACAAAATATCGATTTTGCAAATTTTGTTACTTTTTACACCTCTTCGCATTTCTGCTATCCTGATACAAGAGAGAAAAATCACCAGATGGGACAAAATTTCTTGAAAATTTAGTATTCTATTTTGTTAGTTGACTTTGTATTAGGAGAGTAGAAATGCGAGAAGCTGTATAAAATATCAGGAGAGGCAAATATTTACTTTCTACACCTCCTCGCATTTCTGCTCTCCTGATACAAGAAAATCACTAAATGGGACAAAATTTCTTGAAAATTTAGTATTCTCTTTTCAACTTTTGTAGTGGACTTTGTATAAGGAGAGCAGAAATGCGAGAAGCTGTATAAAATATCAGGAGAGGCAAATATTTACTTTCTACACCTCCTCGCATTTCTGCTCTCCTGAAACAAGTAAAAAATCACCAAATTGAACGAAATTTCTTGAAATCTCAATAACTTCTCTTGAAAACGAACTTTTGGAAGTCGACATTGTATCAGGAAAGCAGAAAAGCGAGGAGGTGTACAAAATATCAAGAATGACTAAATTTTCTCGATTTTGCAAATTTTGTTACTGTTTAGACCTCTTCGCATTTCTGCTATCCTGATACAAGTGTAAAGAACCAAAATGAACAAAATTTCTTGAAAATTCAATATCCTTTTTTGAAAACGAACTTTTGGTAGTCGATTTTGTATCGGGGGGCAGTAAGGCGAGGAGGTGTACAAAATATCAAGAGTAGCTAAATTTTCTAGATTGACAAATTTTGTTACTCTTTATACCTCCTCGCGCTTCTGCTCTCTTGATACAAATGAAAAATCACCAAATTTCTTAAAATCTCAATAGCTTCTCTTGAAAACGTTGTTTTGGAAGTCGACTTTGTGTCATGAGAGCAGTCTACAAAATAGCGATTTTGCAAATTTTGTTACTTTTTACACCTCTTCGCATTTCCGCTATCCTGATACAAGAGAAAAATCACCATATGGGACAAAATTTCTTGAAAATTTAGTATTCTATTTTGTTAGTTGACTTTGTATTAGGAGAGTAGAAATGCGAGAAGCTGTATAAAATATCAGGAGTGGCAAATATTTACTCTCTACACCTCCTCGCATTTCTGCTCTCCTGATATAAGTGAAAAATCACCAAATTGAACAAAAGTTCTTGAAAATTTAGTATCATTTTTGAAAACGAACTTTTGGTAGTCGATTTTGTATCAGGGGAGCAGAAAGGCGAGGAGGTATACAAAATATCAGGAGTAGCTGAATTTTCTAGATTTGCAAATTTTGTTACTTTTTATACCTCCTCGCATTTCTGCTATCCTAATACAAGAAAATCACTAAATGGAACAAAATTTCTTGAAAATTTAGTATTCTCTTTTCAACTTTTGGTAGTCGACTTTGCATTAGGAGAGCAGAAATGCGAGAAGCTGTATAAAATATCAGGAGAGGCAAATATTTAGTGTCTACACCTCCTCGCATTTCTGCTCTCCTGAAACAAGTAAAAAATCACCAAATTGAACGAAATTTCTTGAAATCTCGATGACTTCTCTTGAAAACGAACTTTTGGAAGTCGACATTGTATCAGGAAAGCAGAAAAGCGAGGAGGTGTACAAAATATCAAGAATGACCAAATTTTCTCGATTTTGCAAATTTTGTTACTGTTTAGACCTCTTCGCATTTCTGCTATCCTGATACAAGTGTAAAGAACCAAATTGAACAAAATTTCTTGAAAATTCAGTATCCTTTTTTAAAAACGAACTTTTGGTAGTCGATTTTATATCAGGGGAGCAGTAAGGCGAGGAGGTGTATAAAATATCAAGAGTAGCTAAATTTTCTAGATTGACAAATTTTGTTACTTTTTATACCTCCTCGCGCTTTTGCTCTCTTGATACAAATGAAAAATCACCAAATTTCTTAAAATCTCAATAGCTTCTCTTGAAAACGTTGTTTTGGAAGTCGACTTTGTATCAGGAGAGCAGTGTACAAAATATCGATTTTGCAAATTTTGTTACTTTTTACACCTCTTCGCATTTCTGCTATCCTGATACAAGAGAGAAAAATCACCAGATGGGACAAAATTTCTTGAAAATTTAGTATTCTATTTTGTTAGTTGACTTTGTATTAGGAGAGTAGAAATGCGAGAAGCTGTATAAAATATCAGGAGAGGCAAATATTTACTTTCTACACCTCCTCGCATTTCTGCTCTCCTGATACAAGAAAATCACTAAATGGGACAAAATTTCTTGAAAATTTAGTATTCTCTTTTCAACTTTTGTAGTGGACTTTGTATAAGGAGAGCAGAAATGCGAGAAGCTGTATAAAATATCAGGAGAGGCAAATATTTACTTTCTACACCTCCTCGCATTTCTGCTCTCCTGAAACAAGTAAAAAATCACCAAATTGAACGAAATTTCTTGAAATCTCAATAACTTCTCTTGAAAACGAACTTTTGGAAGTCGACATTGTATCAGGAAAGCAGAAAAGCGAGGAGGTGTACAAAATATCAAGAATGACTAAATTTTCTCGATTTTGCAAATTTTGTTACTGTTTAGACCTCTTCGCATTTCTGCTATCCTGATACAAGTGTAAAGAACCAAAATGAACAAAATTTCTTGAAAATTCAATATCCTTTTTTGAAAACGAACTTTTGGTAGTCGATTTTGTATCGGGGGGCAGTAAGGCGAGGAGGTGTACAAAATATCAAGAGTAGCTAAATTTTCTAGATTGACAAATTTTGTTACTCTTTATACCTCCTCGCGCTTCTGCTCTCTTGATACAAATGAAAAATCACCAAATTTCTTAAAATCTCAATAGCTTCTCTTGAAAACGTTGTTTTGGAAGTCGACTTTGTGTCATGAGAGCAGTCTACAAAATAGCGATTTTGCAAATTTTGTTACTTTTTACACCTCTTCGCATTTCCGCTATCCTGATACAAGAGAAAAATCACCATATGGGACAAAATTTCTTGAAAATTTAGTATTCTATTTTGTTAGTTGACTTTGTATTAGGAGAGTAGAAATGCGAGAAGCTGTATAAAATATCAGGAGTGGCAAATATTTACTCTCTACACCTCCTCGCATTTCTGCTCTCCTGATATAAGTGAAAAATCACCAAATTGAACAAAAGTTCTTGAAAATTTAGTATCATTTTTGAAAACGAACTTTTGGTAGTCGATTTTGTATCAGGGGAGCAGAAAGGCGAGGAGGTATACAAAATATCAGGAGTAGCTGAATTTTCTAGATTTGCAAATTTTGTTACTTTTTATACCTCCTCGCATTTCTGCTATCCTAATACAAGAAAATCACTAAATGGAACAAAATTTCTTGAAAATTTAGTATTCTCTTTTCAACTTTTGGTAGTCGACTTTGCATTAGGAGAGCAGAAATGCGAGAAGCTGTATAAAATATCAGGAGAGGCAAATATTTAGTGTCTACACCTCCTCGCATTTCTGCTCTCCTGAAACAAGTAAAAAATCACCAAATTGAACGAAATTTCTTGAAATCTCGATGACTTCTCTTGAAAACGAACTTTTGGAAGTCGACATTGTATCAGGAAAGCAGAAAAGCGAGGAGGTGTACAAAATATCAAGAATGACCAAATTTTCTCGATTTTGCAAATTTTGTTACTGTTTAGACCTCTTCGCATTTCTGCTATCCTGATACAAGTGTAAAGAACCAAATTGAACAAAATTTCTTGAAAATTCAGTATCCTTTTTTAAAAACGAACTTTTGGTAGTCGATTTTATATCAGGGGAGCAGTAAGGCGAGGAGGTGTATAAAATATCAAGAGTAGCTAAATTTTCTAGATTGACAAATTTTGTTACTTTTTATACCTCCTCGCGCTTTTGCTCTCTTGATACAAATGAAAAATCACCAAATTTCTTAAAATCTCAATAGCTTCTCTTGAAAACGTTGTTTTGGAAGTCGACTTTGTATCAGGAGAGCAGTGTACAAAATATCGATTTTGCAAATTTTGTTACTTTTTACACCTCTTCGCATTTCTGCTATCCTGATACAAGAGAGAAAAATCACCAGATGGGACAAAATTTATTGAAAATTTAGTATTCTATTTTGTTAGTTGACTTTGTATTAGGAGAGTAGAAATGCGAGAAGCTGTATAATATCAGGAGAGGCAAATATTTACTTTCTACACCTCCTCGCATTTCTGCTCTCCTGATACAAGAAAATCACTAAATGGAACAAAATTTCTTGAAAATTTAGTATCCTTTTTTGAAAACGAACTTTTGGTAGTCGATTTTGTATCAGGGGAGCAGAAAGGTGAGGAGGTATACAAAATATCAGGAGTAGCTGAATTCTCTAGATTTGCAAATTTTGTTACTTTTTATACCTCCTCGCATTTATGCTATCCTAATACAAGAAAATCACTAAATGGAACAAAATTTCTTGAAAATTTAGTATTCTCTTTTCAACTTTTGGTAGTCGACTTTGCATTAGGAGAGCAGAAATGCGAGAAGCTGTATAAAATATCAGGAGTGGCAAATATTTACTTTCATCTCCTCGCATTTCTGCTCTCCTGATACAAGAGAAAAATCTCCAAATTGAACGAAATTTCTTGAAAATTTAGTATTCTCCTTTGAACACCAACTTTTGGGTAGTGGACTTTGTATTAGGAGAGCAGAAATGCGAGAAGCTGAATAAAATATCAGGAGTGGCAAAAATTTACTTTCTACACCTCCTCGCATTTTTGCTCTCCTGATACAAGTGAAAAATCACCAAATTGAACGAAATTTCTTAAAATCGCAATAACTTCTCTTGAAAACGTACTATTGGAAGTAGACATTGTATCAGGAAAGTAGAAACGCGAGGAGGTGTACAAAATATCAGGAGTGACTGAATTTTCTCGATTTTGCAAATTTTGTTACTGTTTACACCTCCTCGCATTTCCGCTATCCTGATACAAGTGAAAAATCAACAAATTGAACAAAATTTCTTGAAAATTCAGTATCCTTTTTTGAAAACGAACTTTTGGTAGTCGATTTTGTATCGGGGGAGAGGTAAGGCGAGGAGGTGTTCAAAATATCAGGAGTAGCTAAATTCTCTAGATTGGCAAATTTTGTTACTTTTTTTACCTCCTCGCGCTTCTGCTCTCCTGATACAAATAAAAAATCATCAAATTTCTAAAAATCTCAATAACTTCTCTTGAAAACGTTGTTTTGGAAGTCGCCTTTGTATCAGGAAAACAGAAACGCGAGGGAGTGTACAAAATATCAAGAGTGGCTGAATTTTCTCGATTTTGCAAATTTTTTTTACTTTTACACCTCTTCGCATTTCTGCTATCCTGATACAAGAGAAAAATCACCAAATGGAACAAAATTTTTTTAAAATTTAGTATTCTCTTTTGAACACCAACTTTTGTAGTGGACTTTGTATAAGGAGAGCAGAAATGCGAGAAGCTGTATAAAATATCAGGAGTGGCAAATATTTACTTTCTACACCTCCTCGCATTTCTGCTCTCCTGATACAAGTGAAAAATCACCAAATTGAACGAAATTTCTTAAAATCTCAATAACTTCTCTTGAAAACGAACTTTTGGTAGTCGACATTGTATCAGGAAAGCAGAAAAGCGAGGAGGTGTACAAAATATCAAGAATGACTAAATTTTCTCGATTTTGCAAATTTTGTTACTGTTTAGACCTCTTCGCATTTCTGCTATCCTGATACAAGTGAAAAATCACCATATTGAACAAAATTTCTTGAAAATTCAGTATCCTTTTTTGAAAACGAACTTATGTAGGTATTTTTACTTATATCTTGAGTTAGACAAAAGATACAATCGATTTTTGTTCATAAAAGTGCTAGTTCCTGATAATGATTTTGCTTCGTTTTGTTCGGTTACCCTGTAGGTGTTAATAATTTCGCTAAGAATAAATCTCTGTGAAACGATTAAGTAGTATTTTCCCATCGTCAAATAAAAGAAACAATCACTAAATACTGGTCAATAAGCATCCACGATGTAATTCCCAAGAAAATTAATTAAACATGTATGCAAATTTTCTAAAGAACGACTATCATTTGCAAATTAATTGCTAGTTAAATATACGTAACAGTTATATCGAAAAGGATTATGATACGTATGCATAGCATGTGTTGAAAATATTAACTTTTTATTTCCTTTTTTGGAGCCGTTCTTATGCAGCCTGTTGGCTTATTGCATATGTTTCAGGTGGCACATTGGCTTCACCGAAAATTGTGAGTCTCCTCGAGTCCCGTGCTTCACAATCAGTCAAGATATGAGTTACGGTCTCGGTCTCCATGCCACAAAGTCAGCCTAAATAACCCCATCCTTTTTTTTTCGGGTCGAGATGAGAAACTGATGTTCGAATGAGTCCAGGACCCAAACAGTGTTGGACCTCATCCCCGAGAGGATGCCAACTAACCAAACCCACCTCAAACTCGCCGTTACCCCCGACTCGGAATCACTACCCTATCATACTTCGAGACGGGCGGCGGTCCCTCGCACACTCTCCGCTCACACCGTCGTCTTCTGCCTACTATCACTCCTACCTCTCATGCCATATCAAGTCCTTCTCTCCCCCTAACCATGCTCTTTACTACTCCACTCATCTCCATCCATTCCTCCTCCCCCCTCAACATTATATCCACCATGTTCTCCCAGTACACCGCCTCCCCTATTTTCCTCTCCAACTTCTTCAGCACTTCCTCGTTCCTCCAGCATCTAAACACATGCCCCACACCATCCTCCACTTCACACCTCTCGCACACTCCAGTCTCTCTTTTCCCAATCTCCACCCATGTCCAGTGAACACCTGGATTAGGATGCTCAGATGGTTCAGCTGAAGGTTGCAAGCTCGGATCCAGGCGAAGGGTTCAGCCACTTACCAGTGGAGAAAGTATTTACTTAAAAATTCTTTGGATGTATCATGTATGTTCCTCTTTTCCTCAATAGTATTTCAGGTTGCTACTAGATCGGTTTAATTTTCCAGTATTCCCTGTTGCTAGATTATATTTGATGTGGTGGACAATTGGCGTATTCCACTGAGACCTTTCAGATCTATTGTGGTCGTCTGAATCTATATTACATACTCCAGCCTGACTCTTTCTAAGAAGCCAATCAGTCTCGAAACTGAACCTTCATGTAGTTTCTTGTCGGTAACTTCTTATCGCCTAGTACAAAAAAACACACATTTACCTGGCAGTCTCACTGGCATAGAATGTGTACTGCAGTTTCCTCCTCTGTGACAGTTTTCCTATATTGTCTGCCAATCTCCTCTAATAAACTGTTCCGTTGGTCTCTCTCCTGGTGAGATTTTCCACCAATCTAGACATTTATGTGCCACCCAGTCTCTTAAGGCCATCTCTATTATAGATTTTGCGACGCCACAGAAGGGATCCGGTCTAAAGAAGGTCATTGATGCGCCTTGACTGGACGTTGCATCCGGTTTTACATTTTCCTTATGGTTCTTGTGCATGGGTACATCGAAGATGGGAAAACCCCGATGGAGTACATATAGTTCTCCGAATAGTACTGCCAAGTAAAGACTTTTCCAGCAGCCACTCAAGAGGATAACTTGGTACTAAAAAACGGCAAAGATATTATTGGGACGTAGAAAAGGTTCTAAAACAAGAAGCCGAGGAAAAATAGCGCAGTATCTTTCCGAGGAGTCCTTTGAACGACTTGGGTTTGATATTTCTGGTCCACTTCCTTTGGCATACGAGGAAATAAATATGTGATGGATTATTTTTCCAAATGACCCGACTTCTTCCAAATAAAGAAGCAACGACAGTAGCAGAGGTTTGCGGAGTCATTCTGGAATTGCATTTCTATTAAGCATGAAATTTTGGATCTGAATTATGGCAGTTGATGAAAGCATTAGGATTTAAGGAAACGCTCTCCACCCGCAGTCCGACGTATAACAATATTTTAGAAATTGTAACCATATAAAAATCTTAGCAATTAACCTACATTTTTTCTAGCTAAACATAAACACCTGCGTCGATATTTTGTAATGGTAGTGATTTTAAAACTGCTCTTCTACTCGCGTGTGCAGGTGTTTTATTATTCGAAAGGATGTCCACCAAACCATGACAATATGCAATTTTTAAGGTTAAATTAGGGTGATAATATATCGCAGTCGTAACACATATATATGTGGGCTTTTGGAAAGTTATTAATTCTTTATAGAATTAATGGTTATATCGATTCGTTGGAATTCAAAGATAACATTAAATAATTACCAAATTGACATTAATGGGATGAAATATGCGGAGTTTAGTCTATATAATATGCCGAGAGTACCAATATTTAACCGCCAAGGTCCAAAAATATAAAATTTATTAAAAAGTGAGGTAAATAGACAATTCAAAGGGTACTTTCTTCAATTTCATCATCGTTTTCATTGACAATGATTATTGTCTGTCACTTTTTTCTTTTGTCGTTTGAATGTTGGTTTTTTTTGTTAGATCATCCTGTATATCAGTTGGAAGATGCAGCATATTGTTTATTGCTAAAGTGATCTGTATAATATAACGACAGCAAAATGATACACCCAGAACGAGCAGATAAAACGTACATTATATTTTATAGATTATCTTTAATAAGTTGGAACGGGTAAATGTAAACGAAACTGGTATTGCATGATTTTCTTTAACGACGAAAATTGTAGAGTACTAAAATTGCGACGAGCGAGTACTCTTCATTATCAACTTTTCTGCCCAGCCTCGGGGAAAAATTCGCAAACGCGGCATGGAAGGTTTTATTTATTTTTTATTAAGATAATTGCCGTAAATTCGTATTTTTTTTAGTTAAGTCACCTCTAGGGTAAGAAATACAGGATTTCTTAATAAATTGTTTACATAAAGGAAGAATTTTCATAAAAACCAACCAACTCACGTCACATGACTAGATACATACCGACAGGTATTAAACGTAACTCGTAATGTACTTTGGTCCTCATGGAAAGTATTAGTACGAGTCTACAGTTATTCTACCTTGCACTGACGATAGTAGAGTGAACAGAAAATCTTGTTAGCTATGAGTCACTTATGCATAGTAGTTTGAGTTGTACACACCTAGCTGAAAACATCGCTACTGTTTCGACAATTATTGACCAATTTTGACGATAACTGTCCATTTTTGACAGTTTTTGACAATTTTTGATAGTTTTTGACAATTATTGGCCATTTTTCACAATTCTTCAAAAATTTTGACCATTTTTCAAAATTATTGACCATTTTTGATAGTTTTTAACAATTATCGACCATTTTTCAAAATTTTAACAGTTTGTGACAATTATTGACCAATTTTGACAATAATTGTCCATTTTTGATAGTTTTTAAAAAAAATTAACAATTTTTAACCATTTTTGACAGTTTTTCAAAATTTTGACAATCATCAAATATTTTTCAAAATTTTGACAATTTTCCACAATAATTGTCAATTTTTGATAGTTTTCAACAATTATTGGCCCTTTTTGACAATTTTCCAAAATTTTTGACAATTTTTTAAAATTTTTGACCATTTTTCAAAATTATTGACCATTTTTGATAGTTTTTGACAATTATCGACCATTTTTCAGAATTTTAACAATTTTTGACAATTATTGACCAATCTTGACGATAATTGTCCATTTTTGACAGTTTTCGACAATTTTTTACCATTTTTGATAGTTTTTGACAATTATTGAGTATTTTTGAAAATTTTTGGACCATTTTTGACAATTTTTGAAAATGTTTGATCATTTTTCAAAATTTTTTTGACAATTATCGAACATTTTTCAAAATTTTAACAATTATTGACAATTATTGACCTTTTTGACTGTTTTTCAAAATTAGTGACCATTTTTCCAATTTTTCGATAATTTTTGACCATTTTCCAAAATGATGACAATTTTTAACCATTTTTGACAATAATTGTCCATTTTTCAAAAATTTTTTGACAATTATTGACCATTTTCAAAATTTTAACAATTATTGACCATTTTTGACAATTATTCACCATTTTGACTGTTTTTCAAAATTAGTGACCATTTTTCCAAATTTTCGATCATTTTTGACCATTTTTACAGTTTTTGACAATAATTGTCCATTTTTCAAAACATTTTTGACAATTATTGACCATTTTTCAAAATTTTAACAATTATTGACCATTTTTGACAATTATTCACCATTTTGACTGTTTTTCAAAATTAGTGACCATTTTTCCAAATTTTCGATCATTTTTGACCATTTTTCAAAATGATGACAATTTTTAACCATTTTTGACAGTTTTTGACAATAATTGTCCATTTTTAACAGTTTTTAACAATAATTGACAATTTTTAACCATTTTTGATAGTTTTTGACCAGTTTTAACCATTTTTAACAATTTTTCAAAGTTTTTGACCATTTTTGATAATTATTGACAATTGTTGACAATTGTGGACCATTTTTCCAAATTCTTGACAATTATTGACCATTTTTGACCATATTTCAAAATTATAGACCATTTTTCAAAATCATTTACCATTTTTAATAATTATTGACAATTGTTGACAATTATGGACCATTTTTGACAATTATTGACCATTTTTGACAATATTTCAAAAACTTTAACAGTTTTTGACAATTATCAACAATTTTTCAAAATTTTGACAATCATCAACTGTTTTTCAAAATTTTGACAATTTTCAACAATAAATGTCAATTTTTGATAGTTTTTAACAATTATTGGCCATTTTTGACCATATTTCAAAAACTTTAACAGTTTTTGACAATTATCAACAATTTTTCAAAATTTTGACAATTTTCAACAATAATTGTCAATTTTTGATAGTTTTTAACAATTATTGGCCATTTTTGACAATTTTCCGAAATTTTTGACAATTTTTTAAAATTTTTGGCCATTTTTCAAAATTATTGACCATATTGATAGTTTTTGACAATTTTTTACCATTTTTGATAGTTTTTGACAATTATTGACCATTTTTGAAAAATTTTGGACCAATTTTCAAAATTTTTGACAATTGACCATTTTTGAAAATATTTGAGCATTTTTCAAAAAAAATTTGACAATTATCGACCATTTTTCAAAATTTTTACAATTATTGACAATTTTTGACAGTTCTTGACAATAATTGACAATTTTTGAGCCGATATTTTCTATTTTGCTTCAAACAGAGAGGCGGAAGTTATTAGGGCAGTTGAAGAATTAAACTAAAGTCATACCAGGTTGATTGATTTATTGATTGGTTTGGCACCAGTCAGGGACTTAAAGACGTGGGCACCTCAACCTTTAGGCTTTTTGTGCTCTTGGTTGTACCGTTTATGTGAAGAGATCAGTAGCCCTTATCAGGCTCAACAGACTTTTCACTAGGTCCTTCTTGGAGAAATCCTCCCTTGGATACTCTAGTCATAGGAGTCCATATCTCCAATGAGATAGTGCTTCACATTCGAAGATAATGTGAGAAGCCGTTTCCTCCTCTTAGATGCAAAACCGACAGAGAGGTTCCTCCCTATATATGCCAATTGTATTTATCTGCTTCCTTAGGGTACAGTGACCGTCACTTTCTTTATCTGGCCCCTGCTGAGGTTTAATATTTCGTTAGTCAGCAACTCCAAGGATCTTTTGACCAGGAGTTTGCTGTGTTCCTGTTTTAGCACGTATCTCCAGTACGTCTGATGTTTACTTTGAATCTCCCGATGCAGCAGATTTTGATATTCCAAATACTGGTTCTGGATCAGTGAATGCAGTTTTAGACCCTAGCTGTGCTAGGGTGTCTGCCTTTTCATTGCCTACAATACCCTTGTGCACCTGGACCCACTTAAGAGTTACTCTATTATGGATTGCCAGGGTTAAAAGTTTTTGTAGGCAGTCCCAGACCAGTCTAGTTCTGATCTGGGGACATGCTTCAGATGTCAGTGCTGCCTGACTATCTAAGAGTATGAGGATATTTTGGCATCTACACCCATTTTCGATGATTGTTTGCAAACACGTGTCGATAGCGTAGAATTTCTGCCAGGAATACTTCCCCAACGATGCGTGGACATTGCACCTGGGTCTGGCACCACAGACTCCAGCTCCTGTTCCTATGTCAGTTTTAGATCCGTCTGTGTACCACACCAACGTTCCTTCCTGACTGCATGCTTCCAACCCATCCCAGTTTAGCTGGATATGGTATGATTGGTTGTCGTTAATTGAGACCAACATGTTATAACATCTGTGATTCTGGAATGACTATGGGTGTTGGTTCCTTCGTAGACATACCAGGACTGGATAGTTAAGATCTTTGCTTATGGTAGAATGAAAAGTTGTCATCTAGTGTCATCAGCCAATAAAGTGAATATCGAGAATTAACTTTGTTACTTTAATTGGACCAGATTTCTTTCTACCGGTTGCTTAGTACGTATACAGAAAGCAAGAGATTTGTTCGAACTTGTTTGTCAAAGAATACCAGTCTCAGAAGTCCAGCTGTGCGCTTGCATTTTATTTATGAATAAATTCATAATTTGGTATGCATAAATTCCAATATTTTCACCACTTGTTAATCGTTAATTTTTAATTGATAAATATTACTTGGTCGTTGCATAAATTCGCTTTAAATTATATGTTTTTCTTATTTTATTCCAAACTAGCGCCTGTCATAAATCAAAGCATAGTAATAAATATGACTTATACTATTTTGTAGGTAGGTAGAGATAACAAGCTGTTCACAGAATACTAATTTACTAATAAGCTGAAGTCTTGAGATTTTAATGAAGCAATCAGTAGTAAATTGATTTATATGATTTGCAAGAGAAATGTATCCAATAAAAGATATGATTTTATCAAAAAAAATCTGGAAATCGGTTGACATCCCTGCAACTTCCCGCTAAATTCAATTTTCCAACGCATGCGATTTTGTTGCTAGTTGCGATGTTTTTGTTGTGTTATTTTGAGCTCTCCGAGCTCAAAAGTCTTATCAAAGTTCGATTAAACACGATTTTTTTAATTTTCAAACTGCTATAACTTTTGAATGAATTAACCGATTTTCACGCGGTTGGTGGCGATCGATGTAGTTTTTTGAGCTCTAGGAACAAAAAAATTGATCTGATGAAACTTTTTTTCGATTTTTTTCGACAACGATATCTCACGAACGCATCAACCGATTCTGACGGACTTGGTGGCGATCGATGCGGTTTTTCAAGGTTAAGAGCTGATCAGTTTTTGAGGTCGATCGGTTCAGCCAATTCGGAGATATTTTGAAAAAAAAACAAATTTTTTTTTCACTTTTTTTGCAACCAGTATGAATTGGTTCCAGCTCACAGGAAATCTAAATTTGGTGAAGCCCTTTCGAATGACACCAACTGCGATCAAATCGGACAAGCCGTTCAGAAGTTATATACATCACATACACGCACATACACGCACATACACGCACACACACGCACACACACGCACATACACGCACATACACGCACATACATACATAAAGACGGACATCATCGTAAAAATAGTCAGGAAAGCTTCTTAGGGCTTCAAAACGTCATCTGTTGAAACCTCGATTTTTGTAAAACGGGGTAAAAACAATAACCTCCCGATTTTTCGAAAATCAAAGGGAAGAATCCCTGATTTTCTTAGCGGGAAGTTGAAAAACAATATTGGTCGCTTTTTCAGTATCAACCATTCAAAATTTTTGACAAATGGCCTCCAATGAACTGTTTCGCCTGTCTCTTTTCTGGTGAGATCTCTTCAATCATTCTAGAGATTTCTGTACTCCCTACCTTCTTGCGGAGATATTTATTGTCGATTCTGCGACGCCGCAGAAGAGTTCCAGTCCAAGGAGAAGGAGGAAATTACATTGTTTCGCCTCGCCAGGGTTGCCAACTATATGAAAATAAATTACGCCAATTTCTAAACAAAAAATCGCCCAGAATGTTTTTCCCTTTCGAAGTAAGTTGTTTTACCATGTAATCATTAAAATGTTGATTTTTTGTTGTTGCCCAGATGGCACGAATAAAGTTTTAAAATTTTGTAGTTACAGCTAATCAACTTTTCTGTTGGCAATGCTTGTAATTGCTACCAATCTAAATGTATTCAGAAGAAACCAACATAAATTATGTAGGGACCCTAAATGTGACCACCATCCTAATATTTTGAAATTGACAGGTTGGTATTAAAAATAAGCAGAAATAATGGAAAAGTTCATTGATTTATATTAAATTTTTTCATTTATAAAGCATTTAACATTCAACAACCTGAACAGGCATCAAATATGTCGGAACAAAATTGTCTAAATGTCATGTCAAATGTCAAAACCAGCTAGTTCTGTGATCTGTGTTTCAAGCTAAAGGTGGGATTACGATGAACTGAAAGAAGAAGTAGCTAAATTTCTGCCTGTTTCTGTTTCCATAGGAAAAATCGCCCATATGAGCAACCGGAATATATTATATCACTCAAATAATCGCAAATCGCAAAAATGAAATTTTACTCGCAACTTGACTTTTAAAATCGGCCATTTTGCGATAAATCACCCGAGTTGGCAACCCTGCTCGTTGCCTCGTGCCCTGGTACCCAGGCTACAGTAACTTTGCAACGGAGGAGGAAACAACAGAGTATATCCTATGCCAGTGCGACTGCCTAAGTAAGTAGTAGGCAATGAGAAGAAACTACAAGGAAACCTCAGTTGATTGACTACATAACCAGAGTTGGACTGGAGAATGTATTCTATTATGGAATACTAAAATTATCCACCGCATCAAATCTAATATAGAGACTAAGTCTAGTCCCTATTTCGAGAGAAAAGATAAAAGTTGAGGCTCGAACAGACCGAAATACAAAGTTCGCGAGCTGCTCGTGAACAGCTCCCGAACCTGCCCGATTTAAGCAATCAGCTCGCAAACACATACGTCCACACCAGAAAAGTTCCTTTTAATACCTCCCACTCGTGTACAGTTCGTCGAGTTCGCTAAAGTGTTCCAGCTATAAAAAATAATTTTAAAAACATTCAAGAAATAGTTAACGTCCACATACATACTAAGCTCGCCACCTCAATATTTATTTTTTTACTCCAGAATTAGTTCGGTGCATTTTAACATTTAAGTAGACATCAATCATTTTATTTCCTATTTTGTTATATGAATAAAAATTGAAATTGAAATTGGGGCTCGGCGACTTCTTTTTACCACGTATGGGCGTAACATATGTACCAATTCATAACATTCATTCTTGTGTATCTAAAGAAAACATCACCATCGTATTTAATTTCCTGAAATAGGTTTTTGAAATCTCCTAGTGCGTTCCTTCTTGTATTGATAGGACGAACCCACCACCTTCTGTTTCTCCACCTTTTTGTTCGATAACATTTCTTGTAGTAGAACTCTGCTGAAGCAGCAAACACTCTCAGTAATGAGAAAAACAAATTTTGATAATGCTCGTCAAATTTTTGTCAAAAACTGTCAATAATTGTCAAAAATTGTCAAAAATGTCAAAAACTGTCAATAATTGTCAAAAATTGTCAAAATTGTCAAAAATGTCAGAAATTGCCAAAAACTGTCAAAAATTGTCAATAATTGCAGATAATTGTCAATAATTATAAAAAATTTGAAAAATGGTCGATAATTGTCAAATTTTTTTTAAAAAAATTGAAAAATGGTCAAAAATTTTCGGAATGTGTCAAAAACTGTCAATAATTGTTAATAATTGTCAATAATTATTAAAATTTTGAAAAATGGTCGATAAGTGTCAAGGAATTTGAAAAAAAATTTGAAAATTTGTCGAATATGGTCAATTGTCAACAATTTTTTAAAAAATTTGAAAAATGGTCCAAAATTTTCAAAAATTGTCAAAAATGGTCAGTAATTGTTCAAAACTATCAAAAATGGACAATTATCGTCATAATTGGTCAATAATTGTCAAAAATTCCTCAAATTTTGAAAAATGGTCGATAATTGTCGAAAACTATCAAAAGCGGTCAATAATTTTGAAAAATGGTCAAAATTTTTGAAAAATGGTCAAATTTTTTAAAAGATTGTCGAAAATGGCCAATAATTGTCAAAAACTATCAAAAATGGTCAAATATTGTCAAAAACTATCAAAAATGGACAATTATTGTTAAAAATGGTCAAAATTATGAAAAATAGTTGATAATTGTCGAAAATTGTTAAAGTTTTTGAAATATGGTCAAAAATAGTCAATAATTATCAAAAATGGTCAATAATTTTGAAAAATCGTCTAAAATTTTGAAAAATTGTCAAAAATGGTTAAGAAATTTTCAATTATTGTTAAAAACCTGTTTAAAATGGACAATTATTGTCAACAATTTTTAAAAAAATTTGAAAACTGGTCCAAAATTTTCAAAAATTGTCAAAAATGGTCAGTAATTGTTCAAAACTATCAAAAATGGACAATTATCGTCATAATTGGTCAATAATTGTCAAAAATTCCTCAAATTTTGAAAAATGGTCGATAATTGTCGAAAACTATCAAAAGCGTTCAATAATTTTGAAAAATGGTCAAAATTTTTGTAAAATGGTCAAATTTTTTAAAAGATTGTCGAAAATGGCCAATTATTGTCAAAAAATATCAAAAATGGTCAAATATTGTCAAAAACTATCAAAAATGGACAATTATTGTTAAAAATGGTCAAAATTATGAAAAATAGTTGATAATTGTCGAAAATTGTTAAAGTTTTTGAAATATGGTCAAAAATAGTCAATAATTATCAAAAATGGTCAATAATTTTGAAAAATTGTCAAAAATGGTTAAAAAATTTTCAATTATTGTTAAAAACCTGTTTAAAATGGACAATTATTGTCAAAATTGGTAAATAATTGTCAAAAATTGTTAAAATTTCGAAAAATGGTCGATAATTGTCAAAAACTATCAAAAATGGTCTAAAGTTTTGAAAAATTGTCAAAAATAACCAATAATTGTCAAAAAATATCAAAAATTGTCAAAAAATGTCAAAAATGGACAATTATTGTTAAAAATGGTCAAAATGTTGATAATTGTCAAAAATTGTTAAAGTTTTTGAAAAATTGTCAAAGATTTTGAAATATGGTCAAAAATGGAGAAAAATATGGAAAAATGGTCCATAGTTGTCAACAATTTTCAATAATTATCAAAAAGGGTCAATAATTATGAAAAATGGTCAAAAATGGTCAAAAATTATCAAAACTGGTTGAAAATTGTCAATTATTGTTAAAAACTGTTCAAAATGGACAATTATTGTCAAAAAATGGTCAAAAATTATCAAAAATTTGGAAAAATGGTCACTAATTTTGAGAAATGGTCAAAAATTATAAAAAATTAGGAAAAATGGTCACTAATTTTGAAAAAAATGGACGATAATTGTTAAAATATTGAAAAATGGTAAATAATTATCAAAATTTTGAGAAATAGTCAATAAATAATCATGATGAATAGCGAAAATGACGATTATTCTAGCACTCCTATTATAACCTACGATACTATAAAAAACTGTTTTAATTCGTAAAAGGGCGACTGTAGAAAAAATTATGTGTGTTTTTCGAGCGTAAAGTAAAATTGCCGCTTTCGAAAGATCGCAACATTCTTTCTCAAGCGGCAATTTGTTACTTTACGCTCTAAATACACAAATAACTATTATATAAAAATAAATAATCTTGGTATTTTTGGTGCCTATTTTGGAAGTGTAAATTATAATATTGTAAATAGAAGAAGTTAGGTTAGAAAAACTACAAAAACCGCGGAACGTTTAAGCCACGCCTTTCAGTAATATGATTGGTGGAATTTTATATTCCAAACTTTTATTCTGTCTTGTTACTCTTATTTCTTATTCTTTACGTCTTAAATCTTATATCCTGTAACGGTAAAAGTGTGCTTTTAGTTGGGCGCCAATTTGTAACGGTAAATGTCTGTACCTCACAGGGGACCAGCTCGAAGGGCTCCGGCTAGAGACTCCTCTCACGGGTGATTCGACCCCAAGTTTATGTCACACAAGGATAACAGAAGAGTTGTAAAAATTGAGGGCGCCACTACCTTTTTAACGATAAAAAGTACTAAAAACTAAGGCGGAAAAGGTAGAAACGCCTTGTAGAATTTAAATGAAAGTTAATAATTAAAGTGACCCCGGGCGGATCTCCCTCAACTTTTATAGTTGAGGATTTAAAAAAATGAAAGATACGAGTTAAAACAAATTTATTCTGCCACAGGAAATGAACAACGGAATTTAATAGAGGAATTTGTACTTTTATAGGTACTTAGCTTAGATGAAGTGGTTTCCTGGAGAAGAAGTCAGGTCTTGATCTGAACTGATGTGTTCTGTTCTAGAGCGGTATTTTGGGGTTCTATCCTTGGCTTTATATCCTCGGGTTGTATCCTAGGCTATATTCTTGCCTAGGGTTATATTCTCGGGTTAAATTCTTGGGTTATATCCTAGCCTAGGGTTATATCCTCGCCTAGGGTTATATTCTTGGGTTTATATCCTCGGCGTTATATTCTAGCCTAGGGTTATATCCTCGCCTAGGGGCTGTGCTTACCTAGAAGTACAGGTGGATCAGGGATATGTAGGAACTTGAATGTAATGGCACATTATGTTGGTCAGCTTTTCAGGTTAAAGAAAAGGAAGGCAGTTATTTGAAAGTCAAAAAATTTATTTAATTTACTGAAAGCTTTCCAACATTATATGTTCCATGTTAAAACAGTAAAAATAGCAATTATCGGCTAAATTAAAAAAATATATTAATGATCCGAAAGAAACTAATCATAGCAAAAAGTTATTTATTTAGTTATATGAAAAAATATCGTGCTTAGGAAATATATGGAACCGGCACTGGCGTTACGAAAGAATATTTTATAGGTTAACAGTAATATATAAAAATGTTATTTTATAATTAAAAGAGTTATTTCGCAACTGAAAAAGCTTGAAAATGTTTGTATAAAAGTAAAACAGTGAATTATAAAAGAATATTTGGCTTAAAACTACCATATTAGTATAAAAGAACAGTTTATGACCACGTGTTGAATTTAATTTCGTCTATCTCTGTAAAAAAATAAAGAATGCATACGAAAATTATATCAGACAGTACTTTAGAAGAAGCTTATTAATTATAAATTATGATTTTGAACTTACCACAGCAAAATTCATAAGATAGGTACTTAAGATATGAAAGATAGCGAAAGATGATCTGTCCCCTTAGGCGGTCGATAACAGAAAGGGGTGTTTCACGTGGCGTTGTGCAGAAAATGGAAGCGTCCGTTGGCAGACGTCAATTGTCTAGCGGTCAGGGTAGAAGAGTTTGGGATCACAGAACTATAATTGGATGTGGCTAGTGACAACGAGCGCTAATTAAAAGGATTTATTCTGTAAAATCGAAACAGGTCGATAGACATGTTACAATCCTATTCTATAAATTTTTCAATTGTGTTTCAGCCTATACCAAGCTCGGAAAATGTTCGGGAACTGTTCGAGAACAGCTCGCGAACTTGCTCTGTTGCACTCTTGAAAGATAGTACACTGAAGAATAGTTATTAATGATTATTACAATTAGAAGAAAAACTAGACACTGTTTCTCATTTTAAACGGTTAAATTGTATTGCAAATGTTTTTATTTAAATTACAACAAAGTGTCGTCATTTCTTGTCTAGACGCGTAATTTGTCCATTGTTTCTTTTTTGTTGTTGTTGTTGTTGTTGCGCTACTGGGAAGTAAAGTCACGTACTGAGTTGTATCTAGAGAGAGAAATATTCATGAAATTATCCTAAATGATGGCCGAAGTGATCTCCTCAGGTGGATGAGGACACCTGTACACACAGGTGCGGGAGGGCCATAGGTCAAACGAGAGAACACTGAGATCTCGCTTGGTCTCAGACTACGGGAATGGGAAACTTAAAACTTCTAGAGTATGTATACATAAAGTTACCGCAACATTCCAAACTGAACGAAGATATACGAGGAGGTCATAGTAATTACTATAAGGCGTGTCACAGTAATATTTTTCATTCTACGTAATTTTATTTTTATTGTGTATTGTATTTCCCCTAAGGGGACTAGCGCCTTTTGAAGATGACGCTTTTAAGCCAGTTTTTAAACTAGCTCAAACTAGCCATAGAGAAATCGGAAGCGGTGACTTTGATAGGAAAAAGGAAACTGGACCTAGAAATTAACATAGTACCGGAAGCTGTAGTACCACAAAAGGCTATCAAGTATCTAGGTGGAAGTAGCCGGAGACGTCTGTTGATGTCGGTGACCTCCTCCATACTATTGTATGCTGCGCCATCGGAAAAACAAGGAAAGGCTGAGAAGGTTCCAGAGAAAGGTGTGTCTGAGAATATCGAGAGCCTACCGAACGGTATCTACAGCAGCCTTGCGAGTGCTAGCAGGACAATTACCGGTGGGACTAAAATCCGAAGACGAATGGCAAGAAACTTGGGAGCACAATGACAGTTGGACAAGGGTGCTAATAAATAACATCAAATCATGGACAAGCAGGAAACACGGGGTACTTAGCTATTATCTAACGCAGGCTTTAACAGGACACTGTAGCTTCGAAACGTACTGCGAGAAAATTGGTAAAACCGACGGTTTCTGCAGATGCTGTGACGATAAGGACGATGCAAGACATACGCTCTTCATATGTGAACGTTTCACGTGTGAAAGGGAAGAATTGAACGAAGGGAATTTTATTGCTCTACTGTTAGAAGGAGAAGAGAAATGGCAGCTAGTGAATAACATAGTTGAGAAAATTATCAAGATCAAAGATGCTGACGAAAGAGAAGAAGGACTAATAGGAGCGTAAACAGAACTTACTGTTCCCAGAACTAGATGAAGTAATGCTGAACATCTCTACGGAAGGGTCAGTAGTACATGTAGCCACAAAACAAAGAGACAAGACGCAGCAAAGTGGAAAGGGGTTTTTAGTGGGTAGACAGAGAGATCTGGAGTCCCACACTTGGCTAGTCTTCCTTAGGGATCCGCGATACTGTCCGATATTCCAGTGTATCGATTCTTTTACTTCCGATACTCGATATTTTGTATCGATACTATGCTTTTCGATGCATTACAAGTATCGATAAATTACACTACAAATTTATCGATACTTGTAAGGCATCGAAAAGCATAGTATCGATACAAAATATCGAGTATCGGAACTAAAAGAATCGATACACTGGAATATCGGAATATCGATACCTTGCGATACGGGATTTTTAGTGGGAGCGGCAAGTGGCGTTATCCATAGTGATGAGCGATATCGTGATTTTTTAATCACGTTGTGAAATGATGTCGTGCTTTTTTTAACGAAACTAAAAATAAAAAACGAAAAATGTGCAGTTTTTTGCGTTTTTCGAGCTAATTTTGAGGTCATGTGAAAAAGTCACTAATGAAAAAGTTGTAGATTTTCCCAAGATCTACAACTTTTTCCAAGATCTACAACTTTTATATTCAAATTTTTTTTCTAGGAACTCAACTTTCTCCGGAAATCGCAATAATGTCTTTTTCCACCCCCCCAAAAAAAGTGTTTTTCATTGAAAAAACGTCATAACTCGAAACAAATCCAATATTTTAATTTGAAATTTTTTTCATGGTTAGTGACTATCAAAGCTACCTTCTACTACATTTTTATCAAAATCGAACATTTTTTAACGAAACCAAAAATAAAAAAAATACAAATCGAAAAATGCAGTTTTTTGCGTTTTTCGAGCTAATTTTGAGGTTATGTGGAAAAGTCACTTAAGTTAAAGTTATAGATTTTCTCAAGATCTACAACTTTTATAATCAACTTTTTATTCTAGGAACTCAACTTTGGCCGGAAATCGCAATAATGTCTTTTTCCACCCCTCCAAAAAAGTGTGTTTTACCGAAAAAACGTCATAACTCGAAAAATTTCCAATATTTTAATTTGAAATTTTTTTTAATGGTTTGTGACTATCAAAGCTACCTTCTACTGAATTTTCATCAAAATCGAACATTTTTTAACGAAACCAAAAATAAAAACCGAAAAATGCAGTTTTTTGCGTTTTTCGAGCTAATTTTGAGGTTATGTGGAAAAGTGACTGATGTAAGAGTTGTAGATTTCCCCAAGATCTACAACTTTTATTATCAACTTTTTATTCTAGGAACTCAAGTTTGGACGGAAATCGCAATAATGTCTTTTTCCACCCCCCCAAAAAAAGTGTTTTTTATTGAAAAAACGTCATAACTCGAAAAATTTCCAATATTTTAATTTGAAATTCATTTTCATGGTTAGTGACTATCAAAGCTACCTTCTAGTAAATTTTCATCAAAATCGAACATTTTTTGACGAAACTAAAAATAAAAAACGAAAAATGCAGTTTTTTGCGTTTTTCGAGCTAATTTTGAGGTTATGTGAAAAAGTCACTGATGAAAAAGTTGTAGATTTTCTCAAGATCTACAACTTTTATGATTAACTTTTTATTCTATGAACTCAACTTTGGCCGGAAATCGCAATAATCTCTTTTTCCACCCCCCCAAAAAAAGTGTTTTCCACCGAAAAAACGTCAAAATTAGCAAAATCTCGGATCGTTAACGTATCGATACTTCGAGTATCGATAAATTAATATTCGATATTCTACTGTATCGATACTTTACGTTCCGATCCGTATCGATACTTTCTAGTGTATCGCGCAACCCTAGTCTCCCTAAACACCAAGGACTAGTTAGTTAGTGCGCAATGCATTTTCCCCAACCACTGGAAAAAATGCAGTTTTTAAAGCATATCTCAAAAAAACCGCAGCCTACAAACTTCAAACAACGGCCAATAATATACAAAAATTTAACACACAAAAGTTACCTTTTTAAAACATACCAAGTACGTCATTGGTAAGTACCTACTAATAATAATGGTTGACTTCACACCAGTTACCACATCTCTATAAAGCACATAAAAAATGTTACGTTTTGATAATAAATTTTGAAATCTTCAAACAAAAAAGGAAGTGCTGACTACTTATGGCAGATGTTCACAGAATTTAATTTCTTTACAACATTAAATGCCATACAAAGGTATATAATCGCTTATTATTTATTTATGTGGGTTCTCGTGATTTTGATAGACCATGAAGTGACGTAATGAATAAAACAACAGGTCGAACTTTTACGTAATTGTTTGGGTATTATTTTATAAATAAGTAGAGAGTTCCTATCAGCGAGAGAAGGTCCAAAACACTATAAGGTAAAGTACCACCAGAAATGTAAGAAGGTCATAAATCACCAACCACTTGAGTTATCACCGGGCGGTCGATTCTACGCAGAGCTGTACCTGCCTAGCCATTAAATTATGATTAGTTTGGCACAAGTCAGATGAGAATTCGTTTATAGCCAATAAATAATCAAATCTCCACTTCTTAAGGCGCACAGATTCCATTATGATTTTTCAGCTACTAGTGAGTTTTTTAAAATTTAAATCCGTTTTGTAAACGAGACTTCCTTGAAGTCTTTTTGCAACACTGGATACCAGTTTCATTCTTTTTAAGTCTATTATTAAAATGTCAAACTATTTCACGAGATATTTTAAGCCGGACTCGGGAATCTTTCAAGGTAATAATGAGGGTCGTCGGATTATATTTATTTACGACCTTCTTAGATCTCTGGTTGTCAATGTTACTTTTTTGCCGTACTTTTATATCCGTTTAAGTTTCATTTCAGGTACCAATAAAAAAAATGTTCTCTAATGATGTAGATTGTAAACAAATTGTAGATGACAATGAAAAATATATTTTTTACTTCCCGAGTGTCGTCCATTGTTGTTAACAATCAATTATTATTTAATAACATAAAAAAAACGAACAAATCAACAAGCTGTATGATGAAATACGAATGAAAAAACTTTCAAATGGTTTAATTAAATATGAACATGTCATAAATATTGACATAAGTATTGCTCGTTGAACAAATTGGCCACAGTTTGGTAACTCGTAGAGGTTACGAGTCGCTTTACCTTCTCATTTATCAATGCTCTTGAAAGAAAGAAACACTCGACATTTGTTTATCATTAGCATCCAACCGGAAATTAATTGATGTGACGTAACTCGTGTCCTAATTACATACTAATTTTACCATTAGTTAAGTATTCGGGTGTCACATAATAGATATTCATTTTTTTGCATCATCATGTATAAAATTGGTTTTATTTACTTTTAATTTGGCTTTGTTTATTTAGTTTTTAACACAATTTCACCATACATAAACAATGAATAGTAGATTCACTAGTCGTCGGTGCTTTCATGCCGCACTTATAAAGACATGCCGAAAAACACGTGCACCGTATGTATTAACTCAGCTCGTACCTTTGAACTACAAAAGACACACGGAATCTGTCTATCGCTCGGTTGGAACTTAAAAATACCGAAAAATAGTGGCATCGCAAACAGAGTTACGCTGGGAGGAGCTTAGAGTGTACCTACCATTCAGCATAAACATAACCTATCATTTTACTGTTTTCAAACCGTTTGCGTTTTCTTACTTTTTTTTTTTGGTGGGTGGAAACCTGCTCACAGCCGAGTGCCAATCCTACTCGGGAACCCCACAAGATGGAGCTGTAGAGCCGCATTGTCCCCGACCGGAGCCTACCGCTCTAAAACCACCCTAGACCTCTCATTTCCACTCTTCGTTTTCGGAACCACCCCTAGAGGAATCCCATCAAAAACAGAAGCGTTATCTCTTCATCTTCTCATTCTGTCCCTTCTTGGTGTTCTCTTTCTTCTTTTTCCTTCTTCCCCACCACTTATAACCCCTGTTATAAATGTTGTTAAAGTAGTGAAAAGGTAGAAATAACGATATTAAACACCCTTTGAATATCTCAGGGTTAAGGAAGGGGTTCTTAAGGGGACAAATAATGTAGATATATGATTATTGAATACTATTGATTGACTTAGGTGGTAGGCCATACAGATTACAAGTATGTATATGCAGGTAATCACAAAAAGGGGCTCTTACAACCATACGAAAAGAAGCTAGGAAACACGTGGTTTATCTATGGTGAGAACCACCGTTATAATTAAACTTCAAATATCAAATTTGGCGTTGACTTATGCCTAAAATTATAACCACGTGCAAATTTGAGAAAAATTTAGATCAATATAATTATAATATATATATATGAATTTATTGAAAATCACCCAAAGTATGCATACCTAGAACTCACAGTATTTATGATTTACTTAGAATTAATATATCGTATATACAAAGATTACTGAAGGTAAATATTTAAAAAGGTACAATTAAAATCCTGTTAAAGTTGTCGGAGAGAAGTCCTAGGGATTTACTTAAACCTATGTTACCTGGGATAACCACTTGCGAAAGGTTAGGACGTGTAGGGGTTGAATACCAAAAGTATAGTACTTGCACGTGTAGATCAGGGTAACAATTGTCCTATGATGATCCAGAGGTCCACCCAGGTTCTTAGAAGGTTCCGATCACCCTTAAGCCGATATTGGGTGGCCAAATGAGAAGGTGGATCTTGAATATGCTTCAACGATGTGAGAACCAGACGAATCCCAAAATAAGAATTAAAGTCAGAAGAGTGAAAAATGGATATGAAGGAAAAGTTGAAATTGAAATGGAAGTTGAAAGTTGAAGGTTGAAGTTGAAATGGAAGGTGAAAGTTGAAATGGAAGGTGAAAGATGGAGGCCTGAAATAGAAATAAACGTAAGTGAATGATATTGAGCCAGTATTCAGAATATAATCACGTAGTACGTAGTATTATTAAAATACAAAATAAAAACAAATGTGAAGAGTAAGTCCTAATATTTATTTATTTTCACTATAATTTGTTGGTAAAATTTGGCATATTGAGTAAGTGTTTGCATGTAACTTTTGACCTGTAACACACTTCTCTTACATACTTGGACACTATCTGCCAGTTTTTCTCCATTTCCACCATTGTCCCAATAAAATTCTCTTTCTGCAACTTCCATCCTACTTTCTTCTCGGCCTCCTTTCTTTGTAAATCCCATCGTACACATCTAAAAAGGGTGACTTCTGCATCATCCCTCTCCCCACAATATATACACTCATCGTCTACCGTTTTCCCGACAGATACTTCGTTAAAAAGTAATCCATTTTCCTATCCTTCAACTATTCAGGTCTTCAAGCAGGACCCTTGTCCACTCCCCTTTCACTTTCTCCTCGTCCCATCTTTCTTTCCGAGAAAGTTCCGTACCCTGACAACATACGCAGCAAGATCCCTCTTTGAACCTGGACTAGCTCCTTTCTATATTTGTCGACCCCAGCCATCTCCTCCAAAATCGGTGCTCCATACAGTAGAATTGACTTCACCACTTTCCATAGTAGTTCGGTGGCCCTCCTACATTTGGCAGTACTCTTCCAAGTGCTGTGACCCTCTCTCTGGCCTAGTGGTCTCGCTCAGGTACCATCTGAAATTCAGCCCTGCCCCTGGCCAAATCCCCAAGTACTTTAGTTTCCTCCTTGGTACTACCATCGTTCTCCCCAAATGAAACTTCTTTTCTCAGTGTAATATTAATAATTTTGCAGGTGTCGATCGTAACTAATAAAAATTAAATTGAAGGGCATTATACAACACTTGGTTCGCGGAGGATTCCTTCTCAAGATCATTATACGTACACTCTGAATAATTGAAGAAAATAACACGTTTTGACATTCGCTGATAACATCTTGTGAGCTGGAAACTGACAAGAACATCTCGTATGAGGTGTTAACTAGTGATATTCAATGAATAAATATTAGCTCTGCGTTTTGTTTTCAAGAGAAATTATATAGTTGTTTTTAGGATTGTTTACGAGGCGAATCTGTTGTTGGTTTTTTTTTTGGTAAAATGTTTAAATTGTGGCGTGAAACTTGCTACTATGTAATTTAAAATTGTTAAAAGTCTGCCAATTACCGAAAATTGAGGAGGCTGAAAAAGGTAACACTTTAAATAAAAAATGAAACGTTAATGCAATCAATTATTTGCGAATAATTCTTGAAGGTTGAAATATGATAATCACGAAAGGTTTTAAAAACTAGTCAAATTTTTATAATCTTTGCCCAAGTGCAGAGTATAAATATATTGTAACGGATTGGAAATACAACAGCATTCAAAATAAAGTTTAAATCTATTAAAAAAACTTAGCAGCAACTGAATTTGACAAAAAGTACTGATGATTATAAGCATTAAGGATTGTTATTACAATTGTCAAAATTATCTTTTCATATTTTTTTAAAATATTAATTGATGAGAATGGTAAGAAAAAAGGGTGGAAACACATTATTTGGAGTCTTCTCATAAATTACTGAAACAATTCAAAGTCTAAGAAGTCCTACCTCCAACACTAGAACCGAAAGATCTTATCCACCAAGACTTCAGTTATGAACCTAAAAAAATAAACTATAGTAACACTTGTAAATAAAAAAAGAAACACATAAACTGCAACTAAAGGGTGCAAAAAGGTTTTGAATAACTAAAATGCTTTAATTTTCGAAAATTTAAAAGAAATCATTTTGACAAGAGAAATTTTTAAAGTGTGATTTCTATGTCTAGAAGAGGTTTTAAAATGTAAGATTTGTACATTTAATATTATGTTTTATGTAGATTATAATTATATGTGTAAAAAAGGTGTGTGAAAGAAAATCAATAATACCAAAATAACTTTTGACCTTCCTCGTATATCAGTTTTGACACAAATTTTATTAAAAAATTTAACATAGTGACCTGTGTGTTTAATAAAAGTAAAAACTCCAAGAGGATGGCTGATTCCAGTTTTTTCACTTGCACAATAAAGTCTAAGAAAAAGTAGTTCCAATATCGATAAAGTAGGGAGTCAACTCACCTTGACTTTTGACAGGAGGACATTTTGAAGTTTGAAAGTGTGGTAAATTTAAATTTCTTTACGTGCTGAGAAATCAACAAGATTTCTTTTAAAAATCTCACCAATTTGTTTATGGACGACAAATTTTTCTTCCTGAAGTGAAAAGGAAAGAAAATAGATTGGAATCCGATGCTATTTCCCTGAGAATCTAAAGAAGAATGACTAACAAGGAAAAAAATAAGGTACCTAATTTTTTCTTCCTACAATATAAAAGAAAAAGAAAGTTAATTATTAAATAATAACAATAATATTCTAAAAAGATTTGCGATAGCTAAAAAATAACTCTAGATAGAGACTTAAAGGCCATAAAAATAGTAAAAAAGACAAACAAAAACAATAAATCCATTTAAACTAAAAAAAGCAATTAAAGAAGATTTGACATATTCATTATTTACAGTAGTATTTATATTTTTATGTATTATTATTAGATTGTAAACATCTATCTATTTTTTTTTCTTTTGCTTATAGACTAAACAAGTTTCTAGTTTTCCTTTATGAACAAATACTTTACTAAAATAATTTCCACTTACCTTGTTGGTCGATAAGCAATTTTCATCATTGATTTTGTACTTATATGATAACCATTGTTTTTTTTACTTGCAAACTGATTTCTTGAATTTAGCAATTATTTTTACTATTCTTCAAGTGTAGAAGGGATAGTAATACATCATACATAATTTGCCACTGTGTTAGATTTTGTTTCTCAATAAAAATATTATATTTCTTCGTTTAATTCAACAACTTGTCTATTATTGAACAGCCATTTTGGAGATAATTAATAAGAGTGCGAAGAGCGTCGACTCCAAACACAACTAACGAATCCGACTGAGATAGGCAGTTTCGTGCTTTATCAGAGTAAGTTACAGGGTTGTACTGAGAAAGAAAGGTCAGGTAAATTTAATAAAAATTTAATAGGTGTAATTATATAAAAAAATTAAAAGATCATTAACTGTATTCAAAACTTCATATTTATTTTATTTTGTGCGCTCTCTTGATCCGTTTTGTATATACGGTGGATCAATCCGTGTGTTATCTTCTGCTTACTACAGCATGCTACGTTTCCAATTTTTTTTCCATTTCTTCCTATCTTCTACCCCAGTCACGGATTCCCATTTTCTTTAGGTCATCAATCACTTGATCTTCCCATCTAAGTTTGGGACGTCCCCTGGGTCTGAGGTTTGCAGGCTTCCAATCAGAGATTTTCCTTATTGGATCTTCCTTATTCCTTCTTCGCAGATGCTACTCGCTCCAATACACTTTGTTTCCGGCTGTTATTCTTGCGTTTATCTCCGCACTGTTATTCTTCTCATCAATTACTATTCCCAGGTATCTGAAGTGATTTACTCTTTGAAAAGTATAATCTCCCAAATTTATAGTGGCTGACTCGTTGGTCTTCCTTGAAATTTGCATACATTTTGTCTTCTCTTGGTCAACTACCAGTCCTCACTTTGCCGCCTCTTTTATTATTTGTCTCTAGTAATTAAAGCTAAATCATCGGCAAATCCTATTATTTGTGAGGAGCTGTGGCTAATCATTCCTTTTATGTCTCATGCTTTAATCACCCCATCTAGTGTTATGTTAAAAATACTTGTAGACAGCTACACCTACTTCATTGTTAATGTCTTCTGTATTCCCATCTCTGGTTATCACCAAAAGAGTATAAATATACCAGACCAAAGGTAAATTCTTCTAAAACACACCAATGGTGAATGAAAAAGACACATTATTTTGCAAGCAGCAGGTGGAAAGCATGGCTTTGTATCATTATTGAACACGTTTTATTTCTACAAGGCTAACCAAAATCTTTCGATCTGAATAACGCACAATAAAGAATGTGACCTTAGTAACGAAGGCATAAGAATCAAATAATGAGATGTTTTTTTATGTATCCAGTAGTTATTCTTCAACTTTTCAGCTCTTTATCTCCCAGATGGTAGATAACCTTTTCGGTTGTTTTTATAACTTGTTTTGTTCACCACCGGTATAAAAAACGTAGTCTACTCGATTCAATTATCTACCTCTTAAATCTTGTCGACTTCGGTTTTGTATTGTATATGGTTGGGTAATAAAAATTACAAAAAAAAATTGGTCTCCTTTCGTGTATAACCCGTTGTTGTTATGATGTCAAAATTATTACAGTAATTAGCGTATGGGTTGATTTAACAGAACTAAACAAAAAATACAGTTACAATTTATTGTAAAACATTAACGAACCATAAACAACATTTTCTTCGTGTGTTAAAACCACCACAGAGACCATATTTTATAAAACTATTATACAGAATGGTTGAATACTATCCGTCCACTAAACAGTGGTGTCCATAACGATGATGAACATCTAGTTTTTTTTCTATCTATTAACAAACCCTCTAGAGGTTTTATTTACTGCTTTCATGCC
Organism: Lochmaea crataegi; assembly: GCA_947563755.1. Lineage (NCBI taxonomy): Eukaryota > Metazoa > Arthropoda > Insecta > Coleoptera > Chrysomelidae > Lochmaea > Lochmaea crataegi. Next base: position 5,182,620 of record OX387426.1, on the reverse strand, counting down.
AGGTGTCCAAGACCTCTGGGCCTCAAAATAGAGTAGCTCAGTGCAGCTAACTAACCTTGAATGGAACGCGCGCAACGTGCCCTAGAGCTGCTCATAGCTGCTCCAGAACATGAAAGTAAATACCCTAATACACATAATTTTTTCTACAGTCGCCCTTTTAATAATTAAAACAGTTTTTTATATTATCTTAGGTTATAATAGGAGTGCTAGAATAATCGTCATTTTCGCTATTCATCATGATTAACCTTAAAAAGATCTACTGACTAGGGATGTTCAAAAATAATCGATTTTTATATAAATCGATTATAATTTTCTTATAATCGATTTTTAGTTATAGATTTTTATAGTAATACTTTTCGATTTTTAGTAAATCGATTTTATAAATTACGTGTTTAAATTGATTTTCGGAAACGGCTCGTATTATTTATTGACTATTTTTCAAAATTTTGACAACTTTTGACGATTATTGACCATGTCTCAAAAGTTTGACAATTATTGACCATTTTTCAAAATTTTAACAATTATTGACCATTTTTGACAATTATTGACCATTTTTCAAACTGATGACAATTTTTAACCATTTTTGACAACAATAGTCCATTTTTAACAGTTTTTAACAATAATTGACAATTTTTAACCATTTTTGATAGTTTTTGACCATTTTTGAACATTTCTTAAAATTTTAAACCATTTTTCAAAATTATTGACCATTTCTGATAATTATTGACAATTATGGACCGTTTTCCAAATTTTTGACCATTTTTGACAATTATTGACTATATTTCAAAGTTTTTGACAATTTTTCAAAAACTTCAACAATTTTTGACAATTATAAACTATTTTTCCAAATTTTGACAATTTTCAAAAATAATTGTTCATTTTTGACAGTTTTTGACAATTTTTGACCATCTTTGATAGTTTTTGACAATTATTGGCCATTTTTGACAATTTTTCAAATTTTTTGACCATTTTTCAAAATTATTCACCATTTTTGATAGTTTTTGACAATTATCGACCATTTTCCAAAATTTTATTAATTTTTGACAATTATTGACCAATTTTGATAATAATTGTCCATTTTTGACAGTTTTTGACCATTTTTGATAGTTTTTGACAATTTTTGACCACTTTTGACAATTTTTGAATTTTTTTTAATTTTTGACAATTATCGACCATTTTTCGAAATTTTAACAATTACTGACAATTTTTGACAGTTTTTGACAATTATTGATTATTTTTGACAAAAATTGTCCAATTTTAACAGTTTTTGACAATTATTGACCATTTTTGACAATTTTCATATAATTTGATTTGATTTTTAATCTGATAAATTGTTAATGAATGAATCTCTTAGGTGTATTATCGGAATATGAAAAGCATGTACTTTTTAAAATAATACAAAATTTCCAAAATTGACCATTTTGACTGTTTTTCAAATTAGTGACTATTTTTCCAAATTTTTTATAATTTTTCGAAATGATGACAATTTTTAACCATTTTTGACAGTTTTTGACAATAATTGTCCATTTTTAACAGTTTTTGACAATAATTGTCCATTTTTAACAGTTTTTAACAATAATTGACAATTTTTCAAAATTTTAAACCATTTTTCAAAATTATTGACCATTTTTGATGATTATTGTCAATTATGGACCATTTTTCCAAATTTTGGACTATTTTTCCAAATTTTGGACTATTTTTTGACAATTATTGACCATATTTCAAAATTTTTGACAATTTTTCAAAAATTTTAACAACAATTTTCTTCGATTTCTTCTTTTAGTTCGTTGGTATCCTCGCTGCTCGTCAATCCTTTGAGGACAATCCTACCTTTTTGTTCTTCCCGTGGTGTGTAGGTGTACCATTCCACTTCTTTCCTCTCATTGCTCAGGTAACTTGTCAGGTTCCTGTAGTCCTCAGGTCCTTCGCAGGGGATTTTCTCCCCGAGTCTTTCTCTTATTGTGTTGTCTCGGCTTTATAACAAGACGGTAAATGTCTTTTCTTACTGAGCCCCAGTGGTGGGTGCTCCGTAAGATGATGGTTGGTGTGTCCTCTTCTTGTTCTCGTTGATGGCTTCGTCCATCATTTCATCGTCTGTATTTCTTCTGGTGGAAGCTTCTTTTTTCTGCTCTTTCTGGATTTTGCGGATGGACACCACTTCCGTTAAGTCCATTTCCTCGTTTTCGTCGTTGCGTGGGGATTCAATCATTTGCGCCTTTCTTCGGACGCTTTCTGAGCGGCTTCGTCTTCTTTTTTGAAGCTTGCTTCTTATTGCACGACATAGGACTTTTGAGAAGGCTAGTGAACTCGTAAAACGTGTAACCGTTACGAAAAGTCCGTCACGCAACAGTGTTGCCATATTTCTGAAAAGGCTAGTGAACTCGTGAAACGTGTAATGTTACGAAAATGCGAATAAGGGTTCGTCACGCAACAGTGTTGCCAGATTTCTGAATAATCCACTAATCCAATGAAATTTAAATTGAAGCTTGCTTCTTATTGCACGACATAGGACTTTTGGGAAGGCTAGTGAACTCGTGAAACGTGTGATGTTACGAAAAAGCGTTCGTCACGCGATAACTCATTCAAGCGATTGTGCGCAATCTCTCTTGCCGCACTGAGCTCGCACACCTATAGGTGTGAAAAATTGTCAAAAATTTGGAAAAATTATCAAAAACTGTCAAAATTTTGAAAAAATGGTTAATAATTGCCAAATATTTTCAAAAATTGTCAAAAATTGTCAAAAATTGTCAAAAATGGTAAATAATTGTCAAAACCAATCAAAATTCGTCAAAAATTGTCAAAAATGGTCCAAAAGGATCAATAATTGTTAAAATTTTAAAAAATGGTCAAAAATTGTCAAATTTTTGAAAAAATGGTCAATAATTGCCAAATATGTTGAAATTTTTGAAAAAATGGTCAAAATTTTTTAAATATGGTCAAAAATTGTCAAGAATTTGGAAAAATTGTCAAAATTTTGAAAAAATGGTTAATAATTGCCAAATATTTTCAAAATTTGGAAAAATGGTCAATAGTTGTCAAAAACTGTCAAAAATGGTCAACAATTGTCAAAACCAATCAAAATTCGTCAAAAATTGTCAAAAATGGTCCAAAAGGATCAATAATTGTTAAAATTTTAAAAAATGGTCAAAAATTGTCAAAATTTTGAAAAAATGGTCAATAATTGCCAAATATGTTGAAATTTTTGAAAAATTGTCAAAAATTTTTAAATATGGTCAAAAATTGTTAAGAATTTGGAAAAATCGTCAAAAATTGTCAAAATTTTTGAAAAATGGTCAATAATTGTCAAAAACTGTCAAAATTTTTGAAAAATGGTCAAATTTTTCGAAAAATGGTCAAAAATGGACAAAAATTGTCAAAATTTTGGAAAAATGGTCAATAATTATACAAAACTGTCAAAAATGGTCAATAATCATTAAAAATTGTCAAAAATGGTCAATAATTGTTAGAACCTGTCAAAAATGGTCAATAATTGTTAAAATTTGGAAAAATGGTCAAAATTTTTGAAAAATTGTCAAAAATGATCAATAATTGTCAAAACTGTCAAAATTGGTCATTAATTGTCAAAAATTGGTCAATAATTGTCAAAAATGGTCAACTATTATTAAAATTTGAAAAAATTGTCAAAATTTTGAAAAATGGTAAAAAATTCACGAAAAATGGTCAATAATTGCCAAATATGTTGAAATTTTTGAAAAATTGTCAAAATTTTTTAAATATGGTCAAAAATTGTAAAAGAATTTGGAAAAATCGTCAAAAATTGTCAAAAATTGTCAAAAATTGTCAAAATTTTGAAAAAATGGTCAATAATTGTCAAAAACTGTCAACATTTTTGGAAAATGGTCAAATTTTTCGAAAAATTGTCAAAAATGGACAAAAATTGTCAAAATTTTGGAAAAATGGTCAATAATTATACAAAACTGTCAAAAATGGTCAATAATCATTAAAAATTGTCAAAAATGGTCAATAATTGTCAGAACCTGTCAAAAATGGTCAATAATTGTTAAAATTTGGAAAAATGCTCAAAATTTTTGAAAAATTGTCAAAAATGATCAATAATTGTCAAAACTGTCAAAATTGGTCATTAATTGTCAAAAATTGGTCAATAATTGTCAAAAATGGTCAACTATTATTAAAATTTGAAAAAATTGTCAAAATTATGAAAAAATGGTCAATAATTGCCAAATATTTTAAAATTTTTGAAAAATTGTCAGAGATGGTCAATAATTGTCAAAGACTGTCAATATTTGTCAAAGACTGTCAATAATTGTCAAAATTCGTCAAAAACTGTCAAAAATGGTCAAAAATTGTCAAATTTTTTGAAAAATGGTGAAAAATTCACGAAAAATGGTCAATAATTGCCAAATATGTTGAAATTTTTGAAAAATTGTCAAAATTTTTTAAATATGGTCAAAAATTGTAATAGAATTTGGAAAAATCGTCAAAAATTGTCAAAATTTTGAAAAAATGGTTAATAATTGCCAAATATTTTCAAAAATTTGGAAAAATGGTCAATAATTGTCAAAAACTGTTAAAATTTTTGAAAAATGGTCAAATTTTTCGAAAAATTGTCAAAAATGCACCAAAATGTCAAAATTTTGGAAAAATGGTCAATAATTATAAAAAACTGTCAAAAATGGTCAATAATCATTAAAAATTGTCAAAAATGGTCAATAATTGTCAGAACCTGTCAAAAATGGTCAATAATTGTTAAAATTTGGAAAAATTGTCAAAATTGGTCATTAATTGTCAAAAATTGGTCAATAATTGTCAAAAATGGTCACCTATTATTAAAATTTGAAAAAAATGTCAAAATTCTGAAAAAATGGTCAATAATTGTCCAATATTTTAAAATTTTTGAAAAATTGTCAGAGATGGTCAATAATTGTCAAAGACTGTCAATAATTGTCAAAATTCGTCAAAAACTGTCAAAAATTGTCAAATTTTTTGAAAAATGGTGAAAAATTCACGAAAAATAGTCATTCTATTGTGCATAAGAAGCAAGCTTCTGTCGGCGGTCCGACGACCGCTCACCTTTTTTTTCTTTTTGCATGTCCTCCAATGCTTTTGCCATGTTTTGCCTGGCAATCCCTAGTCCTGTCATTTCCTCTTCCATTCGCTTAATGGTTCCTTTAAGCTCTTCTGATTCCTTTTTTGCTTCCCTGGCTTCCGTTTGTGCTTTACTGGATTCTAATATGAGTTTATTCGTGTAGAGAGTTTCTTGAATCTGTCTCCCCATTTCACTGGTATCTATAACTTCGTCTTCGCTGTCTGACGATGTGTTCTGTTTTCTTAATGGTTTGCTGCTAGCTTGTTGTAAACAGGCATTTATTAGTGTTTCGCGAAGGAAACTAACAGGATATGAAAGCTGGCAATACCATCAAAGTTGATCAGGTCAACCAAAATGTCTATGGAAGAATCAAAAGCAAAAGTACTAACAAGCGAGGTGTTCACGGAAGAAATCATGATAGAAACAGGAGTCAAGGAGACTACACTCTTCAGACTGCAGGCAGACTGGAATAAGCCGAGCACAAGCTTCAACGCAAGTAGTAGCATTTGCCGACGATATAGTGTTAATGGCAACAGAAAAGAGAAGCATGGAAAATGCAGTGTTAACTCTTATAAGAGAGGCTGGAAAGAGAGGATTACAAATGAACGAGGAGAAGACAAGACAAGAAGAGAGAAACCGAACATAAAAGAGATAAAGATAGGGGAATACTGTTTCGAAAAAGTCACTATAAAAGAAAAATGCATCAGAGATGAAAGCGCAATAAAGGAATCATAAGAGCGCCAATAATTTCACTAGAGATGTATAGACTAATATATATGTTTGAATTTTTAGAGAGTAGAGCACCAACAGTAATTTAAAATAACTATAAGAGAGATAAAAAATAAAAGTCCTCGATTTCCATCGAGTAAGCAACAAACTAAAGTATCCGCGATTATAATTAGCAAAGGTCGCGGCGGGCTGTGAGCGCCGCGAGGTGTGCAGGTGTTCTGTAGACGTACAGGCGCCGATTTAAATTCTTCCTCTCACTTCACTTCTTGCGCCCACTATCTTAATGTTATATCCTCGACGAGATTTTTTATTTACGTTCTTTTTTTTTAATTAACAATACCAAACTGTTGCGTTCGGTATTTTATAAATTATCTCACGGTTGATGGAACAAGGTTTTACATTAATAACATGAGCATAAAAAGAAAAAAGTGAGGTTAATGGTCCAAAACTGTCAAATTAAAGGACTATGCTTCCATTTTATGGAAAATAAAAGACCACTCAAATGCGGATATTTTGATACCAACTTATTCGTCTTGAAAAATAGAATATTTGATAACATTGCGCCAATGTTGTGACTTTTATAATTAACTCACAATTAATGATATTATTTTTAAAATCGCTAACGGAGATTGTATGAGTAAGACAGAGAGAAAATACGTAAATAGACATGTATTACAGATTCCACGAAGTAAGGATATCAGCGGTGATAAGAAATGAATAAATAAAACCAGACAGGGTGGAACTGACCTAATTTTATCAGTTAATTTTTATATTTTGTTTTTTCTTTGTAGTATTTTGTAGTGTATTTGTTGGCATCGGTAACTCTTTAAAAAAAATAGGATAGGGATGCGGAAAAGATTTTTTTATATGGAAGATGTTAAATGTCTATTAACTGTTAATACAAAAATGCTTGTGAAATGTGTGTAGGTAATGAACCCGACGTAAAGGGTGATACTAAAAGATAATGTATAATTCTTAGAGTATCCCCTTTTACGCGCTTCACCTTCCCCCCACAGGCAGTGCCTGAGGACCTCATTACCTTCTATCCGCGAAGTGTAGCTGAAAAAAAAATTTTTATTGGCCTAAGCCGGTTTTTATATTTTTTTGGTAGCTAAAGTCGCCTTTTTGCTTTATTAAATTTTTTTGATGGCCGAAGCCGGGTTTTGTTTAATTTTTGTATTTTTTTGATAGCCGAAGCCGGTTTTTGTGTAATATATATTTTGATGGCGATGAGTGTTTTCCCTTGCGTGACATAAAAAGCACTGTTAACTGAAATCTAATTTGCATCATTATATTTCTTCATGATTAGGTATAGTTCGATCAGCAGCGTCAACTACAATCAACCAGTCTACCTGTTCCATTTTAATTCTACAATTTTATTGCGTACTACTACTGAACTGAGTCATAAATACATACATGTAAAGAAGCTAACCTAACTTAACCTAACCTAACGTATAACCTAATCAGAAAGGGTTTACCCTTTTCACTTAGTATTACTTCAAGCATTTTGTGTATCACTATAGCGTACGACAACAAACGTTCGGAAATATGTATATTAATAAACTGCCGTTTCGAAAATGACAACTTAATATAATAGAAAAATATATTCATAGCAATTAGTACTGACAGACCCCCTAGCCACCCCAATAGGTTATTCAACTTTTTCATTAGAATTCAGGATTACGAATAGGTATTACGATTTACTGGAATTTTCAAAACTATTTATTTTACCTGTAAGCGGATTAAATAAACTGGACGGCAATTCGAGTGCGCGATTAAGATACCTGCAAGTGTCGGACGGGAACTCATGTGTATTTTATAGTCATTAAGAATCCTGACGGGAATTCGTTTGTACCGGAATTGTTTACGAAATACGTGTCGGTCAGTTATTAAATGTACCTATTATAATTTTACTATTATAATATAGAAAACGTTATAATAAACTGCTATTACAAAATGACAAACTTATGTAAAGATGTTAGATTGTCAATTGAGAGATGTACCTTTTTTACATAATTTGATTGCAATCTATCATATCTTTATACAACTGAAAAATATAATCCTATTATTTTGTTTCAACGAAACTGGTATTCATCGTATGTACAACTATATTCACAAGTCCGACTCTGTTTCACCGCAGCAGGTGGAGTCCTATTGAATGGTTAGATTTTGTGATCGAATCGAAAATTACTGACAAATGAACTGATTTTGTGGGTTTATTAATTAAATTACAACATTGGCGCAATGTTATCAAATGTTCTATTTTTCAAGACGAATGAGTTGGTATCAAAATATCCGCATTTGAGTGGTCTTTTATTTTCCATAAGATGGAAGCATAGTCCTTTACTCAGTATCTTTTTTTAATTTTAAATTATCCTTCATTGGATATGCAAATATTTGAATTCTACCCTGTTTTAGGAGAGTTAGTCCTCTTCAGGATGTGAATTGACGGTAGCGGTAGTGACAGCTGTGGCTGTGTACCCATTTGGTTAATTTCCACAGTGCATCGCGAAATTAAGATGCAGGAAAAAACCACAGAAAACCTGCATTTACATCCCGGAATAGGAATAGAATATTTTGAGATTTCGCAGCGGTGGTGAAGTCCATAAAAGAAGATTCCTTTGGACAGAGCCCGGTGGAGTTGAGTTTCAGAGCAGGAAATGACTACTGATTAGGGATGTTGGAGAATTGGTGGCTTTGGAGACGATTCTCCAGCATTTGATGAAATTTACTAGTTCAAAGATTTCTTCGTTGAAGATATTTTTGTCGACATTAGAGATGAAGAAGGAGAATAATACTGGATACACTTTCGGTCCTCTTCTTCATACTTGGATTATAACTGAATTTCCGATATCAATCGATCAACAAAAAATATTACGCATTCTTGCTTAAGATTAATTTCCAATTGTTTATATTCAATGCACAATTCGATACATTTTTATTCATTGCATCGTAGGCATGAAACGTTATATTATATTCAAGTCGGTCTCTACCTAGAATTTATCCAATTGATATTCACATCAGGAAGATGTTTCATGCAAATAATGCCGCTTTGTTAATAGCAAAAAAACGTACCTACACACCTCTAGCAAGAGTTGCGAGGACACCTGGTTATCATTAACACCTGCATTTAGACTGGTTGACTGTAGTTGACTCTGCTGATCGAACTATACCTAATCATGAAGAAATATAATGATGCAAATTAGATTTCAGTTAACAGTGCTTTTTATGTCACGCAAGGGAAAACACTCATCGCCATCAAAATATATATAACACAAAAACCGGCTTCGGCTATCAAAAAAATACAAAAATTAAACAAAACCCGGCTTCGGCCATCAAAAAAATCTAATAGAGCAAAAAGGCGACTTTAGCTACCAAAAAAATATAAAAACCGGCTTAGGCCAATAAAAATTTTTTTCAGCTACACTTCGCGGATAGAAGGTAATGAGGTCCTCAGGCACTGCCTGTAGGGGGAAGGTGGAGCGCGTAAAAGGGGATACTCTAAGAATTATACATTATCTTTTAGTATCACCCTTTACGTCGGGTTCATTACCTACACACATTTCACAAGCACTTTTGTATTAACAGTTAATAGACATTTAACATCTTGCATATAAAAAATTTTTTTCCGCATCCCTATCCTATTTTTTTTTAAAGAGTTACCGATGCCAACAAATACACTACAAAATACTACAAAGAAAAAACAAAATATAAAAATTAACTGATAAAATTAGGTCAGTTCAACCCTGTCTGGTTTTATTTATTCATTTCTTATCACCGCTGATATCCTTACTTCGTGGAATCTGTAATACATGTCTATTTACGTATTTTCTCTCTGTCTTACTCATACAAGTAAGCGATTTTAAAAATAATATCATTAATTGCGGGTTTATTAATTAAATTACAACATTGGCGCAATGTTATCAAATGTTCTATTTTTCAAGACGAATAAGTTGGTATCAAAATATCCGCATTTGAGTGGTCTTTTATTTTCCATAAGATGGAAGCATAGTCCTTTGATTCCAAGGGAGCTATGATTATTGCATCACCTTGTATCTCATATCGGATATGGAATGTCGTAATGTATTTGATCATTTTTATATACAATCTATTTACAAAAACAGCTTACCATAGTCAATGCATGTGTTTCGCTTTACAACTACTTTTATCGTTGAATAAATATCCTTTTTGTTTTTCTCAGGTTAAAATTTTTTATCAGTCTTTGCATTGAACATTTTTAAGAAGAGTTCAAATATAAATACACGCACACACCTTCTTAGATAATAGCTAAGTAAAATAAAGACGATAGCGACACTTGTGTTTACTCTTACTGAAATATTTCTTTTCGGATGGTACTAATAATTAAAAAAAAATGTAGGCTCACTATTAATCATTTGTTTTCCTTAAACGGGTCGATGAAAATTGCTGGAAAAAATTATTCAGTAAAATCAACTTCATGTATATTACTATACTTAAGAAAATTTTGAAGAGACTGCAACTAAAAAATATAGATAAACTTAAGAGGAAATGAGAAATTAGCAATTGACAGCAATTGACAAAAACTGCCTTTTCTTGTCTTGTCTTGGTACCTCCTTCTATCATTCGTATTTTTTCCAAATACTCTTGAAGCACTCTCTTTCAACATTTTGCTTTCGGTTTCTTTGAATGCTCTTTCAAGTATTGTATAGACGGGGGACATCCACAACAATATGCTGATGGATAAAGGCAACTCTGGAAAATAGGATAATAAGCTCCACTCTGGGGCAAGTCACCATCAAGGCAAAAGGAGGAGTGCCATCACCTCTACTATGGACAACCTTAGTAGACAACCTCCTTACAGAACTGCCCACAGCAGATTTTTACTGTCTTGGATACGCAGACGACAACAGAACTGCCCACAGCAGATTTTTACTGTCTTGGATACGCAGACGACATCGCTATTGTAGTCAGAGGCAAGTTTGCTGGGGTGATATCGGAAAGAATGCAAACAGCCTTAAATATAATTGGTGCATACAAAAGAGACTGACAGAAAACACAAGTTATCAATTTCACTACAAGGCCTAAAGCCAATAGTGTTAGGAGGAGAGGTGATTCCATTTGCCAAAGAAACAAAGTAACTTGGAGTACATTTTGATCAAAAGCTTTCATGGAACACTCACCTTCAGAAGACCACACAGAAAGCTACCTTTGCCCTTTTGCAGATGCAGAAGAATGTGTGGGAAAAACGGGGGACTTGCCCCAAAAATGACCCAATGTCTGTACACAAGGCACCATGGACTCCAGCTCCTGTTCCTATGTCAGTTTTAGATCCGTCTGTGTACCACACCAACGATCCTTCCTGACTGCTTGCTTCCAATCCATTCCAATTTAGCTGGATATGGTATGGTTGGTTGTCGTTAATTGTGGCCAACATGTTATCATTTCTCATTTCAAGAAGCGAGTTTGTGATAACATATGTGATTCTGGAATGACTATGGGTGTTGCTTCCTTCGTGCCAATTCCCATTCCGCCTTAACATGCAGAGCAAGAGGCGGAAGATTGAGAATGTCTTCCATTGCCGCAATATGTAAAATAGTATCCTTGTAAATAATCAAGATTAGTACTAAATTTATTTTTATGCAGTTGTATTGACAGAGTTTTTTTTTGGCAAATTAATATTTGTTGAGATAACTGTTGGGTATTTTTTATAATATTTACCTTACCCACGATTTTACGAATTTTTATCTCCTTTTCGAGACAACAAAAACCAATATTTTTTCTCAGATACGATGAACTAGATCTCGTATTATTAAATTTTGTTTACTTTAAATTGCGTAAGAGCATAGCAGGTGAAATGTACCGAATGAAAGATAATTCAGGACAGTATATTATTGAAATTATATCAAATCAGGTACAAAGTGATAAATAAAAACTGAGAAATAATTGCGGATACTTAAGAATATAAAAAAAGTGATTTTGGAATTTTTTAAGTCATTTAATTTAAAATATGAAGAAGGGACAATTTTTAGAGAATCAAAAGTGAAGTGAAGATGTAAAATTCAATAAATCTGAATAGAACACGTCATAGTGATATAATTAACAGAAAGTTTTTATTAGAATGACGTTTTAAAAAAAAATGAGTTGACTGGAAATACAGACTTGAAAAACAATTAAGAATTGGGTCAATTTTCCAAGCTATAATATTACATCGGCTACAGAGAAAAGATCTAACAAATAGGAAAAGAAACCATGTTTATTCACTAACATAACTTTGCTTAGCATGTCGACCAATTTTTTTTGTACAGTCGTTCAGCCATTTTTCATCTAAATAATAAATTGCCCTTCCTTCAAATCGATACTTCCTGATCGCCCTTGAATAATTTCTTCTCCAACACACAATTTTCTCTTCATCTATAAGGAGAGTGAAGCAGTAATTATTGTTTCTTACATTAACGTTAGAGAGGTATAGTAGACATTTCCAGGGAAGTATTGATTTTTACATGTGACATATGCGCACTAGAGGTTCTGCGCTAAGACTGAGAGAGGAAAGTGTAAATGCGGTCTGCTGACTGGTCTCTCTGAATCTTTCCCTAAGATAGGGCGAAATAAAATTCCTTTGCAGCCACAGAGATATTGAAGAATTAGAATTTGATAACAATAAATGGTGTTAAATAAATTGTTTAAACGATAATTCTTATCTCTGGTAAGTTTTGTTACATTAATTAAAGGCATATAGAGATGAACTAAACTGTCGATGTGTTTGGATTTAAATGGAACGACATAGGTATTTATATTTTAACATGGCGGAAGCTTATAAAAAATGAATATCTGTTACAATTACTACAATTACCTACAGGTTACCCACCATCCATCAAGGGACCTTAACTATAAGCAATCACTGCAGATAAGTAGCTTAAGAGAAGATAGTGATTTTTTTTGTACGGCATTTATATTGTTCTCACATATTTTCATTAGACTTAGTAATCATTGAGACTGTCTTTTATTTTTAACTTCAACTACCTACCTGCAGTAACCAAGTAAACTTCAAAATAGCTACTACTTTGTGGCGCCCATGGTCTTTACTTACAAGGTATTAGGGATGCGCGATACTATCCGATATTCCAGTGTATCGATACTTTTACTTCCGATGCTCGATATTTTGTATCGATACTATGCTTTTCGATACATTCCAAGAATCGATAAATTTGTAGTGTATCGATACCTTGCGATACGGGATTTTTAGTGGTAGCAGCAAGTGGCGTTATCTATAGTGATGAGTGATATCGTGATTTTTTAATCACGTTGTGAAATGATATTGTGCTTTTTTTAACGAAACGAAAAATAAAAAACGAAAAATGCAGTTTTTTGCGTTTTTCGAGCTAATTTTGATAATATGTGGAAAAGTCACTAGTAAAAAAGTTGTAGATTTTCTCAAGATCTACAACTTTTATGATCAACTTTTTATTCTAGGAACTCAACTTTGGATGGAAATCGCAATAATGTCTTTTTCCACCCCCCCAAAAAAGGTGTTTTTTACTGAAAAAACGTCATAACTCGAAAAATTTTCAATATTTCAATTTGAAATTTTTTTTCATGGTTTGTGACTATCAAAGCTACCTTCTACTAAATTTTCATCAAAATCGAACATTTTTTAACGAAACCAAAAATAAAAACCGAAAAATGCAGTTTTTTGAGTTTTTCGAGCTAATTTTGAGCTTATGTGGAAAATTCACCGAGGTAAAAGTTGTAGATTTTCTCAAGATCTACAACTAATATAACCAACTTTTTATTCTAGGAACTCAACTTTGTCCGGAAATCGCAATAATGTCTTTTTCCACCCCCAAAAAAAAGTGTGTTTTACCGAAAAAACGTCATAACTCGAAAAATTTCCAATATTTTAATTTGAATGCAGTTTTTTGCGTTTTTCGAGCTAATTTTGAGGTTATGTGGAAAAGTGACTGATGTAAGAGTTGTAGATTTTCCCAAGATCTACAACTTTTATCATCAACTTTTTATCATAGGACTTCAACTTTGGCCGGAAATCGCAATAATGTCTTTTTCCAACCCCCCAAAAAACCGAAAAAACGTCATAACTCGAAAAATTTTCAATATTTCAATTTGAAATTTTTTTTCATGGTTTGTGACTATCAAAGCTACCTTCTACTAAATTTTCATCAAAATCGAACATTTTTTAACGAAACCGAAAATAAAAAACGAAAAATGTAGTTTTTGCGTTTTTCGAGCTAATTTTGAAGTTATGTGGAAAAGTCACTAGTAAAAAAGTTGTAGATTTTCTCAAGATCTACAACTTTTATGATCAACCTTCTACTAAATTTTCATCAAAATCGAACATTTTTTAACGAAACCAAAAATAAAAACCGAAAAATGCAGTTTTTTGAGTTTTTCGAGCTAATTTTGAGCTTATGTGGAAAATTCACCAATGTAAAAGTTGTAGATTTTCTCAAGATCTACAACTTTTATAATCAACGTTTTATTCTAGGAACTCAACTTTGTCCGGAAATCGCAATAATGTCTTTTTCCACCCCCAAAAAAAGTGTGTTTTACCGAAAAAACGTCATAACTCGAAAAATTTCCAATATTTTAATTTGAAATTTTTTTTAATGGTTTGTGACTATCAAAGCTACCTTCTACTGAATTTTCATCAAAATCGAACATTTTTTAACGAAACCAAAAATAAAAACCGAAAAATGCAGTTTTTTGCGTTTTTCGAGCTAATTTTGAGGTTATGTGGAAAAGTGACTGATGTAAGAGTTGTAGATTTTCCCAAGATCTACAACTTTTATAATCATTTTTTTATTATAGGACTTCAACTTTGGCCGGAAATCGCAATAATGTCTTTTTCCAACCCCCCAAAAAACCGAAAAAACGTCATAACTCGAAAAATTTTCAATATTTCAATTTGAAATTTTTTTTCATGGTTTGTGACTATCAAAGCTACCTTCTACTAAATTTTCATCAAAATCGAACATTTTTTAACGAAACCGAAAATAAAAAACGAAAAATGTAGTTTTTGCGTTTTTCGAGCTAATTTTGAAGTTATGTGGAAAAGTCACTAGTAAAAAAGTTGTAGATTTTCTCAAGATCTACAACTTTTATGATCAACCTTCTACTAAATTTTCATCAAAATCGAACATTTTTTAACGAAACCAAAAATAAAAACCGAAAAATGCAGTTTTTTGAGTTTTTCGAGCTAATTTTGAGCTTATGTGGAAAATTCACCAATGTAAAAGTTGTAGATTTTCTCAAGATCTACAACTTTTATAATCAACGTTTTATTCTAGGAACTCAACTTTGTCCGGAAATCGCAATAATGTCTTTTTCCACCCCCAAAAAAAGTGTGTTTTACCGAAAAAACGTCATAACTCGAAAAATTTCCAATATTTTAATTTGAAATTTTTTTTAATGGTTTGTGACTATCAAAGCTACCTTCTACTGAATTTTCATCAAAATCGAACATTTTTTAACGAAACCAAAAATAAAAACCGAAAAATGCAGTTTTTTGCGTTTTTCGAGCTAATTTTGAGGTTATGTGGAAAAGTGACTGATGTAAGAGTTGTAGATTTTCCCAAGATCTACAACTTTTATAATCATTTTTTTATTATAGGACTTCAACTTTGGCCGGAAATCGCAATAATGTCTTTTTCCAACCCCCCAAAAAACCGAAAAAACGTCATAACTCGAAAAATTTTCAATATTTCAATTTGAAATTTTTTTTCATGGTTTGTGACTATCAAAGCTACCTTCTACTAAATTTTCATCAAAATCGAACATTTTTTAACGAAACCGAAAATAAAAAAACGAAAAATGTAGTTTTTGCGTTTTTCGAGCTAATTTTGAAGTTATGTGGAAAAGTCACTAGTAAAAAAGTTGTAGATTTTCTCAAGATCTACAACTTTTATGATCAACCTTCTACTAAATTTTCATCAAAATCGAACATTTTTTAACGAAACCAAAAATAAAAACCGAAAAATGCAGTTTTTTGAGTTTTTCGAGCTAATTTTGAGCTTATGTGGAAAATTCACCAATGTAAAAGTTGTAGATTTTCTCAAGATCTACAACTTTTATAATCAACGTTTTATTCTAGGAACTCAACTTTGTCCGGAAATCGCAATAATGTCTTTTTCCACCCCCAAAAAAAGTGTGTTTTACCGAAAAAACGTCATAACTCGAAAAATTTCCAATATTTTAATTTGAAATTTTTTTTAATGGTTTGTGACTATCAAAGCTACCTTCTACTGAATTTTCATCAAAATCGAACATTTTTTAACGAAACCAAAAATAAAAACCGAAAAATGCAGTTTTTTGCGTTTTTCGAGCTAATTTTGAGGTTATGTGGAAAAGTGACTGATGTAAGAGTTGTAGATTTTCCCAAGATCTACAACTTTTATAATCATTTTTTTATTATAGGACTTCAACTTTGGC
Source organism: Lochmaea crataegi (assembly GCA_947563755.1). Classification (NCBI taxonomy): domain Eukaryota; kingdom Metazoa; phylum Arthropoda; class Insecta; order Coleoptera; family Chrysomelidae; genus Lochmaea; species Lochmaea crataegi. The sequence goes on along the minus strand of OX387426.1, from coordinate 5,166,401 downwards.
CGGAAATCGCAATAATGTCTTTTTCCAACCCCCCAAAAAACCGAAAAAACGTCATAACTCGAAAAATTTTCAATATTTCAATTTGAAATTTTTTTTCATGGTTTGTGACTATCAAAGCTACCTTCTACTAAATTTTCATCAAAATCGAACATTTTTTAACGAAACCGAAAATAAAAAAACGAAAAATGTAGTTTTTGCGTTTTTCGAGCTAATTTTGAAGTTATGTGGAAAAGTCACTAGTAAAAAAGTTGTAGATTTTCTCAAGATCTACAACTTTTATGATCAACCTTCTACTAAATTTTCATCAAAATCGAACATTTTTTAACGAAACCAAAAATAAAAACCGAAAAATGCAGTTTTTTTAGTTTTTCGAGCTAATTTTGAGCTTATGTGGAAAATTCACCGATGTAAAAGTTGTAGATTTTCTCAAGATCTACAACTTTTATAATCAACTTTTTATTCTAGGAACTCAACTTTGTCCGGAAATCGCAATAATGTCTTTTTCCACCCCCAAAAAAAAGTGTGTTTTACCGAAAAAACGTCATAACTCGAAAAATTTCCAATATTTTAATTTGAAATTTTTTTTAATGGTTTGTGACTATCAAAGCTACCTTCTACTGAATTTTCATCAAAATCGAACATTTTTTAACGAAACCAAAAATAAAAACCGAAAAATGCAGTTTTTTGCGTTTTTCGAGCTAATTTTGAGGTTATGTGGAAAAGTGACTGATGTAAGAGTTGTAGATTTTCCCAAGATCTACAACTTTTATAATCAACTTTTTATTATAGGACTTCAACTTTGGCCGGAAATCGCAATAATGTCTTTTTCCAACCCCCCAAAAAACCGAAAAAACGTCATAACTCGAAAAATTTTCAATATTTCAATTTGAAATTTTTTTTCATGGTTTGTGACTATCAAAGCTACCTTCTACTAAATTTTCATCAAAAACGAACATTTTTTAACGAAACCGAAAATAAAAAACGAAAAATGTAGTTTTTGCGTTTTTCGAGCTAATTTTGAAGTTATGTGGAAAAGTCACTAGTAAAAAAGTTGTAGATTTTCTCAAGATCTACAACTTTTATGATCAACCTTCTACTAAATTTTCATCAAAATCGAACATTTTTTAACGAAACCAAAAATAAAAACCGAAAAATGCAGTTTTTTTAGTTTTTCGAGCTAATTTTGAGCTTATGTGGAAAATTCACCGATGTAAAAGTTGTAGATTTTCTCAAGATCTACAACTTTTATAATCAACTTTTTATTCTAGGAACTCAACTTTGTCCGGAAATCGCAATAATGTCTTTTTCCACCCCCAAAAAAAAGTGTGTTTTACCGAAAAAACGTCATAACTCGAAAAATTTCCAATATTTTAATTTGAAATTTTTTTTAATGGTTTGTGACTATCAAAGCTACCTTCTACTGAATTTTCATCAAAATCGAACATTTTTTAACGAAACCAAAAATAAAAACCGAAAAATGCAGTTTTTTGCGTTTTTCGAGCTAATTTTGAGGTTATGTGGAAAAGTGACTGATGTAAGAGTTGTAGATTTTCCCAAGATCTACAACTTTTATAATCAACTTTTTATTATAGGACTTCAACTTTGGCCGGAAATCGCAATAATGTCTTTTTCCAACCCCCCAAAAAACCGAAAAAACGTCATAACTCGAAAAATTTTCAATATTTCAATTTGAAATTTTTTTTCATGGTTTGTGACTATCAAAGCTACCTTCTACTAAATTTTCATCAAAAACGAACATTTTTTAACGAAACCGAAAATAAAAAACGAAAAATGTAGTTTTTGCGTTTTTCGAGCTAATTTTGAAGTTATGTGGAAAAGTCACTAGTAAAAAAGTTGTAGATTTTCTCAAGATCTACAACTTTTATGATCAACTTTTTATTCTAGGAACTCAACTTTGGATGGAAATCGCAATAATGTCTTTTTCCACCCCTCCAAAAAAGGTGTTTTTTACTGAAAAAACGTCATAACTCGAAAAATTTTCAATATTTCAATTTGAAATTTTTTTTCATGGTTTGTGACTATCAAAGCTACCTTCTACAAAATTTTCATCAAAATCGAACATTTTTTAACGAAACCAAAAATAAAAAACGAAAAATGCAGTTTTTTGCGTTTTTCGAGCTAATTTTGGAGTTAAGTGGAAAAGTCACTAATAAAAAAGTTGTAGATTTTCTCAAGATCTACAACTTTTATAATCAACTTTTTATTCTAGGAACTCAACTTTGGATGGAAATCGCAATGTCTTTTTCCACCCCCCCAAAAAAAGTGTTTTTTACCGAAAAAACGTCATAGCTAGGAAAATGCCCAATATTTTCATTAGAAAATTATTTTCATGGTCTGTGACTATGAAAGCTACCTTCTACTAAATTTTCATCAAAATCGAACATTTTTTAAGGAAACTAATAATAAAAAAACAAAAAATGAAGTTTTTTGCGTTTTTCGAGCTAAATTTGAGGTTATGTGAAAAAGTCACCAATTAAAAAGTTGTAGATTTTCTCAAGTTCTACAACTTTTATCATCAACTTTTTTTTCTAGAACCTCCACTTTGGCCGGAAATCGCAATAATGTCTTTTCGCACCCCCAAAAAGGTGTTTTTTACCGAAAAAACGTCAAAATTGGGAAAATCTCGGATCGTTAACGTATCGATACTTCGAGTATCGATGAATTAATATTCGATATTCTACTATATCGATACTTTACGTTCCGATCCGTATCGATACCTAATATCGATACTTTCTAGTGTATCGCGCAACCCTACAAGATATTATTATTACAATAGCTCTAAATCATGTTATCCGATTAGACTATTCTCTGCAATTTACTCTATGTTCATAAGAACCCACGTTCATAAAGTCAACCCTGAGAAGTGAAGAAATATATTTTTCTTAGTCTCATATTCTTGGCACCCAACTTTAAGTTAATCTTATATGGTCTCATATTTTGGCGTCCAACATCTTTTTAATTATAAAATAATTTATAAACGTATCATTGAATCTCCGTTTTACATTGTAACGCCTATGGCTTATGATTATTTTATGGCTGAGACCCCGAAGTCATGCTGCCAGTCAAAAATGAACAGAGTTCTTGTCTCATGGTTAAAGTTATCTGTCATTTGTGACAAAACATCTTCTGTATCATTTAAATTATAAAGCTATACATTCTATTATTAATTAGGTAATAATTTCGTTAATAAAATGTATCAATCAAATTTCAAGTGTTTTAATCAAACAATATTATTACTGACCGGCTATTACGTTTTAACAAAAAACAGGTGGATAGATAAGAAGATTATGATAAAGCGACATCGGTGGATGTGAACTGATCCCCTGTACCTAAATCGATAGAGTGGTCTTTAGAGAATCCTCTCCTAAAATTTCAGTTCAAAATTCATAGTTTTGTGGTATTTACAAGACTTTTTAGGCTGCCAGCAAAGCGGACCTGCAATTGGTACCAGAGACGCTCAATAGGATTCAAATCAGAGCTCCAAACTGGCCAAACCATTCGTTGAGAATGTTTGAATGTGGCACCAGTTGACACCTATTCTAGTTGCGGGTTTCAAATGTCGGGTAACATTAATAAACCTTTCCTTTTTATTTCTTCCACTAACCTTCTTCCTTTATCTTTGATCATTTACCGTTTTTTCGTTATCCTCGGTTCATTCGTCATTTTTCTTTCTCCGCCTTTCGTACTTTGACCCAAAATTTTTGCTGCTTACTTTGAACTTTTTATCGACTTTGTTTTACAAACACCAGAAAATACGTTTTAAAATGATCTGAAAAATACTTTTTGGAAATTATGACATAAAACCAGTGTAATCCTACACTAATAACCACTATCAGCAAAACAACTTCAGTCATGATTAAACGCTTTCACCATATCATATTACAAGCATTTTAGCAGGTTATTGCGAAGGGTGAGTCCAACACCCTTCGGCCCACCCTGCCATTTAGACCCCACGCCCATAATTCAACCCCTCTATATAATGCAGACAATATCTGATTCACACTATATCCGGTTATCTTCAAAGATTAACTTTTGATGTTTATTTTATTTGGATCAGTGACTGAGCAAATTAGTTTTTTAATTTATGATCTATTTTGTATCGATTTTCTGATCTACTTTTTTAGATTCTGCTAAATTGTATTTTTCAACTTACATTTTTTCTTCCATAAACATTATTATTGAGTCATTATCAGTTAATTTTCCGCTAAATAAATTTTAATAAACATATTGAATGGTGAAAGGTCGTTACCACGTCCGCGCATATTATTTATTATAAATTATAATTAAAGGTCATTTGTTAGCCTTTGTGGAATTTAACTGTTCTGGAATTACACTTGAATATCATACAACGAATTTTTTGAATTATAAAGGTGTGGAGCTGTAATTAAATATTTTTGAAGCAAAAACTAACTGACTGTCGGAAATAAACCATATTTCAACGCAATATAGTTACCAAAACGTGAAACTGAAATAAATGAAAGTGTTTTTAAGATGAATGTGAATGTTGAATTGATTATTTTATTTGGAGGGAGCACAGCAAAGAAAAGGTGATCCTTTGTCTGATTAACCAGTTCAAATCGGAGTTAATGCTTGATAAAGTTCCTGCAAATATTAGCGATAGCTTATTTGATTTAGAATGACGTCTGGAACAAAGCAGAGGAGGCAAAAGTTCTAGCTTCCATAATTATATCTCCATTACTTACAATCTTGATTTGACGCCGAAAATAGGGCTTCGCGCAATTTGACAGTTGACTGATCTACATATACTTCCACCACGCTTGTCGAGTGTCAGCCACGACGTTTCTTTAATGTGAAAATGTATCCTACTGCATTTGCTAAGAGAGACGGAGATGTTTTTTAAACTAAAAAATTACAAAAACAGCTAAATGTTACAAAATACTGAAATTTTTACACGCACAAAATTATACTGAATTCGTTCCGTATCCCAGGGGGATAGATGCCCCAGATCACGTGACACGGGAACTATGTGCACTTGGCAACAACTGGGCAGAACTAGGGATGGCGTACTGAAATCGATTAATCGAATAATCGATTCCTCGGACCGAATGAATCGATTTTTTAAATCGATATGTTGTATAGAATCGATTCAGTGAATCGATATTTCACCTTTTGAAAATCGACTTTCGATTTTTTTTTGTGTTTTTAGTAGAGCGGCTTTTTTTCAATTGCCCCGGCAACATCGCAAGTAGTGATGAAAGCGGAACCGCTCGGATCCCTGTTGACTCGACAGACACTGTTGCTTTTTTTTCAAAAAAGCTTATAGGGAACTCTATAAGTAGGGATGTTTGAAAAATTAAACGATTTTTATATAAATCGATTATTATTTTGTTATAATCGATTTTTAATTATCGATTTTTCGAGTAATATTAATCGATTTTGTATAAATTACGTGTGTTTAAGGAGTGGCTTTTCTAAAACGGCTCTCGTATTATTTATTGACTATTTTTCAAAATGTTGACACCTTTTGACGATTATTGACCATTTCTCAAAATTATTGACCATTTTTCAACAATTATTATCAGTTTTTGACAAAAATCGTCCATTTTTAACAATTAATTGACAATTATTAGCAAATTTTGACAGTTTTTCCAAACTTTTTGACAATTTTTGACCATTTTTTTGAAATTATTGACCATTTTTTACAATTATTGGCCAATTTTGAAAGTTTTTCAACAATTATTGACCATTTTTCACAATTATTGACCAATTTTGATAGTTTTTCAACAATTATTGACCATTTTTTTTAAATTATTGACCAATTTTGACAGTTTTGCAACAATTACTGGCCATTTTTCAAATTTTAACAATTATTGACAATTTTCAACAGTTTTTGACAATAATTGACAATTAATGACCATTTTTCAAATTTGTTTTAAAATTTTCGATAATTATCTACCACTTTCCAAAATTTTTGACAATTATTGACAATTTTCAGCAGTTTTTGACAATAATTGAGAATTATTGACCATTTTTAACAATTATTGACGAAAATTGTCCATTTTTAACAGTTTTTGACCATTATTGACCAATTTTGACAGTTTTTCAACAATTACTCATCATTTTATAAAAATTATTGACCAATTTTGACAGTTTTGCAACAATAACTGATCATTTTTTAAAAATTATTGACCATTTTTTTAACAATTATTGACCAATTTTGACGGTTTTACAACAATTATTGACCATTTTTCCAAATTTTTTAATAATTATTGATCATTTTTTTAAAATTGTTGATCACTTTTTACAATTATTGACCAATTTTGACAGTTTTTCAATAATTATTGACCATTTTTTACAATTATTGACCAATTTTGAGTTTTGCAACAATTACTGACCATTTTTCAAAATTTTTCAACAATTATTGATCATTTTTTGAAAATTATTGACCATTTTTCAAAAATTATTGACCATTTTTCCAAAATTTTTGACCATTTTTGATCATTTTTCAAAATTTTTGACCATTTTTGATCATTTTTCAAAATTTTAACAATTATTGACAATTTTCAACAGTTTTTGACAATTACTGACCATATTTCAAAATTTTTGACAATTTTCATATAATTTTATTTTATTTTTTTTCAATCCGATAAATATCGCTAACGAATAAATCTCTTAATTTTATTATCGGAATATATACGAAAAGCATGTCCATTTTTAAAACAATCAAAAAAAATCAAGGATCTTTTCGCAGAAATCGACTTATTTTTTATTAAAATCGATTTTTTCGACAAATCTATTAATTTGGAATAAAGAAAAATCGATTTTTATTTTATCGACGATTCTTTTCCATTAATCTCATACATTCCTAATCCGATACTTTGTGATAATAATATGGTAATAAAAAAATAATTGTTATTATTATCGAATTCCCTGAACTTAAAAAAAATCCCCAATTTTATCGATAAGAGATTGTTTAGTTAGGGGTAACTTTCTTAATGTTTTTCAATAAAAAAGATCGATTTGTATTTACATTGGAAAAAATACAAACTTGAAAAAAATCGATTTTTTTGAAATCGATCTTTTAGACCTTGATTTTTTTAGTTCTTCCCATCTGTACTGGATCTTCCTTATCTTCTCTTTTTCTTCTACATCTAGCTCCATGATGAAGATGGGTATAGAGGTTTTCTTTCGCAGTACCTAGATTGGATCTGGCTGATTTTGCCGATTCGGACTCCTACCTCTGGTAGTTCGTTAATATCTTTCCTGTTTACCAGTACTCGGATAACGATCTTTCCCTTGTTTTCTTCTCTTAGGCTGTATGTGTACCATTCAACTTCTTTCCTCTCTTTGTTGAGGTACGCAGTTAGGTTCTTGTAGTCCTCGGGTCCTTCGCAGAAGCTCTTCACTCCGAGTACTTCTCCGATGGTAATGAACCTTTTTATCCCTTTTTATCCCTAGCCTGTGTATATAGCCTTCCGAATTGAACTCCAGTGCCAGTGATAGACGCTCTTCTGGTCTTCCTTTATTTCCTTCCTTTCCTTTAGTTCCGTCCAGCATTTTTCCTTTATTGTGTTCATTTGGGCTCCTTCCTCTGTTCTTTTTTATGGACATCACTTCCGAGTAGTCACTACTTTTAAGCCATGCCACTTTAACCAAGTTTCACTATCTTCAATTGAGTATATTTCTCCTAAGATTAAGTCTTTTGGTCACTACTCTAAAAACTTTAAAGGATCGCAAATATTACAAAATTTCCTTGTATAATAATCATCAAACACGTTTTCTTTATTACTCAATGATATAATTTTAATGTATGGGATAAGAAAGTTTTAAATACGAAAAATATTCAACGTCGTTGAATATGCATAATTGTAGAATTTTATACTTGTTTTATTGCAAGAGTTATATTACAAGGAAACCACCGTATTTACATAAGAATCTTATGTGCATAATTTAGGATTTGGATTAAAAACAAGTCCTTGAATATAAAAATGTTTTAAAAGTGTTTCTAACTATATCATTTTCGCCCGCCAATGTTTCAACGAGTATTCAACTTTACAGTCGCCTCTATTCACATAATATTTATTTTATTTAAACCACCCTATCCGCCCATACCGCCAGTAAAAGTGATAGAAACTAGTAATAAGTAATAATTGATGAGGAAAAAAGTGTAATGGGACTTGGTGGGTTTTAACCAGTTGAACAATTTTATTTTATTGGTCTTATAAAGTTGTTCCAATCTCATTCATACTATTTATTAAACTGTTTTCCATTGATGATTTTTCTGATCCTCGTAAAAAATACCTGACTCTACACATTAAAATGTTTAAGACTAAAACGACTGACATTTTCTATGTACTGAAGACATTTGGGAGCCTGGGACAAATGCTTAGAAGGAGCTCCTTACATTTTACTTACTGCACCAATTTTGAACTATCCGTGCATTTTTGCTCACGAGTCTGTAGCTCTTGCTATTCATTCCAAATGATCTTTATTTTTGCTGCAGGGTGGACCAAAATATTCCACAGTCATCCTTATCTACAGTAGAATGATTTCCTCCACAAATCAAGATTAGGTGATTTGTGACTACCTCTAGGTAGATTCGTTTCTGTCAAAAACAGTATGACATCAATGTCTACTGTCAAAAACTATTTTCCTTCTCCCCTCTTCTTCCTGAAGTCAATTCCACATGTTCCTTCACCTTCAAGAGTATACATTCTCTCGATTTTATATAGTTCTTCATGGCTTTTAACTTTGTCATAATTTTTTCCAATAATCAGATCTTTCCATGCTCCACACCATCCAATCTCTATCAGAATATTCACATATTCACTGACCTTGGGAACGGTCTACCAGAACTATCTCTTGCCAAACACTCTGGCTTGCAAGATGGTCTTTTTAGAACTATAGAATCCCTCGCCTTGGTTTCTAGTCGACTTCAGATGGGTGGATAGTTGTTAATTGAACATTGGTCAGATTTCTTACGATTTTCCTTAGGACTAATACTGTTCATTAAGCTCAATTTGTAGACCTACTACATTTTGCACCTCTTGAAATTGAAAACCACTGTCAATATTGAAAATGTCAGTTTCTTCAAAAGATCATTCCATCAGTAGCTAAGGGGAGGTAGAAAAATTTTCTGAATCCATTCCATTTCCCAACCCAAATCCTTTTTCTAAGATTTAACTCCCCTGTAAACTATCAATTTGTTTGTGCCTCGAATCCATAATAAAAAAAAATGAAAACTTATTACACTTTCCCTAATCTAAACTATTTAAAATCTTCGCTAAAGTGAACAAGTTACTGGAACCGTGTAAAAACACAATCAATTCGAAGCACTTGCTTTTAGTACTGAAACCGTGTAACTCTGCCTTTAGGATCGGAGTTTCAAAATTTGTAAGGAGTTAATATGGATGTATTGATAATGGATGATATAACAAGTTGATAATAATAGTGTAGATCTAAATTTAAGGATGTTCCCAGGTAAATCACATTTTGTTTTGTCGTTGTTAAAGATCTCACAGGTGTGGGAGATATTCTTTGAAAGCTGGCCAGGGTGTAGTAACAAATATCAAGAATGTATGGTATGATGAACTTTTCAAAAAAATACAATACAGAATACATTAACAAGAAGGAAGGGAACCCAACATCATTACGAAACTTGGAGAGTGTATACATCAATAGAAAGGAATAGGATAGGATTGTACGGACCAGGAACTACTAGTTTCTGAGACTTTCCTCAGGAACTCCTCCTCCGAAACATTAAAAACAAAAATATTCAAAAGCAAACCACAAAATGTACTATTTAATAGTACATAAATTACGTGAGACATTTTTTAGGATTTTTCGACTCCCCCACCCCCCTGGTGAGATTTCGTAAGATTTTCCTTTACTCCCTCCCCAAATCTCACGTTAGATTTTTTAAAATGTGTTTTGGATGTAAACCCGCTGGATTTAAAAATAAAACAAAAAAAACAATTTCATTACGATACTAAAATACAGGGTGTTCCATTTAAGAAAACCCAGTAAATGATCATTCTGATTTATGACCAATCCTGTATATAAAAAACTAATATTGCGCTATGTTAATAATTTTGGACAATAGTAAACTATATCGAAAACCGTTTGAAAGTAAATAGATTTCTTGATATCAAATCTATACAATGGTACAGGGTGTTGATGTTACTAGGAAATTAATAAAAAAGTGCTTATATCTTTTAAATTACCTCGTATAACATTGCAGTACCTTATATCGCAGAAACAAGAAAATCGAGGGGAATAAAAAATGTGGAAATGTACAGGGTGATCCATTTAAAAAAAGATAAGTTAGGTTCATTCTGCCAATATGGGTATCCCTGTATATTTGGAAATATTTTCAAAATATGGTCCTATATATGGCTTAACTTTTATCTTAATAAAGTTTTTTCGTATCTCTCACGACAAGTGAGTAATTGGACTTCCTCGCACTAATGCCGCACCCTGTATATCTATTTCAAAACAACGTATCAACTTTGTCAAAAATTCTCAGATATTTTGGAAAATTGTCAAAAATGGTCAATAATTATTAAAAATTTTGAAAAATGGTCAATAATTGTCAAAAACTGTCAGAAATGGTCAATAATTTTGAAAAATTGTCAAAAAAGGTGAATAATTGTTAAAATTTGGAAACAAATGGTCAATAATTGTCGAAAATGGTCAATAATTGTCAAAAATTGACAATAATAGTCAAAATTATAAAAAAAATGGCCAATAATTGTTAACATTTTTGAAAAATGGTTAATAATTGTCAAAGATTGTTAATAATTGTCAAAAACTGTCAGAAATGGTCAATAATTTTGAAAAATTGTCAAAAATGGTCAATAATTGTTAAAAACTAGTCAATAATTGTCAAAAAAGGTAAATAATTGTTAAAATTTGGAAACAAATGGTCAATAATTGTCAAAAACTAGTCAATAATTGTCAAAAAAGGTAAATAATTGTTAAAATTTGGAAACAAATGGTCAATAATTGTCAAAAATGGTCAATAATTGTCGAAAATGGTCAATAATTGTCAAAAATGGACAATAATAGTCAAAATTATAAAAAAAAATGGCCAACAACTGTTAAAATTTTTGAAAAATGGTCAATAATTGTCAAAGATTGTTAATAATTGTCAAAAACTGTCAGAAATGGTCAATAATTTTGAAAAATTGGTCAAAAATAGTCAATAATTGTTAAAAACTAGTCAATAATTGTCAAAAAAAGGTAAATAATTGTTAAAATTTAGAAACAAATGGTCAATAATTGTCAAAAACTAGTCAATAATTGTCAAAAAAGGTAAATAATTGTTAAAATTTGGAAACAAATGGTCAATAATTGTCAAAAATGGTCAATAATTGTCGAAAATGGTCAATAATTGTCAAAAATGGACAATAATAGTCAAAATTATAAAAAAAAATGGCCAACAACTGTTAAAATTTTTGAAAAATGGTCAATAATTGTCAAAGATTGTTAATAATTGTCAAAAACTGTCAGAAATGGTCAATAATTTTGAAAAATTGTCAAAAATGGTCAATAATTGTCAAAAACTAGTCAATAATTGTCAAAAAAGGTAAATAATTGTTAAAATTTGGAAACAAATGGTCAATAATTGTCGAAAATGGTCAATAATTGTCGAAAATGGTCAATAATTGTCAGAAACCCTCAATAATGGTCAATAATTGTCAAAATTTTAAAAAATTGGTCAATAATTGTCAAAAATGGTCAATAATAGTCAAAATCATAAAAAAAATGGCCAATAAATGTTAAAATTTTTGAAAAATGGTCAATAATTGTCAAAAATGGTCAATAATTGTCGAAAATGGTCAATAATTGTCGAAAATGGTCAATAATTGTCGAAAATGGTCAATAATTGTCGAAAATGGTCAATAATTGTCGAAAATGGTCAATAATTGTCAAAAATGGTCAATAATAGTCAAAATTATAAAAAAAATGGCCAATAATTGTTAAAATTTTTGAAAAATGGTCAATAATTTTCAAAAATTGTCAAAAAAGGTCAATAATTGTTAAAATATTGAAAAAAATGGTCAATAATTGTCAAAAATGGTCAATAATTGTCGAAAATGGTCAATAATTGTCGAAAATGGTCAATAATTGTCGAAAATGGTCAATAATTGTCGAAAATGGTCAATAATTGTCGAAAATGGTCAATAATTGTCAAAAATGGTCAATAATTGTCAAAAACTGTAAAAAATGGTCAATAATAGTCAAAATTATGGAAAAATGTTCAATAATTGTCAAAAATGGTCAATAATTGTTAAAAATATTGAAAAATGGTCAAAAAAGGTCAATAATTGTCAAAAATAGTCAATAATTGTCAAAAATGGTCAATAACTTCAAAAAATGGTCAATATAATTATCAAAAATGGTAAAAAATGGTCAATAATTGTCAAAAATGGTCAATACTTGTTGAAAATGGTAAATATTTGTCAAAGATTGTTAAATATTTGAAAAATGGTTAATAATTGTCAAAAGTTGAAAAAAAATGGCGGATTTTTAGTACTTTTAATAGCAATTTTCACTTCCAAAAGCGAATTTTTTTCTTTTAAAATGTTCTATAAGCAAAATGGGGGGCTTTTGTAATAAAAAAAAAGTGTTACAAAATTCCGAGTGTTGCGAACCTTACGGAATCCGTCTTAGATTCTGACAAATAACGATTGTAATCGCACGCAATACTATCGATATAGTACCGAAAAATATCGATTTTTTTCGATAATCAAAAATATCGATAAACCATCGATGTTCTACATTCCTACTGCTCGGCGGGGTTCGGGCGAATTCGACAAACACTATTGTGTCGCATTTCGCCATATTTTTACTCTAGAAAAATTTTTTACTTTAATTTAACTTTATTATATCGCATTTTACATGGTTTTGTATTGAAAAAAAATTACGTGATATTTGTTAAAACCCCTCCTCTCCCACAAGTGAGATTTGGAAAGATTTTACTTGACCCCCTCCCTCCCTTATGAACACCTCGCGTAATTTATGGACGCCCCCTTACTTGAAATTGTTTCTAATGATTTTCAAAACCTAAATTTACTCAAATCCAACCTCTACATTCCACATTTCTTCCTTTTTGTCACTTTTTCTTCAGTTTTTACCAGTTTCGGTCCTTCTAAGGTTTTTAAATTACAATTTTTTTCGTCTATTCCGGCCTGTACTATTAAGATTGGTACCCCACCGGCAATCTATATTTTGAAGTTGAAATGAAATCCTCAGGTGTTTAAATTGTATAGGCGTAAAAAAGGAATAGCTTTATATAGTATGTTATTAGTAGTGTGCCGAAGAAGGCAAAACTAAAGCAAGGAGGAGCAGAGTCGGACTAGCACGTAGACAAAATACCGCTAAGAAGAGAAATACGAAAACGTTAGCAACTATACTTAAACGAAAATAAACGAGAATGGTAAACAATCGTCCAAATGCCAACCATTTATGAATTTCAGCCTATATCGGTTTGTGGGTAGGAAGAAAAGGGTAGGGTGAAGCGATGCATTTATGGAAAATTGACTTATGACAGAATTAATAAATCATTTGAATAGTTGAGATGACAGTTTAACTCAATTGTTCTGAATCTTAGTTTAAATTTTTTGTATTTCACTGCAACACTTTTCTACAAACTGTTCTTCGATGCCGCTCTACTGAAGACACTTCTTCTCTTTTTGATAGAAACAATTTAGCAGGGAAAATGGTAGTTACAAAATAAAAATAGTAGTTACAGATTTTAGTTTCCGTTCTAGGAAATAACTACGTTCACTTGTTTCTCCTGACGAATTAGCTTCAGCTGCGTGCGGAATCCTTGATAGCTGCACTATATATAGTATATACGTATATTACCTCTTGACCCTCCCTTTTTTTTGCTTGGGGTCTTAGAATAAACTCTGCAATTTAGACACATTTAACCTCAATATTTCATAGGTTTTAATCAATAACCTAGATGACTAGCTATCTATAGCGCAGCTTGATTCCACCATATTCATAAGTCAACGAATGTCAATTATGACACGTAAATGTGAGATATATTATGGACATATTATGAGACGAAAGCCTGGAGAAATGATAAGAAGAATAACATAATGGACTCCTCTATGACCGAGAAGAAGGGGAAGACCCAGAGAAAGTTTGAGGAATCAGATAGAAGAGGATACAAAAAGGATGGGAATCAAAGAGTGGAGAGAAAAATGCAGAAATAGAGCAGAATGGAAGAAAATAACTGAAGCCAGGACACACAAGAAATTGTAATAATAAGGAGTGAAAAGGGAGTAATCCACCCTAATAAATGGATTTAAAAGCGCATTAGCGTTAGCCACAATCTATTAGATTTAAAGGCTTGATGATGATGATGATGATGATGATGATGATGATGATGATGATGATGATGATGATGATGATGATGATGATGATGATGATGATGATGATGATGATGATGATGATGATGATGATGATGATGATGATGATGATGATGATGATGAAATGTGAAGTGAGCTACTTCACACTATACTACGTATACTGTTTGCAGATGTATGTGTGTATAGTAGGGTGACATTCCTGAGGGAAGTCTCCTTTCATAGGAATTTTAGGATATCCGCAAGCTTCAGTTTCGGTTTCTTCCAATATTACATTGGAGCTGTTGCCGCAAAAGTGTTTCGTTCGCAAAATGGGTTCATTCATTCATTCGTTTGGGTTGTGCTCAACAGCCCAGGCACCTGAACTGAATCTTTGTACCATTTCCCATGTTATCTAAAGCTTCGTGTTTTCTATACTAGTTTGACTGGATGGATTTTCAGTAGTTGTTATGGTTGTATTAATTCCTCTCCAAAGTGCTTCCGTCTGAGTACTTGTAAGTTCTGGCAGAAGCAGAGTATGTGAGTAGATGTTTCATAATCAAATTCACATTTTCTGCACTAACTTTGCTCATTTTGTGCAGGTGTTTCCTCAGGGTGCAGTGTCCAGTCACCAGGTAGGTAACTGTCTTCAAATGTCTCTTACCCAGTTTTAATAGCCTGGTTGAGAGTTCCTTGTCTACCTTGTTCAGAAAAACCCTTTGTATGAAGGTGCCCTTGGGTCAACCTCCATTTGAGTTGGTGTTCCTTATCTAGCGAGTTCCTGATTTCCCCTCTTATGCAATCTTTTGTGATTCCACAAAACGGTCCCGGACCTATGAAGTCTCCTCTAGAGCCTTCTTTAGCTGGTCCGCCATTTCATTACCTGCAATCCCCTCATGTGCCGGCACCCGTATTAGAGATACTTTGTTGTCTCTTGCCAGCCTGTTAAGGGATTCTTTGCAGTTTTTCACCAGTCTAGATCTAGTTTTTGTTTTTGGCCTTATCACAGTTGTATAAATCCAGTGAACCACCTCAGGTCGTATTCCCCAGGTTTTGCCCATAACTCTTCTGCCTTTCCAGAAAAGCCTAGTCGCCCTGGTAGTAATTTTTTCCAATTCAGTTTGCATTCAAGGATCACTCCCAGATATTTAACTTCTTTGGATATTTCTAGTTCTTCTCCCAACATCAGTACTCTACCCTTCGGGAGAACTCTTCTATTAGTAAAAGGAACTAGTTTGGTTTTTTGCAAAAAGAGTGTTTCAGCCCCTCTCTTTGCTAGTTCACCTGCTATTTCATTTCCTTCTATTCCAGTGCAACCTGGAACCCACAGTAAGGTTTTCCCAGGGATTCCCGTACCATTTTACCAAGAGCACTATATTTTTTCGTGAACCTAAACTGGTCCGACCCTGGAACCAAGCAGAGATACACCTGTGTGACCGACTGAGACACCTGAATGGCAGTCGAATAGCGAGAAAAAGATAGAGATGTGGCGACAGTATGTCGGAGAATGCGGCAAATCCTATTTTACCTGTGGCGACACTTAGAATTATATCGACACCTACAACCTGTTCGTAGAACGGTCACAGTCTTAGAGAAATAGACATATTTACGTAAAGTGTTGATATTTGCCGACAATTATTGGAAGTAACATCGGTTACGTAAACCCAAATGTTGTCAAACAATGACAGAATCTCTGTGAAAGAATTAATGGTAGAGAATAAGGGATTCAGGTGGATTCAATAAAAGAAAAAAGTTGGAACGTGAGAATGGGAATCAAAATTTTGGGTGGTTCTCATTCATTGATACTTGATCGATTCATCAATATTTGTGGAGGTGGATTAAAATGAACCCTATATTATTTTTTCATCAGTTATTGAATGGCCTAGAGAGTAATGGTGGATGGGGTAACTATCTTATGCGTTAATTTAAGGACGCACTGTATAAAAATCATTTGTTTAAATTGAACATTGGACAAACAATAAATATATGGGCGTATAGGGAAAATTTATTAATATGCCCAGGTGAAGGGGGTATCGGACTCTCTTTGTCCCTAATTTTCCCCTTCCCCCATTTTTTTTGGGGTACACGACCCGCCAAGATATCAACTCGGAGCGAAAATATTTGGGAAATCCTCGCGTATGGTGTTTTTAGGTATCGTTTAGAACGGCGTATAGCAAAATTAGTGAAAATAGTGACCTAACCTCAAAATTTGGCGCCACTTGGGCGCCCTCTATATCCATTTTTAAATGGATTCCCATAGAGTCGAACCTGGAAATTTTTTCGACTTTTTTTCGGATTTTTAATCATATTCCCCATATGTTTTATATAGTCTATGCGTAGGTCTTGACGACTACTTCAAAATTGTATTTAGGTATTTTTCCATATTTTCATAAATAAAAAAGTTACCTTCATATTTTCGTATATTATTCCAGTGGCAGCGCCGATGGGTACGAGTCATAATTTTTCCCTAAATCTGCTCGACCGATTCTACATGGATCCACCATTGGGAACTCTAACAAAAAATTGTTTAAATATATTACCCTATATAACTACGCCACTGATTATATTATCCGATTTTAGGGAGGGGTGTTTTCGAAGTCAAGGATTCCAAAAAATTCATCAGTTGCGACCTAAAAATGTTTTGACAGGTAATTATGTCCGAAAAACTTCCAAAATTCGACTTTTCGGTGGTCTAAAAATTAGTAAATATAACTCTATTTTTTTGAAATTTTGGAAAATACTAGCTTGAGCAATTATCTTTCAAGTAATCTATAAAAAATTGTTTTTTCCTTCAAGTATACCGAAAAATTTTTAATAATTTAATTTTTTTAGTTAATCGATTTTATAAATTACTTGTTTAAATCGATTTTCGGAAACGGCTCGTATTATTTATTGACTATTTTTCAAAATTTTGACAACTTTTGACGATTATTGACCATTTCTCAAAATTTTGACAATTATTGACCAATTTTCAAAATTTTAACAATTATTGACCATTTTTCAAAATTTTAACAATTATTGATTATTTTTCAAAATCTTAACAATTATTAACCATTTTTGACAATTATTGACCATTTTGACTGTTTTTCAAAATTAGTAACCATTTTTCAAAATGATGACAATTTTTAACAGTTTTTGACGGTTTTTGACAATAATTGTCCATTTTCAACAGTTTTTAACAATAATTGACAATTTTTAACCATTTTTGATAGTTTTTGACCATATTTCAAAATTTTTGACAATTTTTCAAAAACTTTAACAATTTTTGACAATTATCAACTATTTTTCTAAATTTTGACAATTTTTAACAATAATTGTCCATTTTTGACAGTTTTTGACAATTTTTGATAGTTTTTGACAATTATCGACCATTTTTCAAAATTTTAACAATTTTTGACAATTATTGACCAATTTTCACAATAATTGACCATATTTGACAGTTTTTCAAAATTTTAGACCATTTTTCAAAATTATTGACCATTTTTGATAATTATTGACAATTATGGACCATTTTTGACCATATTTCAAAAACTTTAACAATTTTTGACAATCATCAACTATTTTTTAAAAAGTTGACAATTTTTAAAAATAATTGTCCATTTTTGACAATTTTTCAAGATTTTTGATCCTGTTTCAAAATTTTAACAATTTTTGACCAATTTTGACGATAATTGTCCATTTTTGACAGTTTTTGACCATTTTGATAGTTTTTGACAATTATTGACCATTTTTGACAATTTTTGACCATTTTTCAAGAAAATTTTAAAATTCTTGACAATTGACCATTTTTGAAAATGTTTGACCATTTTTTTAAATTTTTGACAATTGACCATTTTTGACAATTTTTGAAAATATTAGACCATTTTTCAAATTGTTTTTAAAGTTTTTGACAATTATCGACCATTTTTGACGATTATTGACAATTTTTCAAAATTTTTGACCATTTTTCAAAAAAAATTAGTCATTTTACGCGCGACTGTAGAAAAAATAATTATTAACTCTAAATAATGATAGTTTGGCGAGCACTTTTATATGCCAAACCGGCTCCTTCACCATTTTTTTCGAATGCCCAAATACAAAACGTCAACTTCTTCCTGTATCGTTTTCCAAAGTGACGAGCGACAATTGGAAAAATTCTGTAAATCATTTATTAAAAAAAAAAGAACGGAAGATGTGGAGGATCTCGATTACCTAATTGATCAAACTGTGGAATCTCCAGACTCTAGACTCTGCCAAAGAGAATGAATTCTGCCTGCCGATTGCAGTTAAATCCGATTGGCCAGCGTAGGGAGGCATTTTTATTTTAGCCAATAGATGCAAAGGCGCATGGTGATCATACTTCGATCATGCATTTATCGTTGTTTGGGTCGCTCTGTTTGTTCGATGGATATACTTTAGTAATTTCAATAGAACCCGAAAATTCATCTGATTCGGACACCGATGATGACTGTAAAATGGACATTTAATACAATACGGCTTTTGACTAAATATGACCGATAACTAACAATATATTTAAAACGCACATCGAAGTAAGTAACTACATCAATAAAAAAAATTCCTCTACAAAAAAAAATAAAAAAATTAGTGTGTTTTAGACCACACAACTGAAGTAAAACTTCTAAAATTTTTAAAGTATTGAACAAAATATTAATTCTTAAAATTGTTCAAGAACGAAATGAAATTACAAAATTATCAAGAAATCACCGTTCGCGTAACGCTAGCAAACTCGCAAACGAACTACTGACAGAGATATATATATTTCACGCACTGGATATGAGAGGAAGAGAGAAAGAATAATTTGTTAATCAGAGTGGGAAAATTATACTGACAAAATTGCAGTTGAAATTTATTTATTTTTTAAAATTTACTAAAGAAAAATGTAGTTTAAGGAAATTCAATAAAAAATGTGAATTTTGAAAAATCAAAAAGCTGAGCAGAATTTATGTCAACTTTTTTTCTAAAATTGAGAAAAAAAAATTATTTTTGAGAGATACAAAAAAAACTTTGGGAGCTAAAAATTAGTTATAGACAAAATAAATTTTTTTAAAATTCAAAAGGCCGAGCAAAACTTTTAATCTATATTACCAAAAACTAGAACTCGCCCTTAAATAAGGCAAGAAAAAACATTATTTAATCGAAATTAATTTCCAAAAATACTAAAAACCAACAAAACAAATTTTACCAATTTACTCAATTTTTTTCATCCACTCCGTATATAATTTTGTACCGTATAATTTCCCACTGCAAAAATTACAAAATACACCAAAACTAAGTAAAGAAACCATATTTTTTTAAAAAAGAAAAATTAATTTTACCGAATTTTCTTAAGAAGGTAGAAAAATTTGACTGCCTTTTTTTAATAAAAAAACAAAATCTTCCACGAGCTCCAACAATCCAAATAAATAAATTATCAAACATAAAACAGTGTCTAAAGGACCAAAAAAGCGAAATTTAAAAAAATTATTAATGTCAACTTTCTGAAAATTTTCGAAAATATTTTGAATAAATTTTTTATACATTATACATAGTTTAATAAATACAGATTATACCGGGGCTAGTTAAAAAATAAATAAATAGATAAATCTATAAAAAAAATGATGTAATTATATCCTTTTTTACACACGATTAACAATCTCAGTGACCTCATTTTATAACGTAAATATACACCTAATATTTTTTATAGCGTGGGTGTTTTCGAAACACAGATGTTAAAACGCAAACGTTTCGACGTTCACTCGGTATATATATCAAGATATTCATGCTGATATTATCAAGTCAAGATCATAAACCTATAAGAAAAAAATGACTTGTAGTCATAAATAATATTTACGAATGACCACCTACCAAGGTTTCTTATTTATCCATACCGCGTAGTCGATGATAGTCTACAAGATAAAGGCAATCAAGAAACAGGATGTTTTATTCGGTTTTGTTTATTTAATCCAGCACTAGCTACAAGCAAAACGTGTTTTTTTTTAAATATTTTACGCTTAGTCTCTTATCTTGACGAATAATTATTACATTGCTTGTCCACCCTATAGAATTTACCCTTGGGTGTAAGTGCTTTTTTATTTTTGTATCTACGTTAGTTGGAAAAAAACGCACTTAACCTTACTATATAATAATTGTGGAATTAAAAAAAGAGTGTACAAGAAAAGAATATCAATATCAGTGTTTTTTAAATGTGTGTGTAAGAGGAATATCGTAAAAAGCAATTATAGTGTATCTAACATTGTGTAGCAGTTATAATGAATCATTTTCAAGCAGTTATAATATGACAATAAAACCAGTGCAGTGCTGATCTGAACTCATCATCAAAAATTCATAACTCGTTTTTGGTAAGAGAGCGCCGATTTCTTTTTTCATTTTCGTGTACAGCGACCTCGAATTAATTAAAAAAAAAGATTTCATCAAAATCCGCGTTGGTTCACTAAACTAGACTTTTACCCAAATTTAAAATGTTCAATCAAAGCTGAACAACCTTCGCCCCCACACCACGCTAATTCTACTGAAGCCAAATAGTACAATTTTCGAGTTTTTTCTACTTAAGGCCGTTGAACTCCGTTTTTCCTGATATTTCTGCAATTTCCGTCTCTTGGCATTGCGTCTGGAGAACTTTTGAATTCGCACGCTTGAAATGGATCTATTTTTATGTTATACTTCTTTTAGCTGTAGAATTCCACATACCCTTCACAGTATATTCTTGCCCATTTTATTTTTACATATCCCAGGCCCAATCTTTCAAAATATCATTCAGTTTTGTGAATGGTGTCGACTCATTCAATTCATATTGACGAAGCTCGCTAAATTTGGTAAACTGTTTCCATACGCTATTTTTACTCCTCACTGTATTATTAGAGATTGTAGTCTCGATTACCCTATCTATTTCTTCGTTTTTGGTTTCTCCAGACCGATTCATCTTCAAATGCTTCAAAAGCTTCAACACGATTGATTCAATTTGACGTTTTAGATGTATTTATTTAGAGTACTGTCAGATGCGGAGGCTCCTCTAATAGAGCGTGTTGATTGGTCTTGTCAACCAGGAAACAAAAGTACGATTGGTTGATGACTGGAATAATCAGTACAATATATGGAAAACTACCCATCGTTAATAAATATGTAGTTTGTTATCCTTGTAAAATTAGAATGGCGAATGTTACAGACTAGATGTACCATAAAATAAAAATAAAAACTTGTGAGATAATACTTTCCTCGAAATAAAATCCTAAATAAGAAACGCACACGTGCAAAATGTCTTCACCGTCTTGATATACAACCACATATAGTTTATAGCAATGTTGCCACGGAATACCGTAACGCAAGTTCTTGAAAAAGAAAAAAGAGGAGAACAAAAACACATTTATTCCTAATACTAAACTGTTATTTTTATATTGAGTTAGGAATAAAGAGTTCATAAAATTTAACTTATAACAACAAATTTGGTGCTTCTTCGAAGCAAACTAAATATCCAAAAAAAACTGCTTACAGAAATGCGTATGAGTACCTACTTCAGCTCCCAACATAAAAAGTATCTGAAAGAAATAAAAACCTGACCTCTATTAACCTCTAAATCTAACCAATGGCGGCAAATATTAGCATTGTAGTATTATGTAACGTTAATTTCGTTCATTTTACTTTCCTCCAGTTAATTAATAATAAATTATCGTATGGGCGTCGAATAGCCAGTCGAAATCAACGTTTCCATGCGGGCCGAACGAGTTCCGTCTGTCGTGAAAATATCCACTGCTATTTGTTATTCCCACTTCGACCTCGACCTTGCGTGGAGTAGTAGAACTAGCCTATTGACAACGAGAGAAAACCTCTCAAAAATTCAAAGACTAGCCTGTATGTGCATTACAGGAGCAATGAGAACATGCCCAACGGCAGCCATGGAAGTTATTCTGAACCTCACACCACTACATATGGTGGTGGAAAGTGTTGCAGAAAGAACAAGATACAGACTAAGTAGAGAGGGAATCATTAAAAAAAAACCACCTCCTTACTTCTTAGAAATCAAAAAACCTGGGACATGCCACAAGATGGTATGATGAAAAAGTATAATTTTTCAAAGAAATTCGATACGGAATTAAGCAACAAGAAGGAATGGGATCCAAATACCATTACCAGACTTGGAAAGAATGCCATTCAATGGTACACGGATGGCTCAAAAGCAATAGAAGGAACTGGGATAGGAGTGTACGGGCCAGGAACCAAACACTCTGAAAGCTTGGGAAAAACCCCGAGTATCTTTCAAGCGGAAATTCACGCCATAAGAAAGTGTGCCCAGTTCAATATTGATAAAGGATATAGAAGACAAAGGATTATCATAATGTCGGATAGTCAAGCAGCCATTAGAGCACTGAGCTCTTGTGTTATCAGTTCCAAAATGGTGTGGGAATGCCTAGGCAAACTAAATGAACTAGGCGAGAACAATATAGTCACCTTACTGTGGATTCCAGGACACACAGGGATAGAAGGAAATGAAATAGCAGATGAACTAGCAAAGAGGGGGACTGGAATACCCTTTTGCGGTATCAGCTCCAATGTAATATTGGGAGAAATAGGCAAAGCCGAAGAGAAGAGAAGATCTGACCATTGGAAAGATCTAGTAGGACTTAGGCAATAAAAGATTCTTCTGGGTGACTACAACCTGTTGAGATCAAATGAATGCATAAGTCAAAGTAAAACTGCACTAAGAGTTTTAACAGGCATCCTTACGGGACATTGTCGCCTGAATGGGCACCTGAAAAAGCTCAAAATAGTGGAGGAAGAAGAATGTAGATTCTGTGGTATGGAAGAAGAAACCTCCATCCACATACTTGCGAATTGCACAGCAATTCAGAATCCTAGGGCACAACACCTCGGAGATTACTGGATAGAAGAGGGACATTTACCTAAGTTAAAGCCTGCAGATATCCTAAAATTCCTCCGGGAAATAGGACTGAAGGAGCTAATAGTCTCTGAGACTTTCCTCAGGAACTAAGTAGAAGTAAGGGGGCACAATAGATCTTTTAGGTCTCAGTGAATGTCACCCCAATCTACATACATACATACATACATCGTATGGGCGTCGAATAGCCAGTCGAAATCAACGTTTCCATGCGGGCCGAACGAGTTCCCTCTGTCGTGAAAATAACCACTGCTATTTGTTATTCCCACTTCGACCTCGTTCTTAACTCTTCTTCTACCAATTATTAATTAAATGTGAATTAAGAATTCACCATTGAAATGTAAATTCCTTTCCTGGTCAAAGCGTCTGAGCTTGACATGCACATGAGACGTAAGTCTGTTATCTTTCATATGATTTCCTGTATTTAAACAGTGGCAAAGAGGTTTCATTCTTTTTTTCCTGTGAACATGTGCTATTGAAGCAAAATTTTACTGTATCTTATCTTATCTTTAAAAAGAGTATTCGTGTGAATGCATTTTACCTGGGACAGGAATTTTACCTGGGACACTCTACCTGGGAATTTTACCTGGGACAAGAACTTTACCTGAAACTAGAACTTCACCTGGAACTTCAACAAGGACTCCATCTGTCAAGGACTTTATCTGGAACCAGGACTCTATCACTCCAGGAAAGTCTACTCTCTGAATTTTTACTAGTTTGGTCTCAGAATCTACACCTGAGGTGCTCTCTAAACTGAGTAGTCGTTGCAAATTAAGTAATTATAGGAGAAATTGATACTCTTGGCAACCGTGCACATATTTAACTACGTTAAAACCGACAGGGAAGGAGATCGACTTGAAGATGTGCACACCTGCATTTTTCACAATGGACCAGAGGACACCTGAGATTTCAACATTCCGCGATTACCTTTTGACGTCACTTATAGGAACCACAATAAGATTTGCTCGTATTTTTATATTATAATTCTTAAGATGTTGCCAATTTTCAGCCTAGGCGCAGATATTCTCAAGCTATTAACTTACAAGCACACGAAGAACTATACCTAATTCAGTAACATTAAAATGTATTAAATACAAGAAATAACAGTATTTATTGACACTGAACACTGTTTACACTACCACTACACCAACACTAACACTTTACACTATCTTACGCGCGTTTCGATAACCAAGTTATCTTCTTCTGAGTTTACCTTCAGTCTCTGAAGAAGATAACTTGGTTATCGAAACGCGCGTAAGATAGTGTAAAGTGTTGGTGTAGTGGTAGTGTAAACAGTGTTCAGTGTCAAGTATCGCCAACGGTTCCAGAATTCCCAACTTAGTATTTATTGAAAAATATTTTAAATAATTGGAATGTCACTTTGAGGATACCGTACTCTACAGTGCTATATTTCACCACAACGGCGTTGTAATCTATAAGAATACGAGGATAATATTCGTCTAAACTTTAATTTTAGGTATATCTTATATATTAGCAACACTCTGTATATAGAGGCGTGAATCGATTACGATCACTTTGTATCCAAAGATTCTAATTTAATTAAGTTAATTACCTCTAAGCATATATCGTTAATTATAATTATGTAGTGCGTCTAATTAATCGTAACTCGTGTTTTACAGTCAACACATCATATTTCTACCCTGCTGATTAAAATAACTGAGACAGCTAATCTTACACTCGAATGGGCTTGGTGAGTGTGTGAAGAAGGCACGAGGATTTAATGACGTAATTTTAGCTTTCCTCGAAGTAACTAACTAAGTAAAACTGTAGATGATATGGAGCGTGACTTAATTATAAAATCAGCAAAAAGTCAAATAAAAGTTATTTTTTGGAGTTATTATGTTACAGTATTTAAGAAAAATAGGAATCAGCCCACCATCAGTAGAAAATAAAAATTTCTTCTATAGATTTACTCTAAAGTTGATTAATAATGATAAAATAAACAACTGATTCGACAATATATTATGTATTCATGAAATGGCTGCCAAACGTTGGTCGCAATGTTTAGTGAAGTTATGTTGGCTACTCCTAAATCCCCAACTTTTGTTGGCGACAGTGTTTGTCATGTGTCATGCTGAAACCACAGAAGTAAACAGTAGTTTTGAGGTTAGAAATAACGAAACATAAATGAAATTTCTGAGATTGCGCAGTAGAGAAAAAGAGGGGTGGCAAACTGAATAACGATAACGACGAACTTTATTTACGGCGAACAGTTTAAGGTCAGTGTGACCAACAAAAAGTGGTTTTTATGACAAGAATGACAGTTAATGTCTACCATTCAAAACATAAGATTTTTGCAGGTTTTTTATCATTACGAACATCTACATTGCTTTATTAAAACAATGAATACACCCCCGAAGCTTAAATCTTAAAATTTAAAATGACATCTCAGCTGAATTCTCAACGCATCGGTGGCCAATAATTCTAGTAACTTTTGACAAGTCGCCATTTCATTTCTATCATTCTGTCACTAGTTATGTCAAATGTCAGTGTTATTTGTCTGATACTCGTTTAATCGTTTATGTTTATTTTCCATACTTTTGTACTAGTTCTAGTTAGTTGTATCACTTTATTCTTCTGAATGCTTTTTCCACTGACATCTGACTTAACTAGTGACATAATGATAGAAGAGAATTGGTGATTTGCCGAAAGTTCCTAGAATTACTGGCCACCGATGCATTAAATTTTAAGAATTACGCTTCGGGGGTGTATTCATTGTTTTAATAAAGCAATATAGATGTTCGTAATGATGAAAAAACCTGCAAAAATCTTATGTTTTCAATGGTAGACATTAACTGTCATTCCTGTCATAAAAACCACTTTTTCTTGGTCACATTGACCTTAGACTGAACTCCTCTCTTGGGATAACTGTTTTTGAGGTTAACTGAACACAGAAGTTGTCGCTGAATTGCAGTATTGCTAACTTCACTCTGTTATTATAACCTAAAATTTTCCATAAAACCTCGGGTTCATCGTCTGGTTGTTCCCAATCAAAAATATCTCTCAATACAATGTTTCGAATCAACTGAATATTTCTTATCTTATCAAGATATCAATATTTTCATCCATATTTAGAGAAAAAAACTACTTAAATTTCAATAATTGCGTTTGAACATAAATGCTCAACACCCCACACCATAAAATATAAAAAAGTTTGGTTACTATCACTTTAACCAAATTAACCACATTTTTTTGATGTTCCAAAAACTCGTTTGAAATCATGAGTCGTTATCGTTATCCTTAATAACTATAACCACAAAAAAGGTTATTTTTTAGTTGGACCAAAAACTGATTTGCTCTATAACAATGTTTTGTGTCAGCAATTTATGACCAAATCGTGATTAAATGATTTATCGTCACATAAAATTGTTGCAACAAAAATACTTAGTCAATTAACAACTTTTAAAATGAGAAACTGTCCCTCAACGTGTTTAATTATGTAAAAAAAATCACACCTCATTTTTATGACTTCTGTATTTAGATAAAATAGTGTGCAAAAGCATATTTAATTTTCCGAATGTGAATAATAAACAAACTGATAAATTTTAACTCAGTATAGTCTATTTTTATCATATTGATAGCTGAATAGCTCATTATAAATTCAAAACCGTGTCTGGAACACTTCAGGGTGATTCAAAGAATTAAACAGAATTGTAAGCGCTTCTTCATGTAAATAAGTGTTCAGTTAACAATTTTCGCTAGATTCTTCCTGTATAGTGAACCGCAGGTAGCGAGGACAATAGATACAATTGATTTATGTCCGTCTATGGTTTATTGCGGTTTCAGGGTCCCTTATTCGAAATCGTGCTATCAATATGATAAAAATATATTATAACATTAATATTGTTTATTTATAATGAATCAACAACAATTTACTATAATTCTTCCTTAAGCTTCAGACCTCCATTTTTCATCCACATAGAAAAAAATGCATAACCTGAAGATCCTCCAATTAGAAACGAACTGATGCAAGAACAGAGGAAAAAGCGTAAACACTTACGTATTCCGTTTTGCCTGACCAATAAAACGTACGGTCCTATCGTATAAACCCACTTTTAGACTCAGAATACATAAAAATAGTATATTGTGCAATAAGTGGGAAAAGTTCGTGTGTTTGCGGCACTCGCCCTTTGGGCTCGTGCCACAAACTTCCACACTCGTGAGAAAAGTACTTTCCCCACATGTTGCACACTATACTTTTTCTACAACTGCACAAATTTAAAGAATACAAGTAAAGTAACTCAAGATTTATTTTTATGGTTAGTAAAACAAAAATTTTAACAATTATTGACCATTTTTGACAATTATAGACCATTTTTCCAAATTTTAACAATTATTGACCATTTTTGACAATTTTTGACAATTTTTGACCATTTTTGACAATTTGTAAAAACTTTGACCATTTTTCAAAAATTTTGACAATTTTTTACAATTATTGACAGTATTTTATAATTATTGACCATTTTTCCAAAATTTTGACAATTTTTGACAATTTTTTCAAATTTTAACAATTATTGACCAATTTTGACAATTATTGATCAGTTTTGACAATTTTTCAAAAATTTGGACCATTTTTCCAAATTTTAACAATTATTGATCAGTTTTGACAATTTTTCAAAAATTTGGACCATTTTAGTCCATTTTTCCAAATTTTTACAATTATCGACCATTTTTGACAATTTTTGAACATTTTTGACAGGTTCTGACAATTTTTGACAATTGACCATTTTTTCAAAATTTTTGACCATATTTTCAAATTTTAACAATTATTGACCATTTTTGACAATTATTCATCAATTTTGACAATTTTTCAAAAATGTTGACCATTTTAGACCATTTTTCCAAATTTTAACAATCATTGACCTTTTTTGCCAATTTTTGAGCATTTTTGACAGGCTCTGACAATTATTGACCATTTTTGACAACTTTTCAAAAATTTTGACAATTTTCAACAATAATTGACCATTTTTGACATTTTTTTATAATTATTGGCAATTTTTTCAAAATTTTAACAATTTTCGACCATTTTTCAAAATTTTAACAATTATTGACCATTTTTGACAACTTTCAAAAATTTTGACAGTTTTTGATCATCATTCAAAATTTTAACAATTATTGACTATTTTTGACCATTTTTTAAAATATTTGACAATTTTTGACAGATTCTGACAATTATTGACCATTTTTGACAATTTTCCCAAATCTTTGACAATTTTTAACAATTATCGACCATTTTTGACAGTCTTTTATAATTATTGACCATTTTTTCAAAATTTTGACAATTTCTGACAATTATTAACCATTTTTCCAAATTTTTGACAATTTTTGAAAATATTTGGCAATTATTAACCATCTTTTCAAAACTTTGACAGTTTTTGACAATTATTGACCATTTTTCCAAATTTTTGACCATATTTCAAAAATTTTTACAATTTTTTAAAATTTTTAACATATTTTCGAATATAATCTGACATTTTTGTGACAACTAAGTAGGTATTTGAAGATGACAGTAGCCTACTAAGTTTTTGTCGATTTTATTTGATTCTCCATATAAATATATGTGGCGTGGGAAAAGTGCCGTGAGAAATATTATTTCTCACAGTATGAGCAATATTTGGTTTTGAAATTAAGTAAGCTATGAGAAATACGTCAATTTTCATAGCAGTTGTAGAAAAATTATATTTTTTCACTACTAGCCTCTAAACCTAATTTTATTGATTTTTGTTGAGGTAGAAAAGTGGTTTATTATTAACCAAGGTAGAAAAATACAGAGCCTACTTGATTAGAACTAAATCTCAATCCATTTAACAGAATGTGAGGTTAACTCGTGCACAGCTGTCATGTCATATGAAACGGGAGTCGAAAAACTAATATTTAAAAAAATAAAATGCCAGTAGTGAAGTAGTGAAAAAAATGCTGTATGAGTCACGGTAGAAAAGTGTATTAATGTCTCGGATCCATTAAAGACCTCGAAGCTTCGCTTCTCGGTCTTTAATGGACCTCGTCAATAATACCTCGATTTTCTACCTTGGCGCATAATTATTATTTCAGGTTGATAATAAAATTAGTAATAGAAAGTATTTAGTCTTGTTGGTTTTTAGGCTGCATTTTCTGATAAAGTTGGGACAAGATTGAAATATTACAGCCTAGATGGCTTTTTATTATTTTTTTTTCTGTACTGGTTTCAATACTCCTTGTTAGCTCAAAAAAACGTACATTCCAGTCATGGGACTGTCGACAGAAGTGAAAACACCAATAAATGAATCCCTTTTAAAAATGTTATCGTAAAATTACACATATATACACAGTATACATATAGCTCATGGAAAGCGTGACGATGATTTATGCAACACTATATACGCTTAATTGTTAATTGTGTTGCATAACCCAAAGTATTGTGTGTTGCATAAAACGATAAAGAAAAATCCATGTTTTTTCTTCACCCAAAAAGAAGTTTTCACTTCAAAACACTTGTTCAGCGATCCCTTATACGATATCTGTATGCACAACACACCGTATATTATAATGGTATGTAATAAAAAGTCATGGTAGTTATGACACTTGCTGGTTTAATCACTTTTTTAGGACTTTTTGTTGTGGTTGGATTATAATACGCAGTTAGCCAGAACTGGGTCCGCCCTAACCGAGCAATTATTTTTTTTATGCATTACCGCATCTCTTTTTAGAAATATAAACATATATATGCGGTTGAGTTTCGGTTTTTAATGCGTTTTCTTCCAATATTTCCCGTTCTCCTTTTTAATATATAGTTTTTTTACGATTCACCATGGATTTAAGGTTCTGTTAAGTTATATTTTGTACTGGTTACTAAAAAAAACCATTTATTTATTTTTTAAACAAATCCAACTAGATTGTTAACTTTTGTCTCAGGGATGGATTGTTAAGTATTTATATTATCTCAATTTCTAGTAAATTAACGAGTGTTACGGTTTCAAAGAATTAGGTATATCATAAACAACTAATATTTAATAATTAAAATTTCAGTAAAAATTCAAAAAAATTAAAAAAAAATATCAAAATCACTAAAATCAGCTCATTAGTCTATAAAGACAAGACCAAAGGGAAGAAGTGTGTCAGCTTGGTATCAATCCAAATTAAATGTGGTGACCTTGACATTCTCTTAATATGTAAAAGGCCACTTTCCTCAAGAAGGTCAACTGTCAGAGGAATCTTGTTTTTTTTTGGGTTTTTGATGGGTGATATATGGTCGTTAAAAGTTTTGGAAAAACAATCGAAAATCTTCGGCCATCCATATCCCATTTTTATTGAGTAGACTTCAATTTTTATATCTGGGAGACATACTCCATTTCAAGAGGGTTACTAAATAAAAATAAACCTCATACATATCGGGCCACATTCCACCAAAGGTTTGTACCTATATTTTAAAAGTTACATTAAATCTAATGCGATCACTAACATTATTTTAGGCCTTCTACCTATATGCTTACTTTCATTCTTGTTCAGTGTGCATGTCACTTATGAAATATTGCTTGCTTCCCCTATTGCTCGTCTAAGATCTGCAGAGCTCTGGATGCTGTCTGATACCACCATCGAACTTGTAACATGTCTATCGACCTGTTTCGATTTTACAGAATAAATCGTTTTAATTAGCGCTCGTCGTCACTAGCCACATTCAATTATAGTTCTGTGATCCCAAACTCTTCTACCCTGACCGTAAGACAATTGACGTCTGCCAACGGTCGCTTCCATTTTTTGCACAACGCCACGTGAAACACCCCTTTCTGTTATCGACCGCCTAAAGGGACAGATCATCTTCCGCTATCTTTCATATCTTAAGTACCTATCTTATGAATTTTGCTGTGGTAAGTTCAAAATCATAATTTATAATTAATAAGCTTCTTCTAAAGTACTGTCTGATATAATTTTCGTATGCATTCTTTATTTTTTTACAGAGATAGAAGAAATTAAATTCAACACGTGGTCATAAACTGTTCTTTTATACTAATATGGTAGTTTTAAACCAAATATTCTTTTATAATTCACTGTTTTACTTTTATACAAACATTTTCAAGCTTTTTCAGTTGCGAAATAACTCTTTTAATTATAAAATAACATTTTTTATAAATTACTGTTAACCTATAAAATATTCTTTCGTAACGCCAGTGCCGGTTCCATATATTTCCTAAGCACGATATTTTTTCATAATAACTAAATAAATAACTTTTTGCTATGATTAGTTTCTTTCGGATCATTAGTATATTTTTTTAATTCAGCCGATAATTGCTATTTTTACTGTTTTAACATGGAACATATAATGTTGGAAAGCTTTCAGTAAATTAAATAAATTTTTTGACTTTCAAATAACTGCCTTCCTTTTCTTTAACCTGAAAAGCTGACCAACATAATGTGCCATTACATTCAAGTTCCTACATATCCCTGATCCACTTGTACTTCTAGGTAAGCACAGCCCCTAGGCGAGAATATAAGCCAAGAATATAACCCTAGGCTAGGATATAACCCAATAATATAACGCCAAGGATATAAACCCAAGAATATAACTCTAGGCTAGAATATAACCCCAAGAATATAGCCTAGAATACAACCCGAGGATAGAACCCCAAAATGCCGCCTTAGAACAGAACACAACAGTTCAGATCAAGACCTGACTTCTTCTCCAGGAAACCACTTCATCTAAGAGCTAAGTACCTATAAAAGTACAAATTCCTGTTCATTTCCTGTGGCAGAATAAATTGTAAATTTGTTTTTAATTCTTTTTTTATTAGAAATCCTCAACTATAAAAGTTGAGGGAGATACCGCCCGGGGTCACTTTTCTTTATTAACTTAAATTTAAATTTTACATGGCGTTTCTACCTTTTCCGCCTTAGTTTTCTTAGTATTTTTATCGTCAAAAAGGTAGTGGCGCCCTCAATTTTTACAACCCTTCTGTTGTCCCTGTGTGACATGAACTTGGGGTCGAATCACCCTTGAGAGGAGTCTCTAGCCGGAGCCCTTCGAGCTGGTGCCCTGTGAGGTACAGGCATTCACAGTTACAAATTGGCGCCCAACTAAAAGCAACATTTACAGTTACAAATTGGCGCCTTTACCGTTACAAACTGTACAAGTAAGATCTTTCCAATAATATAATAAGAAGTTCCACACTTTGGAGCCGTGCTCTCACTCCCTGGATCCTAGAAAAATAGAAAACAATAAATCATTGAAACACTTGATCCAATATTCTTTATGTAACTTGGAGGTTATTAGTATAGAAATTTAATACCTTAACTTACCCGTAAACTATTTTCAGAATAGTGTAAGGCGAATAGTACGTACTAGTTTCAAGGGTCTTTTTTGCCCCTTCATTGTATATTGCCTGTTTGTGAAGAGATACTAGAAGAATTGTTGAATAAATGCTAATTTTTGTTTGAAAATAAATATATTTTTGTTACCTGTCTTGTACACAATAAATAAACTGGACAGGTACAGGTTAGGGATGGCGATCTGAAATCGATTAATCGAATAATCGATTCCTCGGACCGAATGAATCGATTTTTTAAATCGATATGTTGTATTGAATCGATTCAGTGAATCGATATTTCACCCTTGAAAATCGACTTTCGATTTTTTTTGTGTTTTTAGTAGAGCGGCTTTTTTTTCAATTGCCCCGGCAACATCGCAAGTAGTGATGAGAGCGGAACCGCTCGGATCCCAGTAGACTCGACGGACACTGTTGCTTTTTTTTCAAAAAAGCTTATAGGGAACTCTATAAGTAGGGATGTTTGAAAAATTAAACGATTTTTATAATCGATTTTTAATTATCGATTTTTCGAGTAATATTAATCGATTTTGTATAAATTACGTGTGTTTAAGGAGTGGATTTTCTAAAACGGCTCTCGTATTATTTATTGACTATTTTTCAAGATGTTGACACCTTTTGACGATTATTGACCATTTCTCAAAATTATTGACCATTTTTCAACAACTATTGTCAGTTTTTGACAAAAATCGTCCATTTTTAACAATTAATTGACAATTATTGACCAATTTTGACAGTTTTTCCAAACTTTTTGACAATTTCTGACCATTTTTTTGAAATTATTGACCATTTTTTACAATTATTGGCCAATTTTGACAGTTTTTCAACAATTATTGACCATTTTTCACAATTATTGACCAATTTTGATAGTTTTTCAACAATTATTGACATTTTTTTTTTAATTATTGACCAATTTTGACAGTTTTGCAACAATTACTGACCATTTTTCAAACTTTAACAATTATTGACAATTTTCAGCAGTTTTTGACAATAATTGAGAATTATTGACCATTGTTAACAATTATTGACGAAAATTGTCCATTTTTAACAGTTTTTGACCATTATTGACCAATTTTGACAGTTTTTCAACAATTACTGATCATTTTTTAAAAATTATTGACCAATTTTGACAGTTTTGCAACAATAACTGATCATTTTTTTTAAATTATTGACCATTTTTTTAACAATTATTGACCAATTTTGACAGTTTTGCAACAATTATTGACCATTATTCCAAAATTTTTAACAATTATTGATCATTTTTTAAAAATTATTGATCATTTTTTACAATTATTGACCAATTTTGACAGTTTTTCAATAATTATTGACCATTTTTTACAATTATTGACCATTTTTCACAATTATTGACCAATTTTGATAGTTTTTCAACAATTATTGACCATTTTTTTTTAATTATTGACCAATTTTGACAGTTTTGCAACAATTACTGACCATTTTTCAAATTTTAACAATTATTGACAATTTTCAACAGTTTTTGACAATAATTGACAATTAATGACCATTTTTCAAATTTGTTTTAAAATTTTCGATAATTATCTACCACTTTTCAAAATTTTTGACAATTATTGGCAATTTTCAGCAGTTTTTGACAATAATTGAGAATTATTGACCATTTTTAACAATTATTGACGAAAATTGTCCATTTTTAACAGTTTTTGACCATTATTGACCAATTTTTACAGTTTTTCAACAATTACTGATTATTTTTTAAAAATTATTGACCAATTTTTACAGTTTTGCAACAATTATTGACCATTTTTCCAAAATTTTTAATTTTAATTATTTAATTATTGATCATTTTTCAACAATTATTGACCATTTTTCACAATTATTGACCAATTTTGACAGTTTTTCAATAATTATTGACCATTTTTTACAATTATTGACCAATATTGAGTTTTGCAACAATTACTGACCATTTTTCCAAATTTTTCAACAATTATTGATCTTTTTTTAAAAATTATTGACCACTTTTCAAAAATGATTGACCAATTTTGACAGTTTTGCAACAATTGCTGACCATTTTTCCAAATTTTTCAACAATTATTGATCATTTTATAAAAATTATTGACCATTTTTCAACAATTATTGACCATTTTTCCAAAATTTTTGACCATTTTTGATCATTTTTCAAAATTTCAACAATTATTGACAATTTTCAACAGTTTTTGACAATTAGTGACAATATTTCAAAATTTTTGACAATTTTCATAAAATTTTATTTGATTTTTTTTCAATCCGATAAATATCGTTAACGAATAAATCTCTTAGGTTTATTATCGGAATATATGCGAAAAGCATGTCCATTTTTAAAACAATCAAAAAAAAATCAACGATCTTTTCGCAGAAATCGATTAATTTTTCATTAAAATCGATTTTTTCGACAAATCTATTAATTTGGAATAAAGAAAAATCGATTTTTATTTTATCGACGATTCTTTTCCATTAATCTCATACATTCCTAATCCGATACTTTGTGATAATAATATGGTAATAAAAAAATAATTGTTATTATTATCGAATTCCCTGAACTTAAAAAAAATCCCCAATTTTACTGATAAGAGATCTCGCAGAGAGATTGTTTAGTTAGGGGTAACTTTCTTAATGTTTTTCAATAAAAAAGATCGATTTATATTTACATTGTAAAAAATACAAACTTGAAAAAAATCGATCTTTTTCAGAAAGAATCGCCATCCCTAGTACAGGTAGCACAGGTACAAACAAAAATTTGGCTCTGAAAAAAGGAAAGGTGCGAAAGAATTAGAAGAAGAGAAGAAAAAAAAAAGCAAAAAAATAACTAGGAAGAGCCACAAGTATAGTGCTTTAGACGGTGACTTTATCTTGACATCAAATCCATTTTTTCAACACTTTATAAAAATATCGTACAAAGCATTTTATATTATAATAATTTACATTTTATTAAAAGAAGCAACCGTTTTAGCAGCCTCTCTAAAAAGTAACCATTATTATACATCAAATAACAGTTAAACTACATCTCTAATCGGTACCATTTTGCCCGTGGGTGGTTCTCAAACACACGTGGGAAATTCGTCCAGCGATCTCTACACCTGAGTATGCAACAAGGCGACAACTCGGCGCCACCGTCTCTTTCAGTACCATTGACTGGTACTATACCACCTAACCGAATGGTACCTACCATCGTCAATGGGTATCTGATGGCTGTAAGGAAAAATTTCAAAATCGTTTTTACAGTTTTATTTACCGGATAAAACAGTTTTCTGTTATACTTATAATAAAATATATAATTAATTTTAATTCGAGCATTACCTTTAATCAGGTTTTTACAGTATTGATCAATTGCTTTATACACTCACAGACAAAAATATTGCATATTCCATTCAATTTTTTCTGCAACAGATTTTATGTTTTTTATTGCTTATGCCCGCGACCTTGAGGATGTCGGGAATTGAGCGCCCACCAATGAGTCCTGAAGCTAATCCCATAGAACTTATGGGACCTCCTAAAACTAAAAATTGCAGCGACTGATTCAATTCCTGAATTAAGACAGTTGAACTGTTATATAAAGTAAATATGTTGTTTAAATTACATGAATATAAGTTTGACCAAAACATATTCACCTTTTTGTGGCTTCCTGAATCGATTTCGGACAAACTTTAACAACAATTATAAAAAAATTAGCTCTTCACCGCTGTGCACGTTTTAAACTACATCAATAGATATTGTTAGGTAAATTAATAGTCGAATGAAGATTGGCTGCACTGATATGTCATATGTCAATTCCACGACAGCTCTAGGATTCACCATTTTTATAAGTACCAATGTATGGTGTTTAAATAATAATGTAAATATAGAAGATAAGAAACCTATTGTTAATTATTATGTACATACTGAAGATAGTGTCAGTGAAGAAGGTGAAGTAGTTACAAAAATGGTGTATCCTAGAGCTGTCATGTCAGATACTGTGGAATTGACGTATGACATATCAGTGTAGCCAATCTTCATTCGACTATTGATTTACCTAACAGATATCACCTTTTTCATCGATTATTGCTAATTGATCTTTAGTTCTACACACTCTAAGTAGTGAATACACAATATTACGACCGTAATTATAATACTATCCTTTTTTTGAAAGTTAAATAGTTCCGCCAATGAAACTAAAACTGCGAACTCGCAAAGGTTATTCTTGTATCTCTTTGAAAATAGCTTTAATGGCAATCACAAAAGATTTTATTAGTAGCCGATAGAATCAATAGATAGAAGATTAAGATTAAAATCATTGAGGAAACAATAGAAGATGTTTTGTTGAAAAGATTAAGATAAAGGTGATAAATTGTTAAACGTTTACAGATAGAACGTTTTACAATAATATAAAGAATATATTATTACCGAGTTATATACCAGCCAGTATTAATTATGATATTGGTTATGGTGAAGTGGTCGTTATAGTATTTGAAAACTACGAAAAATCATTATTGGATTCTTTGTTACCCTTTTCCCAAGCTCCACAGGAGACTAAAGACTTGTGGAGACCTCCCAAAATAAACTTACCCTTGTTTTAATGAGAGCAATGTAAAAATCGACAATTTAGATCTAGTAATGTTATGATTAGTACCAAGCCTTTCAGTGATGTTGCAAGAACAATAATAAAAACCTCAATTGACAGTTCAGCACCTTTATCTTGCACCAGTTTGTAAAACTTGGGGAAATCGGAGCTGTACTGATGATATGTAAAGGTCCATAAAGAAAAAGAAGAAGACAAACATCTAGAATCATCTAGAAGTGTCATCGAAAAATCGTCTGAAACATGTAGAAAGTATAAAAAGAGGGACATTTGACGTTAGGGAGTTGGTTTTGAAGTATTCGAGATTTGAGTTCTGTGTTGTAAAAGTGAGACTGAATTGTAATAGTTAAAGTTAAATATATAAAGGAATTTAACATACGAAAACATTTGATGGCCAAAACGGCATGAGAAACAAATCGACTCCAATTTGAAGCTGCAGCCAGAGCCAATAGCCAATAGCATGCTTGGGACCAGCTACAAAGAACCTCGAATTCTCTTGAACCACCCCCACAAACACTCCAAGAACTTAAACATCTTTTACCCCAACTTTGGAGACAAATCGATCAAGGCTTCTTCATCGACCTTATTGAAAGTAAGCAGAGGCGTTGTTTGTCTGTAATTGATATTAGAGGAAACCATACTCGTTATTAATGTATGTTCTTTAATTTTCAATAAAAAAATATAATATGGAGTTAGTGATAAATAATGTGCTTTTTTTTTTTGTTTAGCCACCTTGTATATGTATAAAAACACTACGATCAATAATTAACTTTGAATAATAAAAATTATGTCGTGATTCAAGAAATAATGGAAACTGTATCTACGATTGTTTTAGTAGCCATATCCTATTCCAAATCGGTAAAGGTATGAGTGATTTAAAAGAGCTAATTGGTATTCTAAGTACGCCGCAACCAGGTACTAGTGGCGCCTCAAAGTCGCCATGAAACAATACGAGTCAAGACGTGATATATAGAATAAAATTCTTTCTGCCTACTTTTTACCTGTCCTTCGAAGGTAATGACGACTATTCTTCGAAATGACGGCAACTTGAAATGAAGAATTTTCAAAAAATGTTTACTTCTTTCGTAGAACAGGTCCTATTATTCGATAAACCATGTTTACATCTTTTACAATGTATTTGTATTAGAAACAGTGTAAATTGAATTTCTAAATTTTGTTAATGACCTGTTGACATCCTGTCTTCTCAATCATTAAAAACAAAGATGCCCCTTACATTTTTATTTTTATTCAGGCATTTTTTAAAATACAAAATATATCTTTATTTAAATTAGTATAAATCAGTGGCGGCTCCTCGAAGGAGGCTAAGGAGGCTCGGCCTCCTCACCAATTTATCCAGCAAATAGCAATTACTGATCAATTTTGACAATTATTGACCATTTTTGACAATTATTGATCAATTTTGAGAATTTTTGACAATTATTGACCATTTTTGACAATTAATGATCAATTTTGAGAATTTTTGACAATTTTCCCAAAATTATTGACAATACTTGACCATTTTTCAAAATAATGACAATTGTTAACCATTTTTGGAGAGTTTTTTACAATAAATGTCCATTTTTGCCAGTTTTTAACAATAATTGACAATTTTTAACAATTTTTAACAATTTTTAACAATGTTTAACAATTTTTAACAATTTTTGACAATTTTTGACAATTATTGACAATTATTGACAATTATAGACCATTTTTCCAAATTTTTGACTATTTTTGACCATTTTTTCAAATTTTTTCAAAAAACTTAACAATTTTCGACTATTTTTCAGAATTTTGAGAATTTTTGAACATTTTTGACAATTTTTCAAATATTTTGACAGTTTTTAACGATTTTTGTCAATTATTGACCATTTTTCGACAATTATTGACCATTTTTGACAATTATTGATCAATTTTGACAATTTTTCAAATATTTTTGAAAATTATTTACCATTCTTCGAAATTTTTGACAATTTTTCTAAAAGTTTTGACAATCATTGACCATTTTTGACAATCATTGACCATTTTTAACAATTATTGATCAATTTTGAGAATTTTTGAACATTTTTGAAATTTTTTAAAATATTTTGACAGTTTTTAACGATTTTTGACAATTATTGACCATTTTTCGAAATTTTTGACAATTTTTCTGAAAGTTTTGACAATTATTGACCATTTTTGACAATTATTAATCAATTTTTAGAATTTTTGAACCTTTTTGACAATTTTTCAAATATTTAGGCAATTTTTGAAAATATTTTGGCAATTATTAACCATTTTTTCAAAATTTTGACAGTTTTTCTAAAAGTTTTGACAATCATTGACCATTTTTGACAATTATTGACCATTTTTGACAATTATTGATCAATTTTGAGAATTTTTGAACATTTTTGACAATTTTTCAAATATGTTGACAGTTTTTAACGATTTTTAACAATTATCGACCATTTTTCGAAATTTTTGACAACTTTTCTAAAAGTTTTGATAATTATTGACCTTTTCTTGACAATTATTGATCAATTTTGAGAATTATCGACCATTTTCGACCATTATTGATCAATTTTGAGAATTATTGATCATTTTTGACAATTATTGACCACTTTTGACAATTATTGACCATTTTTGACAATTATTAATCAATTTTGAGAATTTTTGACCATTTTTGACAAGTTTTCAAATATTTTATAGTTTTTAACGATTTTTAAAAAATGTTGACCATTTTTAAAAATTTTAACAATTATTGACAATTTTGATTATTTTTCAAAATTAGTGACAATTTTTAACTCTTTTTGGACAGTTTTTGACAATAAATGTCTATTTTTGATAATTGACCATTTTTCGAAATTTTTGACAATTTTTCTGAAAGTTTTGACAATTATTGACCATTTTTGACAATTATTAATCAATTTTTAGAATTTTTGAACCTTTTTGACAATTTTTCAAATATTTAGGCAATTTTTGAAAATATTTTGGCAATTATTAACCATTTTTTCAAAATTTTGACAGTTTTTCTAAAAGTTTTGACAATCATTGACCATTTTTGACAATTATTGACCATTTTTGACAATTATTGATCAATTTTGAGAATTTTTGAACATTTTTGACAATTTTTCAAATATGTTGACAGTTTTTAACGATTTTTAACAATTATCGACCATTTTTCGAAATTTTTGACAACTTTTCTAAAAGTTTTGATAATTATTGACCTTTTCTTGACAATTATTGATCAATTTTGAGAATTATCGACCATTTTCGACCATTATTGATCAATTTTGAGAATTATTGATCATTTTTGACAATTATTGACCACTTTTGACAATTATTGACCATTTTTGACAATTATTAATCAATTTTGAGAATTTTTGACCATTTTTGACAAGTTTTCAAATATTTTATAGTTTTTAACGATTTTTAAAAAATGTTGACCATTTTTAAAAATTTTAACAATTATTGACAATTTTGATTATTTTTCAAAATTAGTGACAATTTTTAACTCTTTTTGGACAGTTTTTGACAATAAATGTCTATTTTTGATAATTTCCAACAATTTATGATAATTTATGACCATTTTTTCAAAATTTTTGGCAATTGTTGACAATTATAGACCATTTTTCCAAATTTTTGACTATTTTTGACCATTTTTTCAAAATCTTTGACAATTACCAACCATTTTTCAGAATTTTGACATTAATTGTCCATTTTTTCAAAATTTTGACAATTGACCATTTTTACAAAAATTGGACAATTTTTCAAATATTTTGACAGTTTTTAAAAATATTTAACAATTATTAACCATTTTTCCAAAATTTTGACAGTTTTTAACAATTATTAACCATTTTTTCAAAATTTGGACAGTTTTTAACAATTATTGACCATATTTAAAAAATTTTAATAATTTTTAACAATTATTGACCATTTTTGACAATCATTGACTAATTTTCAATAATTTTTGACATTTTTCTAAAAGTTTTGACAATTATTGACCATTTTTGAAAAATATTAACCATTTTTAACAAAAGTTTTCGACAATTTTTGATAATTATTGACCATATTTGACAATTTTCTAAAACTTTTGAGTCTTTGACAATTTTTCAAAAATTTTGACCATTTTTGACAGTTTTTTTATAATTATTGACCATTTTCTCAAAATTTTGACAATTTTTGACCATTTTTCAAAAAATTTGACAACTTTCAACAATTTTTATGTCCAGCCTCCTCTCTTAAAAAGTCCACGAGCCGCCACTGGTATGTGCCCAATCAGTCTCCCTTTTACTTCTTGACAAAATGAAAATTTTAATTCCCCAACTTTTTACTGTAGAATCTGCCAATCGTCAGCTGACTTTCATGCAGTTTAGAATTCAAAGCAGCCCTGTACAAAAAATTAATGTATCCACGAAGCCCAATTAATTTTCTTAATAACACCTAATTTTAAACTTAAACTGCGAAATTGACCAAAGCTCCATCTTGTTGTGATTTACACAACATTTTACCATTCTACCAGCTTTTATAGCTATTAACATTTTTAATAAAAAAATAAATCCTAGTGTGTATTTAATTGATAAAACATAGGGAAGGCAGAAATTACAAGTACATATAAAAAATATCTGAAATCTCAGTATTCAAAATCACATTTTAAAATGCTATCTTATGGTGCCATCTATCCTGGTGAATAGTAATACTCACTGAAGTAATAATAATTTACTTTGGTTCAAGCTCATACTTTCCATAACAGATGGCTCTGTCGTTTTTTATTTCTGCCATTTTTAATCCAAGATTTTGTTCTTGGGATTTTATCAAAGTATATCAGTACTAATTAATTCAAACAAGTTTTAAACCGAATATTTTATGAGAAAACTGAAAAGTAGAAACTTCTTTAGCGGCGTTCAGCAATTTTTGGTACCTAGGCTTTTTTTTATTGTTAAATTATTTACCACAGTTTATTGAACACTTACACTCAGTTATTAACCTCTACTTCCTTTTGTTTAGAGTTCGTCTAATTGAAAATTATACGGGAATAAAAACTAGATTTTCAAAAAAAAACACAAAATTTTTAATAAATCATTTTTATTTCCAAATTTTTGATACAAAATTATTTAGTACGCACCTACTTAGATCATAATATCACATTTCTGATGTGGATATTACAACCCACAAAACTTACTTCAAAACAAGTAAGTTTTTCTAGAACCGAAGTTTGCCCGAAACGAACAACAAAATTATTTTTCAAAAACAACACAATTTCCCTATAAATTCGTCGGCAAACAAAGTTCAACTAAAAAATTTCTCTACCATCTACAATCACAACTCATTATTCACTCTAAACTAAAAGTCTACATATTTCGAAGTATTGGTAACAGCTACATATATATATTATACAGAATGTCTCATTAAATAAAATAGTTTTAATCAACAAGATTTAAACCAAACCTGTTCAGTTTGTTGACGTTTGAAACATGAAAATTAA
Organism: Lochmaea crataegi; assembly: GCA_947563755.1. Classification (NCBI taxonomy): domain Eukaryota; kingdom Metazoa; phylum Arthropoda; class Insecta; order Coleoptera; family Chrysomelidae; genus Lochmaea; species Lochmaea crataegi. Next base: position 5,123,824 of record OX387426.1, on the reverse strand, counting down.
TTTCGGAGAATGTAGACGAGAGTAGAAGAGTCATGTATGTTCTGGAACACAGAATTCTCCAGAGGGTTTACAAGAATGGGGAACTTGAGTCTGGGAAAATTTCCTATCTCAATAATATTGTAAGCTACGCCCTTCATAAGATGGCTGCCACAACGTTTATATGCAAATAAGTGTGAAATTGAAATGTAAATTAACCCAAAAGTAGATTAAGAGTTAATATTTGACCTCTACGTTACCAAACTTTCAGATTGAGTTAATTTTTTAAATTAATTATTTCACGAGACATTCTGCTGAACTAAATTAATTTTTGGAAATCTTCAACACATAAATTGATTAAAATTCTGGCATCCCAATTTCGCGTAATTTGCGAGATATTTTGCAACCAAAAGTTGAAACAGAAAAGAAGTTTGTATCGACTGGTCGATCAAAGAATAGTCATCAATAAAATTCCATGGAAGGTATTTTGGTTCCCATTTTTTTTTAAAGGCAGTGGAGTTATTTGAAAAAATAAAATAAATGCTTTGAAAATACCTTCCTTGGTTAACTACAGTAAACACTAAAAAAAAGTAGTCGCTCCAGGTAAAATAGTTACATAAATAAATTTTATAAATTAAGTTGTTATTTAAGTAGTTCAGGATACGTCATGATAACACCACAGATGTGCATCGCATTTAAGTACAGTCTTCATAAAATTTAAGTAATTATAAATGAAAAAATGCAAAGTAAACTTTTAAGTACTAAATTTGATCCAAGTACTCGACTGGAAGTTGGGTACGTTAAACTACACAATACCACGACTTTTCTACCGATTTCTTACCCAATCAAGTGGTTTCGCTACAAAATATGCCAAATTCCAATGCCATAAGTCATATGTCAAATATATGACAGATGTCAGTGAGGTGACAGATGGTAGTAAGCATGGAGACTAGATTTAAGAAGCACAAAATTGTATAGGAAAAGTGTCCATCGGTAAGCAGTAAATAGCAGATGGCGTGAGAGTAGTTAAAGGGTAAAAAGACAGAGTGAAGTATGCTGACCAAGTTAACCTAACAAAATCTCCGTCTTTAAAAATTAAAAATAATGGGACTAGGAAAAAATAAATAAACTCTTGGAACTACTGGAAGAGTCTCAAAACGAGGCGAAGAGAGCTGTTTTGGTTCATAGCAAATTTAGGGCATCATAGTGGGACTCGAGCCTTCCAGTGAACCTGTGAAACTATTTTTTCCAGAAACCAGTCGAAAATCCATGGAAATGTATAATTTACTGTATCCCAGGAAGTCTTTATTCGTTTTAAAGATGTCTGGATAAAAAAACGAATATGTGAACTATTTTTTTCAAATTTGACTCCAGCAACAAATGCGTAAGAGAAAAAAATATGGAAGTAGCGAAGATTTTATCTCTGCTACGATATATTTACTGGAATTTTCAATTAAATCAGTCAGTACCAGAATACATTTCAATGAGTTTCTATATTGAAAATACATTCGAAGCAATATTTTTTGTAAGCAAGCGACTAAGTAAACTTAGTAGAATGTTGAACGCAGTGATACGTCGACGTAGAAAGTTTGTCAGATCGATTAAAGGAATACTGGAGCGAAAATCTCACGAAGAAGGGATAACCCTTACTCTCGGAGTAACGAAATATTAAACCTCAGCAGGGGTCAAATAAGGAAAGTGACGGGGTGACTGGTTACTTTATCTTAAGGAAGCACAGGTGTAAATTGTCATATACAGGGATGAACTTGTCGATTGGGCATGGAAGATGAGGAAACAATATTTTCGAATGTGAAGCACTGAAGGATTTAGTGAAAAAACTGAATATTCTGATGACAGCCAGTCCCGAGGATTCGAAGCCTCTGACTGGGTACAAAGTATAAGTGACTGGAACGTGAGATAAATCTGGAAGACAAGAATTTAGAATATCAAATTGGCACATGAATATCGAGATGAATTAAAGGAAATACTTGTCAATTAGTAAAAACACTTTAAAGTTAAAGGTAAAAGCTACAGCCAATTAAAAAAGTGACTCCGTAATATCGAAAACAGTAAGTTAAGCTGTAAAATTTTTTTGCCATAGACTGGTGATTAAGAAAAAATATTACTTCGATTGTACTTTTTTATAAAATAAAATATCATTTTCATAAAATAATTGGTTACCATTGTTTTTTGTTTTATCTGGAGGAATGGTGTAACCCGTTTCAGTCTCCCGTACCTACCGTATTTTTGTTGTGTCTAATGCTGTACAATGTGTGACTGGCAAGACAGTCTTTATATAAATATAAATATTAAAAACTTAACAACGTTATTAATACTCTGTACAGTCACAGCCGATTAATCATCGAACAATTTTAATAGATGTCTTCACCTTCCATGTTCGTCAGAAGTTTCTTTTTATCTTCGCCCGTTGGTTCGAAGCAAGGCTGGAAATAAAATTGTAATTTGAAAAATTACCAAAGTACGGGATAGTGCATGTAATGGTGTATTTTCTAAAAAAATTATTTCCTAAACTTACCGTTTCGCAGATATTCATGTTGCAACAATTTTCTATGGTAATTTCACATTGTTCAGTATTTGGCTGCGGCCGAAATGTCAGAGGAGTAATATTTTTGTTGACGACGATACGTTTCTTTATCCTTGGACGCTTCTTGTGGATATTGTGAATGTAAATAAACAGAGCCATAATAACTAACATACAAAATAAAACGAAAGCCGATAAGTAGACGACTGGATCTTGTAGTTTCGAGAGGATACTTGGCTGTTCCTGTAAACGAGACAGTAGTGCACTGGCGTTTCTTTCGGAATATATAAAACTACATCTGAAAACAAAAAGTTCATGTTTATACATTATTATTACGAGCTCGTCATGATTCCCACGAGTTCTTTAATATTTATACCAGTTCCTTATTATTCTAACGAGTTCTTAATTATTTTCAAGTGTTCGCCATTATTCCCACATGTTCATAATCATTTTTACGAGCTCGCCATCATCCTAATGAGTTCATTATTGTTTTGACGAGCACTTCACTTTTCTAACGAAATCCTGATTATTTTCACAAGCTCGCCATCGTTCCCACAAGTTTCTAATTATTTTCACGAGCTCGCCATCACCCTAACCAGTTTCTCATTATTTTTACGAGCTCGTCATTATTCTAACGAGTCCCTAATTAGTTTCAATAGTTCGTCATTATTCTAACGAGTTCCAAATTATTTTAACGAGCTTGTCATCATTCTAACGAGTTCATTATTATTTTGACGAGATCTTCACTATTCTAACGAAATCCTGATAATTTTCACAAGCTCGCCATTGTTCCCACTAGTTTCTAATTATTTACCATCATTCTAACGAGTTCCGCATAATTTTTAAGAGCGATTTTCTTACTATTTTTACGAGCTCGTCATCATTCTAACGAGTTCTTAATTATTTTCAAGTGTACGCCATTATTCCCACATGTACCTAATTATTATTTTTACGAGCTCGCCATCACCCTAACCAGTTTCTCATTATTTTTACGAGCTCGTCATTATTCTAACGAGTCCCTAATTAGTTTCAATAGTTCGTCATTATTCTAACGAGTTCCAAATTATTTTAACGAGCTTGTCATCATTCTAACGAGTTCATTATTATTTTGACGAGATCTTCACTATTCTAACGAAATCCTGATAATTTTCACAAGCTCGCCATTGTTCCCACTAGTTTCTAATTATTTACCATTATTCTAACGAGTTCCGCATAATTTTTAAGAGCGATTTTCTTACTATTTTTACGAGCTCGCCATCATCCTAATGAGTTCATTATTGTTTTGACGAGCACTTCACTTTTCTAACGAAATCCTGATTATTTTCACAAGCTCGCCATTGTTCCCACGAGTTTCCAATTATTTTCACGAGCTTTACCATTATTCTAACGAGTTCCGCATTATTTTTACGAGCTCGCCCTCATCCTAACGAGTTTCTCGTTATTTTTACGAGCTCGTCATTATTCTAGCGAGTCCCTAATTATTTTCAATAGTTCGTCATCATTCTAACTAGTTCATTATTATTTTGACGAGTTCTTCACTATTCTAACAAAATCCTGATAATTTTCACAAGCTCGCCATTGTTCCCACAAGTTTCTAATTATTTTCACGAGCTTTACCATTATTCTAACGAGTTCCGCATTATTTTTAGAGCTCGCCATCATCCTAACGTGTTTCTCATCATTTTTACGAGCTCGTCATTATTCTAATGATTTCATTATTATTTTGATGAGCTCTTCACTATTCTAACAAAATCCTGATTATTTTTACAAGCTCGCCATTGTTCCCACAAGTTTCTAATTATTTTATCGAGCTTTACTATTATTCCAAAGAGTTCCGCATTATTTTTACGAGGTCGCCATCACCCTAACAAGTTTGTCATTATTTTTACGAGCTCGTCGTTATTCTAACGAGTCCCCAATTATTTTCAATAGTTCGCCATTATTCTAATGTGTTCCAAATTACTTTAACGAGTTTGTCAACATTCTAACGAGTTTCTCATTTTTCCAACGACTTTCTCATTATTTCAAAGAGCTCGTCATTATTCTCACAAGTTCCTAGTTATTTTCATGAGATCACCATTATTCTAGCAAGTTATTAATTATTTTCAAGTGTTCGCCATTATTCCCACAGTTTCCTAATTATTTTGACGAGCTCTTCACTATTCTAACGAAATCCTGATTATTTCCACAAGCTCGCCATTGTACCCACGAGTTTTCAATTATTCTAACGAGTTCCACATTACTTTTACGAGCTCGCCATCATCCTACCGAGTTTCTCATTATCTTTACGAGCTCGTCATTATTCTAATGAGTCCCTAATCATTTTCAATAGTTCGCCATTATTCTAACGAACTCTGCATTATTTTTACGAGCTTGTCGTCATTCTAAAGAGTTTCTCATTATTTTTACGAGCTTGTCATTATTCTCACAAGTTCCTAGTTATTTTCATCAGATCGCTATTATTCTAGCAAGTTCTCAATTATTTTCAAGTGTTCGCCATTATTCCCACATTTTCCTAATTATTTTCAAGTGTTCGCCATTATTCCCACAGTTTCCTAATTATTTTAACGAGCTCTTCACTATTCTAACGAAATCCTGATTATTTCCACAAGCTCGCCATTGTACCCACGAGTTTCCAACTATTCTAACGAGTTCCGCATTATTTTTACGAGCTCGCCATCATCCTAACGAGTTTCTCATTATTTTTACGAGCTCGTCATTTTTCTAACGAGTGCCTAATTATTTTCAATAGTTCGCCATTATTCTAACGAGCTCTGCATTATTTTTACGAACTTTTCGTCATTCTAACGAGCTTCTCATTATTTTTACGACCTTGCCATTATTCTCACAAGTTACTAGTTATTTTCATGAGATCGCCATTATTTTCTTCATTCTTTTAAAATCCTCAATACTTTTACGAGTTCCTAATTAGTCCCACAAGTTCCTAGTTATTTTAATGAGCTTACCATTATTTTTTTCATTCTTTTTACGAGTTCCAGATTATTGTTACGAGTTAATCCTTATTTTTAAGAGCTCGCGATTATTTCCACGAGCTCGACATTATGTTTACAAGATTTTCATTAACCCCACCAGTTCCTAGTTATTTTCATGAACTCGCCATTATTTTCTTCATTCTTTTAAAGAGTTCCTCATTATTTTTACGAGCTCGTCATTTTTCTAACGAGTCCCTAATTATTTTCAATAGTTCGCCATTATTCTAACGAGCTCTGCATTATTTTTACGAACTTTTCGTCATTCTAACGAGCTTCTCATTATTTTTACGACCTTGCCATTATTCTCACAAGTTACTAGTTATTTTCATGAGATCGCCATTATTTTCTTCATTCTTTTAAAATCCTCAATACTTTTACGAGTTCCTAATTAGTCCCACAAGTTCCTAGTTATTTTAATGAGCTTACCATTATTTTTTTCATTCTTTTTACGAGTTCCTGATTATTGTTACGAGTTAATCCTTATTTTTAAGAGCTCGCGATTATTTCCACGAGCTCGACATTATGTTTACAAGATTTTCATTAACTCCACCAGTTCCTAGTTATTTTCATGAACTCGCCATTATTTTCTTCATTCTTTTAAAGAGTTCCTCATTATTTTTACGAGCTCGACAATATTTTTTGAGCACGCTATTGTTATAACAGCTCGTGATTATTCATTTTCACGGTTATTAAGAGCTTGGAATAATTTTTGCGAGTTCGTTCCAAGCTCTTTTCACAAATTTGATTTTTATAAACATAATAGAATTCAACGATGATGAGACATTACAAAATAAGCAAAATGCTGAACTATAAACATTAAAATTATAACTCACCTGCACATATATTCCAGTTCGGCAGAATAAGGATTGTTTTCCTTAGCATTGCAGTAAAAGTCACAAGTTAATTGGTTGTACTCGCATCTAGTACCGACAAAACCATCTAGACATTTACATTTTGGTTTGTCGCTTGGGGAGCTTAAGGTACATTCACCTTCATTCAAACAATAATCATCGCATTTGTATTTTTGGCATCTGTTACCAATATATCCTTTTTTGCATGAACACATCGGTTTACCGAAGGAAGATAAATAACAATTGCCGTTTAAGCAGTAATCGCTGCTACAAATCGGAATCTCGCAGTAATTTCCAGTATAACCTTGTTTGCACTGACATATGTTGTCTTCTACTGTTCCGCCGTTGAAGCATCTTAAAGATTGTTCGATAGGTTGAACGGTGGTTGCGTTTAATAATAGTTTTTTTGATTCTTGGTATTGGTGGATAAGCTCCGGAAGTCTATCGCAATCATCTTTCATGAAGGAATTAGCTACTAACCCCATAGGCATCTCGGTAAACGAAATAAGTTTCTTTGGATCTGCGTAGGGATCGGTTTCACTTTTTAAAAATTTATATAAAGCTTGATTATTCGTATCTGTCCAGTAAATTGCTTCTTCGTCGACTGCAATCCCTAAGGGCTCCATGTTAGTCCTTTCTACGACTAATTTTCTATCCTTGCCATCTAATGAAATACTTTCTATTCTTCCAGCTAACGTACCTATCCTACTGTCCACCCAGTATAACCGTTTGTCTTTGTAATCGATTGCCAATCCCTCTGGTGTCATAATGGTATTATCTACTAGAATTTGGGAATGTGAAGTATCTAGTTTTCTTCTTTCTATGGTTGATTTGCTTCCTGAAGGATTTGTGTAGTACATGTAACTGAAAAGAAACAAGAGAAAATTCGGTTACGGATAATCCTGGACAGAGAAAAAAGCTGGTGCAAGAACATCGAGTGAAGGGATGCATGGATCAAAATCTACGCAGACAGCCAGGAAGTGCTGAAGGATCTTATGAACCCAAAAGTGACATCGAGAACGGTATAGGACGAGAAGAGCTAACACGACAAAATAACTTTGATAAGAGTTCTTGGACACTGTGATATTGTGGGCAACGAAAAAGCTGGTGGACTAGACAGAAAGTGCTCGTTAGCTCCATATATTGGTCCAGAAAGCGTACTAAATCGGACATCCGAGAATGCACTGGGTCAAACGAATATTATGAGAGGTGTATGTATGTATACATATTGGGATGACATTCACTGAGACCTAAAAGATCTATTCTACTTAGTTCCTGAGTTAGTTCTCAGAGACTAGTGCTTCTTTAGTCCAATTTCCCTGAGGAATTTTAGGATCTCAACAGGTTGTAGTCACCCAGAAGAATCTTTGATTGTCCAAGTCCTACTAGATCTTTCCAATGGTCAGATCAATTTTTTTTCGGCTGCCTATTTTTTCAAACATTACATTGGTGCTGATACCTCAAAAGGGTGTTTCAGTCCCCCTCTTTGCTAGTTCATCTGCCATTTCATTTCCTTCCATTCCAATGTGTCCTGGTATCCACAGTAAGGTGACTATATTGTTCTCCCCTAGCTCATTGAGTTTTCCTAAGCATTCCCACACCATTTTGGAACTGATTACAGAAGAGCTCAGTGCTTTAATGGCTGCTTGACTATCGACATTATGATAATCATTTGCCTTCTATCTCCTTCATCAAGATTGAGCTGGGCACACTTTCTTTTGGTGCGAGTTTCCGCTTGAAAGATACTTGGGGTTTTTCCCCAAGAGGTGAAATGAAGCCTCTCTTATATACCAGGGGAAATATTAATTAAACAAAGATGAACAGGAATGAACCCAGAACTGGTCGCGGTCCAATGGGGTGGCATAAAAGGGAGCTGTGAACGGTGAACTTTTTCACAGATAATGTGATAAAGGGTTGAGAGTGCAAGGCTTTAAACAGCAAAAGACAATATTTATTAATTGTATTTCAGTAAGATTATTTTAATGTTAATTGGGTTTGATATAATAATGGAAATATCAGCATACTTAATACAAAAGTGTACATTTTTAGGTTGTGTTTATGACACGTTATGTAGAATTTCCTTTTCAATCGATATCAGTTATCGACGAAATAGCCGGTAGGTGTATCGGTTCACAAACGGTACTAAAAAATATCTTACCGGTTGCAAACATCAATGGCAATGGCGTGTGGAACTTTATCTTTTTCGAATTTAATAAATTCCTTTGATTTATGTACAGTGTCGTTTAGGCTAACGTAATTTATTGTATGATTGATTCCATTGGACCAATATAGTACATCATCTATTGGATCTATCGCTAAGCCCTAAAACAAAAGTAATTATTGTTAAATTTATGGATAAAGGGGTAGAGATATTTTTAATAATAATTTTCTTGTCCACTTGTCAAATAAGAACTGTTATTGTTTCGTTCGATTGAATAGCTGAGCTGCCGCATGTTAGTTCGTACGCGTTCAGGAAAACTCGGTGCCGCCGAACCGGCCTGTCGGGCGCTAGGCAGTTGTTTTTTATTTCCAATTGAAAAAATCGTGGCGCTATGTCGTATAGGTCCTGCTGTCCCCTTCACGATACGCCATTACTTATTTTGAAAAAATTAGGGTTTCATTTTGTCGAAATGGACAGTTTCTGTTTTGTCGTGGTTTTAAGTTTAATCCAATTTTCCATATATTTTTGGATAAATCACGGTCCCATGAATAATGATTAAGCAATGCTGAATACAGTACGTCATTGATAAAGTGTATATGTATTATACTTTCTTATAAAAATATATTCTTAATGAAAGTTCAAGGTAAAACACGACCTTATCCATTTTAATTCTGGAATATTCATTATTCGCCGGTAAATTATTGATTAAATTAGAATTGCCACTCTACTTAATGACATTACTGTTAAATACAATAGGCAATTATATGACACGAAACCAATTAATTACGTATATTAGAGGAGTACATCTGTTGCTTATGGTAAGTATATTATGGTCACAAATAAAATTTCACAAGGTCAAAGAACCTGGTTGGAAGTGTTGGAACACTGGAAAAAATAGAAAAATAATTTACCTGTACGTCGCGTGGAGGTACATTCATAATAGGTTCAGTTAAAGTTTCTTTGGTCAATCTAACTGTAAAGATGGTATCGTTCCTAGTGTCTCTATCGCTTACAATAAATTGGTCTCTGATACCATCATATGTGATTGCCTTCAATGGAGAAAACAGACTTCTTGACTCTATAACTGTTCCATTAGATGTTAGTAGCTGTATTTTATCACCTACGACTATTGCTAAATCTGAAAAAAATATTTTTGTTAGAATAGTAGTTTTAGGCAACACAGAGTGGACGCAGCTTGTTATTAACGCAGGACGAGATTTCAATGTTGCCAGGTTTTCCAAATGTTTATAACAACTCTATTTTATATGTTTTTGGTGTAAAATCGTTGAAATAATTAAGATATCGCAATAAAAATGGTGTATCAATAAGACCAGGGATGAGACAAGGGAATTGATTGATTGATTGGTTCGGCACTACCAGTCAGAGGCTTAGAGATCTCGGCATCTCAGCCTTTAGGTTTTTTGTGCTTTTGGTTACACCGTTTATGTGAAGAGACCAGTAGCCGTTATCAGGCTCAACAGTCTTTTCACTAGGTCCTTCTTGGAGAAATCCTCCCTTGGATACCCTAGTCCTAGGAGTCTATATTTCCAATGAGACAGTGTTTCACATTCGAAGATAATGTGAGAGGCTGTTTCCTCCTCTTCCATGCACAACCGATTAATAGGTTCCTCCCTATATATGCCAATTGTATGCACGTGCTTCCTTAGGGTACAGTGACCGGTAAGTATTCCCGTCACTTTCCTTATCTGGCTCCTGCTGAGGTTCAATATTTCGTTAGTCAGCGACTCCGAGGATTTTTTGACCAGGAGTTTGCTGTGTTCCTGTTTTGGCACGTGTCTCCAGTACGTCTGTTTAGTCTGAATCCACCTAGATGTTCTACCACGTGCAACAGATTTTGATATTTTGATATGAATGCAGTTTCAGACCCTAGCTTTGCCGCCTTCTCCTTGCCTACAATACCCTTGTGCCCCGGGACCCACTTAAGAGTCATTCTATTATGGTTTGCCAGGGTTAAAAGTTTTTATTGGCAGTCCCAGACCAGTCTAGATCTGATCTGGGGACATGCTAAAGATTCCAGACGAGGGAAAATCTCAGTTTTTTATTTTGTTTTTCAATTTTTTCGTTATTTTATGAATTAAAAAATTTTTATGTTTATATTTCATAACGTAAAACGCGTTTATGTAACTGAATTAATCTCACACTTATCGTCATATGATAACTCAACCTTTGTCAACTTAACGTAGGACATGCATCTATTAGTTTTCAGGTAGCCAAATATTTATTATAGGAATTATATTGTTGTTTTTATATACAGGATGTCCCAAAAATTCGTACCAAAAATAATAATAATAATAGAGGGCTAAATATGATTATCTTTAAAGAAAAACTTCGTACCTGAGCTCATAACGGCAGTGCAGATCTGCTATAACGCCATTAAGTGTGCATTTCTATTAAGGCTAATTTTTCATTTGCAACTTTAGAGACCTATAGTGCTTTAACGAAGGGAGTGAAGCACACATTTTTTATGAAGTACTATCATCATATTTAGTCCCTTTACTATATCCCATCCTGGGATAACCTGTAGTGTAAATACTGTAATTTTCAAGTATTGCTTGTAGAATTTTTCAAATGTGAGCATTATATTTTATTTAAAGAATGAAGAAACCAAGTAACGAAGCCCAATACGAAAAGTATTATTTTTACCTTCCAAATCGAGGCATGAACTTCCGGGTCACCCTGTATACGAACGACACAGTTTTTCAACCTCAATATGCTTTTATAATTGCTATTTACAATAGAAAGAGATCATGTACTTTTAATCGTGAAGCAAGAAATAATAATATACAACCAAAATTTTTATTTTACAACAAAGCTTTCTAATTTTTTCTTATTATAAATTTGTCAATATTATAAAAGTGGTATAGAAAAATATTCTGTATAATGACAATTTTAAATATTTTTGGAAACAAAATTGAAATATATGTAGACTAAACCAAAAATTTTAAAAAATATCTGAAACACCTCGATTTTGTACAACAAAATTCATTATACAGGATGATCCAAATTAATATAATGACGTTATCGTCAATTTTCTTAAATACAAAATAGATACAAAGAAATTTATATACCGTTTGTCCCAAGTTACAAGAAAATTTCTTACTTTAGAGTAAGAAATCAAGATTATAGTGAAGTTTTGTTTACAAGGGGCGTAAATGAAATCTGAATAAAGTATAGTTTGCTACAAATGGTTAAAAAAGTGTTAAATATGCATCTGAAGAAGCTGTTCATAATATTATATGTAAATTATGCAAAAATAATCCAAAGCATAGCGACAAATAATTTAAAATGTGACAAAAACATTAACGATTCAACTTTAAACCTTGATAGTATATATGATCAGTAAAAGAATAATATGAGCAATATACAATCTCAAACTCAAAATTTTACACCGAATGTAACATCAAAGGACTCGAAGAATAGATTTTTTTCCAAAGGGCAACGACTTATTTTATAAAATATATTGGTGTAAATAATCCTTGGATGGAGTGAGTTTTACAAACTCAAATTACTTAGCTCTGGTTTTTAGTGAAACAAATTAAAATGTTTTCGTTTATTATTAAAGTTCGTTAAATCGTTTTTTTATTTAACAATTAATTCCAAACCAGTTCCAACCAATATTTATATAAACAGTAGTCAAAACGCCAGTTTCAAACATCTATGTGACCTCTAAAGGCTCTTTCACACGGTCAGGTCAGGTTCACACGAGTGCCCGCCAAGATACAGATTTTTTTTCTTTAATCAAATTTATAGTATGTTGAAAATATTAATAGCAAAAATTTTTTATTGCGAACACACTATATATTTCACAGTAATATGATGGTGGCATTCAATCGGCCTCGGTATTTAAATCCATTATTTAGAAAATTGTTAACAATCACATATAGTAAGAATGTTACAACACACAATGTAACAGTTTCGAATATTTGCATGCAATTAAAGAACAATCTTGATACATCAACTAAACAGAAAAAAAATGTCAAGTGCTGATATTTTCGTATTTTAACTGTCATTTTTGGAACTATAGAAGTAAGAAGAAATGTATTGTGCAGTACTTTACTTTCAATTAATTGTTTTAGTTAGTTTTTAGTCTTAACTCACAATCTCTAGTTCTGTGTGCAAAATATTATAATATGCACTAGAAAACAATTATTATTTAATATGATCTTATCTATAAAAGTGTATAACAATTACATAAATTGGAAGATATGATAATTTGTGTATGTATAATAATGATAACAATACATCAACTTTAATCTTTTAATTTGATGGTTTTTATCAGAAGTTTAAAAAAATTAATCTTAGCATACAGATTATTAATATTCGGAAAGGATTTCGATGCAATTGAGATAGAGAAAAAAAAATTGAACGTGTGCATAAAACTGAATTAGTAGATACTGGTCTAAAAAATGTGAAACTTCTTTTCGGAAATTTTCGCTTGTGGGAAGCATCTGAAGCGTCCAACAGTAGTCTGCCATCATTGAGGCGCTCCATCTTTCCTGGTATCTTTTTTCCATCTCCTTAATATCTTAGTAAAATCGTTCACTTTGTTCTTCACTCACATCTCCTAAATTTTCTAGAAAGTAGTCGAGGTGATGGGATTGAAGAAAATGTACTTTTAAACTAATTAGGCAACCTAAAGCTTGAAATGCTTTTTGTTTGTGGTTATTGCCTAAAAATTTCTCTATTGCCTCTTTAAAGGCAATCCACCCTTCTCTTTGAGGATCCGTCATGGATGTGATGACTTGTGGATCAGCCATAAGTCGTCTAATATCTGGTCCAACGAAAACACCTTCATTCAACTTTGCCTTCGAGGCCCGGAAACTTTGATATCAAGTATTTGAAGCAATCTCTATCTCTTGGAAGTGACTTTACAAATTGCTTCATCAATCCCAGGTTTATGTGAAACGGTGGTAGAATTACTTTATGAGGAGGCACCAAAGTTTTATGCAGGACGTTCTTTTCGCCAACTTTAACTCGGAGGCCAACACTTTTTGGACCAGTGATTTGCTCGGTCTCTACTATTCCAATAGACACAAAAGGCAAGAGAAATTGGTAAACCCAGATTGTTGTCCGAGCAACATGCCCGAGATTTTTAAATCACCGCAAACTTACCGTGGTCTTTATATTTTAATTTGCAAAGAACCAATTTCAAGTACTTGTAGGTGTACGGAATGTCCGACAGGAATGGAAGCATAGAAACCGCTATTGTGAAGCAAGACTGCTTTAAGGCTCCTTTTTGAAGAATCTATTATTTATGACTTCAAGTTAGCCCAAAAAACCCATTTTTTATAATAAAATTTTGCGTTTTGCAAAATAACCTGACGTTCTGAAATTTTTTTGAGCATTTCTGTAGTTTTCAGAACACCTAAATACATAGAAATCAGCGGAAAACATCCAGACAGAATTTTTATTGCAGACCTGTGTAAAATCATTTATCTAACTTGGACGGTTTTGTGTATTGTTAGTTATTCTCGGACTAAACTTTCAAGTTATATTAAGGTACTGTAATCTTGGTAACTGTTATTTACCATATTCAAACCACCGACGATGATAAACGTGGTGTTATCGACGATGTTGAAAATAAAACGATAAACATAACGTTTAAAAGAGATTAAACTACAAAAAAGATGCTTAACCAGGTACGGAATATACTTTTTCTATAACTGCTATGAAAAGTGACGTATTTCTCATACCTTACTTGATTTCAAAACCAAATATTGCTCATACTGTGAGAAATAATATTTCTCACGGCACTTTGCCCACGCCACATATATTTATATGGAGAATCAAATAAAATCGACAAAAACTTAATAGGCTACTGTCATCTTTAAATACCTACTTAGTTGTCACAAACTGTCAGATTATATTAGAGAATATGTTAAAAATTTTAAAAAATTGTCAAAAATTTTGAAATATGGTCAATAATTGTTAAAATTTTGAAAAATGATCAAAAACTGTCAGATTTTTTGAAAGTTGTCAAAAATGGTAAATAATTGTCAGAAACTGTCAAAAATGGTCAATAGTTGTTAAAATTTTGAAAAATGGTCGAAAATTGTTAAAATTTTGAAAAAATTGTCAATAATTATAAAAAAAATGTAAAAATGGTCAATAATTGTCAGAACCTGTCATAAATGCTCAAAAATTGCCAAAAATTGTCAAAATTGATCAATAATTGTCAAAAATTGTCTAAATTGATCAATAATTGTCAAAAATGGTCAATAGTTGTTAACATTTGAAAAAATGGTCAATTGTCAAAAATTGTCAAAATTTTCGAAAAATGGTCAATAATTATAAAAAACTGTCAAAATGGTCAATAATTGTTAAAAATTGTCAAAATTTTTGAAAAATTGTCAAAAATGGTCAATAATTGTCAGAACCTGTCAAAAATGCTCAAAAATTGTCAAAAACAATTGTTAAAATTTGGGAAAATGGTCTAAAATGGTCTAAAATGGTCAAAATTTTCGAAAAATTGTCAAAAATTGTCATAATTTTGAAAAAATGGTCAATAATTATAAAAAACTGTCAAAATGGTCAATAATTGTTAAAAATTGTTAAAATTTTTGAAAACTTGTCAAAAATGGTCAATAATTGTCAGAACCTGTCAAAAATGCTCAAAAATTGTCAAAAATAATTGTTAAAATTTGGAAAAATGGTCTAAAATGGTCAAAATTTTTGAAAAATTGTCAAAAATGATCAATAATTGTCAAAACTGGTCAATAATTGTTAAAATTTGAAAAAATAGTCAAAAATTGTCAAAAATGGTCAATAATTATCAGAAACTGTCAAAAATGGTCAATAATTTGTTGAAACTTTGAAAAATGGTCAAAAAAGAGTCAAAATTTCGAAAAAATTGCCAACATTTTTGATAAATGTTCAAAAATTGTCAAAAGTGGTCAATAATTGTCAGAACTTGTCAAAAATGGTCAGAAATTGTCAAAAATGGTCAAAAATTGTCAAAAATGGTCAATAATTGTTAAAATTTGGAAAAATGGTCAAAATTTTTGAAAAATTGTCAAAAATGATCAATAATTGTCAAAACTGTCAAAATTGGTCTATAATTGTCAAAAATGGTCAATAATTGTTGAAATTTAAAAAAATAATCAAAAATTGTCAAAAATTTTGAAAATATGGTCAATAATTGTCAAAAATTATCAAAATTTTTGAAAAATGGTCAAAAATTTACGAAAAATGGTCAAAAATGGTTATTCTATTGTGCATAAGAAGCAAGCTTCTATCGGCGGTCCGACGACCGCTCACCTTTTGTTTTTGTTTTACTAACCATAAAAATAAATATTAAGTTACTTTACTTGTATTCTTTAAATTTGTGCAGTTGTAGAAAAAGTATAGTGTGCAACATGTGGGGAAGGTACTTTTCTCACTTGTTGCACAATATACTATTACTTAATGTACGGCATCAAGAAATCAACTGAAATAGTATATTGTGCAACAAGTGAGAAAAGTACTTTCCCCACATGTTGCACACTATACTTTTTCTACAACTGCAAAAATTTAATGAATACAAGTAAAGTAACTTAATATTTATTTTATGGTTAGTAAGTATCTCTAAACTGTTAAATAATTTTATTTAAGATTATAGTTGATGATGAAATTTGTACAATTATGTATGGTCAAACGCGGAACGTCATTTTAGAATTTAAAAACTTCTAATATAATCTGACAGTTTTGTGACAACTAGGTAGGTATTTAAAGATGACAGTTTCCTATTAAGTTTTTGTCGATTTTTTTTTATTCTCCATATAAATGTATGAGGCGAGCGGCAAAGAGCAATATTTGGTTTTGAAATTAAGTAAGGTATGAGAAATACGTCACTTTTCATAGCAGTTGTAGAAAAAAGAATATAGAAGACGACACGAGCTACAATAAATTTAAAAATACAGTTTTTTTTTTAAATGATAACTTATAAAAATTGTAAAATCGACCGAAAGTTGCAAAAATAACTTATTTACTCAGGAATCACCAAAAATTTATTGTAACTTTCTCATTTATAAACAAAAACATTTTTATTGACAGGACAACCAACTTTTCCACTTATTTGTGATCCAAGCCACAATAGCCAATGTGCTAAGGGGGCATCCATTAATTACGTGAGCTCAGATTAGGGGGGAGTGGTACAATGAAATATCACCAAATCTTTTTTAAACCGAGGGGGGGATAATCGAAAATCTCACGTTAACTTCAAAAAATATAAAATATTACAGATATTAAAAAAAAATTATTTTGAGTGTTCATTTTGCCCGCTAAAATAAATCTCATGGCTATTAATATCATTTAGTAAAAGTATTTATTTCATTTAAATAAATTAAGTATAGTATACCTGAAAAATTTATTATTTTCCCGAATTATGAAAATAAATTAAGTTTAAAATATTTTTAGCGACAATCTCACGTAAGGGGAAGGGGGTTCAGGCAAATCTCACTAAATCTCACCTAAGGGAGGGGTGGGAGGAGTCTAAGCTGTCCGAAAAAGAGCTCACGTAATTAATGGTTACCCCCTAATGAAAAATGCAACTGTTTATCAAACAGCACATTATCCTGAAAAGTTTAAAATATTTTTTATTTTATTTTCGTCCAAAAGATATCGTATTATTCATAAACTTGTCAAAATAATGGACAGGAGATAAACGTAATTTTTTTTTTTGAATAAACTCAATTCCACTTCTTTTTGCAACTCGGTAGCCTGTGAATTCGCATAAATTATCTGAATATTCACAAGATGAGCCCCAAGACTATAAAAGCTCGGGGACGAAGACGAAGTTTTTCAAATCGATACCACGTGGTAGTTTCAAAGCTACGTGCTCTTCGTCACGTAGGCCAAGATATACGATATTTTTCACGACTAGTTGTATATATAATCTCAAAAAGAGTAATGTGAAATCACTAAAATGGCAGACATTAAATTGATAGTAAATATGTACCTAATTGATCATCACCAATTGGTAGAGTTTTGTCGTCGCCTAAATGAATATTTAAAAAAAATAAATTGAATAGTTCTGACGTTATAGTCTTTTCAAAACAGTATAAATTTTGTCAAATTCTTAAGAAAAAAGTCTTGGAAAGAAATACCAGGGTGTTGTTTTTGATTCCAGCAAAAGTTTTATTGAACTTAAATATATTCACTTAAAGGTATCAGAGGCAAATATATGGATTCATTGTAAGAAATTTTAAAGGTTTCACCAATCTGTACCTTTCTTATATTAGATTAAACTTAAAATATTGCGCCAATGTATGGATAACGTGACCATACGTCCCGTTTTGAGCTGTCCCCAACCAGAGCAATAATGTCCCGTTTTTACAAACAGAACGATAAATAATTTGTCACATGTATCTCTACCTTCCTAAAAAGGGTCAATAATAGTCAAAAACTATCAAAAAGGGTAAAAAACTGTCAAAATTGGTCAATAATTGTTAAAATTTTGAAAAATGGTCGATAATTGTCAAAAACTATCAAAAATGGTCAAAATTTTTGAAAAATTGTCAAAAATGACCAATAATTGTCAAAAACTATCAAAAATCAACAATTGTTGTTAAAAATTGTCAAAATTTTGAAAAATAGTTGATGATTATCAAAAAGTGTTAGTTTTTAAAATATGACCAAAAATGGTCAATAATTTTGAAAAATGGTCTAAAATTTTGAAAAATTGTCAATTATTTTTAAAAACTGTCAAAAATGGACAATTTTTCTCAAAATTGGTCAATAATTGTCAAAAAATATCAAAAATGGTCAATAATTTTGAAAAATCGTCAAAATTTTTAAAAATTTGTCGAAAATGGACAATAATTGTCAAAAACTATCAAAAATTGTCAAAAACTGTCAAAAATGGACAATTATTGTTAAAAATTGTCAAAATAGTTGATAATTGCCAAAAATTGTTAAAGTTTTTGAAAAATTGTCAAAAAATTTGAAATATGATCCATAATTGTCAACAATTGTCAATAATTATCAAAAATGGTCAATAATTTTGAAAAATGGTCTGAAATTTTGAAAAATTGTCAAAAATGGTCAAAAACTATCAAAAATGGTTAAAAATTGTCAATTATTGTTAAAAACTGTTAAAAATGGACAATTATTGTCAAAAATGGTTAAAAATTGTCATCATTTTGAAAAATGGTCACATTCTTTCTCAAGCGGCAATCTGTTACTTTACGCTCTAAATACACAAATAACTATTGCAAAAAATATAAAAAATGTATTTCTGGCAACTTAAAATTTTAATAGGGTATTATTATTTATGTTTAAAAAATGAGATGAGATCATTTTCGTGGGATTTTCTACCTGACAAGTGATCTAAAAAATAATGTATAGGTTATGTATGTTTTTGTTGATTTGTGTGTGTTAAATTGACATATTTTTTTGTATTATTTTTTTATCACAAAAAATTTGTTATTTAGTCAATTTTCATACATTTCTAATTGTAGTGAATCATTTAAATCTCAAAAATTGTTAAAGTTTTTGAAATATGGTCAAAAATGGTCAATAATTGTCAAAAATCGTTAACAATTTGGAAAAATGGTCCACAATTGTCAACAATTAACAAAAATGGTCAATAATTTTGAAAAATGGTCTAAAATTTTGAAAAATTGTCAAAAATGGTCAAAAACTATCAAAAATGGTTAAAAATTGTCAATTACTTTTAAAAACTGTCAAAAATGGACAATTTTCATCAAAATTGGTCAATAATTGTCAAAGACTATCAAAAATGGTCAATAATTTTTAAAAATTGTCAAAAATGGCCAGTAATTGTCAAAAATGGTCAAAAATTGTCAAAAACTGTCAAAAATGGGACAATTAATGTATAAAATTGTCAAAATTTTGAAAAATAGTTGATAGTTGCCAAAAATTGTTAAAGTTTTCGGAAAATTGTCAAAAAATTTGAAATATGGTCCATAATTATTGTCAACAATTGTCAATAATTATCAAAAATGGTCTGAAATTTTGAAAAATTGTCAAAAATGTGTGTGTTAAATTGACATATTTTTTTGTATTATTTTTTATCACAAAAAATTTGTTATTTAGTCAATTTTCATACATTTCTAATAATTGTAGTGAATCATTTAAATCTTTGCTGTTACTTCGAAAATATTGTTTTTTTTCAAAAAATCATAAGACATTTTTTTAGAAAATTAAATTTTCAACATCTTTTGTACCAACATTTTTTTATAGCACTAATATTTTTGCCACTGCATCGAAAATTTGGAAAGATGCTTTTTTTGTGACAGCCTTTTTTAACTAAAAATGTGTACCATAAATTATATATATATATATATTTTTTATGTTAAAATTACTAAAGGCTTTCGTATTAAAGAAATAAATATAAAATCACAAAAAAGTCTTTAAACATTAATCTCAAAAGTCGAGTTTTTTTCATTTTTTTACCCCACCCAGCACCCCTATACAGGGCCTTTTCGCCAAATTTTACTTTATACACATCAATTATAAAAGCAACTCCTATAGATTGCCATAAATTTTTTTTGTCAAAATCGATAAGCACAATTACCGACATTTTTTACGTACAACTACTCAACAGGTTTTGACACATAAAAAAAGATATTTAAGATTCATTATCCCATTGATCAAATAGCCTCTAAACTAGTAGGACTATTTAGCCAGGGCTCTTGAGACACTCTGTACATATTCGTGTATTATTTATTTAACTAATAAAATTGTGGATTAAAAATAATTGCAACCAAGATTATAATAAAAGCATTATCAAATTATGCAATGGTGAATATTGTTTAATGTTTCTATTTTTATGCTTACTTTTAATTTAGATGTATAAAAAATATGTCATTGGAGTTTAATGCAGGGTAAGTAATTTCAAAACTAATTTGCTAATTATGCTAAATTGCATTGTGTTAGAATTACAGACGTTGGTCACGTAGACCTGGGGATAAATTTTATCAGTATAATATATGCAAAAAAATAAGGGTTATGTGCTGCTCCAATATAATCTAATAAAATAAAAAAGGGTTTAATCGAAATATTAAATATTTACTTACACATCGTTGTTGAAATTACTTGTTATTTTCGGTTTTTATTTAAATTTTGAAATTTAAAGAGATAATTTTATTGTGATGAAATCCTATATTTTGCACCGAATTACGCTACTGGCTTTTATAAATAAATTTAAATAAAATTTAGTTTGTTTTTGTCACAAATTTTATATCAACAAAATTCTGTTACGTAGTTCGACTTCGTCATTGCGAACCAGTTTTTTTCTTTGATTTTACACATAAAATAAATGGGATTTACATCATTCAAATACGGTTTTCCTTAAATTTCGACGTCATACATTTTTCTATTATATATTTCTTCAAATATAATACAGTAGGCATAACATTAGAAAAAGTGGAAATATATTTTTCCGAAACGCTACTTTGCACATTGGTTATCATACGCAAAATTAACAATTTCTCATAGCAACAAAAGTTGTGGGAAAAGTGGCACAAGTCATATCCAAAGTGAAATTAGGCATACCCAAAATAAATACCTACAGCAAATTGTTTGATTTCTGCTTGGTGGTCGTAGGAAAAATACAGTGTGCAACACATGAGCAATTCACACTCGTGAGAAATTAGTACTTTTGCGCACTAGTTACACAATATACTATTTTTTACAATCACTATCCAAAAGATTTCCGAGATCTGTCATAATTTGACAATTCGTTTTTTTTTGTTTTATCTGCCGTCGTCACCCTGATGTGTCCACGAGCTCAGTATGATCGAGTTCAATATTAATGTCATTTCAATTAACTCAAATGATAAAAAAAAACTTTTCGTGTATCGATGTTCGAAGGTGAAATGTTCACTGTTTCGTGCGATTTAATTTTTTTTTATTTCGATTTAAATATTAATTTTGCAAAAATTTAAATTATCATATTCGTTATGCTGCAAATTTTACCTTGTAATGAATGTTTATCAAGGCATAACTATATAAAAAAAGAAGAATGATGCAGTTATACAAATTTATAATTTCAATGCATCCAAGACAGGGCCGGATCTACGTATGGGCTTAATGGGCTCCAGCCCAGGGGCCCCGAATAATAGAATAATAAACCAGTAAAAAAATACATATCAAAAAAATATGTTTAATTTTCCCGCATAATCCTTTTTTCAGGAAAATGGCAAATATTTTATTTATTTCGTGGGTCCCCCCGGATATCGTTAGCCCAGGGCCCCCAAAAGTCGCGGTCCGGCCCTGATCCAAGATAACAAAAGAGTCTTGATTTATTTTGAATTATTTAATTATTATTAAAAAAATACAAAATTTTATTTTTCTCCGAAACCAACAATTTTATAAAAAAAAACGTTTTCGCATAAGATGTAGAAAATTTTCTCTAGTTTAATTTGTTACAAAATTATTTTCATCATAGAATGTGTAGGAAAAGAGATATTGTCAAAAAACTGTTTTTAGTTCAAAAATTCAGAAAGAGCACATCAAAATCTATGAAATCACCAGTTTTCAAAACTTTTCAAGTAACCTATAAAAGAAAATACTTTCATCAACATGTATTATTTTGAAGTGAAAACTTCTTTAGGTGCGTTGATCACTTTTTTTGGGCGAAGAAAAAACATGGTAACGCTTTTATGCAACACACCATACTTTTGGTTAATGCAACACAATTAATGAAGCCTATATAGTGTTGCATAAATCATCGTCACGCTTTCCATGAGCTTTATGTATACTGTCTATATTATGTATACTCTTTTTTGTAAAAAATTCCATTTACGATGTGTTCAATTTCATATTTCTAGAGTATTCTATTTATGGCCAAGGGGTGAGGAGGTCTGAAAAGGGAAGTGATCTGGAATAGGCAGTCGATGTGTAACCCTGACATTGAAGAGAATAAATTCATATAGTTGTGTTGTTATCGAGTTTTATTTCACTTTATCCTTTTTTTACAAAATTTTTAAAACAGATTCATTTATTGGTATTTTCACTTCTTTCGTCAGTCCCATGACTTTTTTTTTATTCAGGTATATGTAGTAACCCATAATTGGTAATATTTACAGTTATTTTAAATAAAATTTAGTTTATGAGTCTTTAATGAGTTAATTTGTTGTTAAATTGTTTGGTCATCGAAGAATATCAGAAATTGAATATTATTATCTAAATATGAAAGTAAAACTGATCACAGTCTAGTAGGATATACTTAAAGTAAATAGTTACAGTTATGACAGGAAATAATATAAAGATCTCTAATCGACAAGGCTCACCTTGGGGCAAATTTCAAAATGAATCATTACAATACATTTTTTCGCAAAATAGGAGTAACAGGAAGAAAACAAACTCTCTGTATTCTTTTCATTTCCGTATTTATTGGAAGAAACATTCATTTCTATGAATATCAAGTTTTTTTCGGGTCTAAATTTACTGCAATTTAACTACCTGAATAGTTCCAATAATTATATAAACCAATTAAAAAATGTAATATGTATACACGTATTATGTTCATAGAATCAATATTTTTATATACCACTTATCTATTTGAATGCAGGTTATTCAATATCTTGTTTAGATTCACGGTTGCTATCAGATTAATTAATTGTGTAATTCAAAATAATTAAATTTTTAACAATAATTAAATGATTGACTGATTTTAACCAATTACCTTGAGAAATATCACAAATACTTTTTGCTAAACCTAGCCTTTGATTTTAATTAATATCACATGTAGTCCAAAAATTAAGACATGTTTATAGGATAGAAGCTTTATATATATTAAATCTGTTTCTCTCTACCATATTACCGCTAGAGAGTTGCAATTTGTAACTTCTAGGTCTGTCAGCTTTACCCATTATTTTTGCAGATGTCATGTTATTGACATTATCTTTAATATAAACAACTTCATCTTTAACAAAATCGAGCGGTTTACTATGATTTTTTAAATCATAATAATGTTTGTAATTTTCTTGTCTCTTTTGAAGATGGGATTTTACTGTTTTTAAGTTGTGATCTGTCTCCGTATGAAAAGTTTCAGGGGTAGGTAGAAAGGCATTTAAATTTCTCCCGAAAACAAGCTCATTGGGTGACTTGTTAATAACTGAATCAATAGGTGTATTTCTATACTCAATTAAAGCCATAAATATATCTGTTCCTGAATGTTCAGCTTTTTTCATCAAATTTTCTAAGGTTTGCATGTTTCTTTCTACCATCCCGTTAGATTTTGGATTCGATGTTCTGTTGTTTCGCGAATCAGTTCTCTCATTTCAATGTATTTTGAAAAGTAACCAATAATTAGCAGAGAAGGTTTACTTTTAAAGTAAAAAATGTCCATACCAACACTTTCCCATGGTAAATTAGGAACTTCTCGCAACAACATTTTCCCCCTTATGAGTCTTTTGGAATTTTAGACATGTAAGACAATTTCTGATTTTATCTTCAATTTCCTTAATCATAAATGACCTAAATACGCATGTCTCTATTTTTACATTTTTCTTGAATGTATTAAATTTAACATATCCTTTCTTAGACTTTTAGGAACCAGAAGAACAGAAGAATTTTTAAAAATCAAACCATTAGTGAAGTACAGATCCTCTTTGATTGAAAAATAGAATTTTAGCCCATTGGGTATTTTATCAATATTATCAGGCCAACCGTTCTGAATATAGTTTTTCAAAGCACTCATTTCTGAATCTTTTGCAGTTTCTTTTTGAAAAAGCTTCAACTTCTCATTAGAGAATGGCAAATTTGACATAATCATGTTAATATGCAATTCAACATCCTGATCGATATCAGTTAGATCATTTGAGTCTCTGTTAAATGATCTTGACAGTGCATCCGCCAGAAAAAGTTCTTTGCCAGGTTTATATTTAATGACGATATCATACTGTTGCAAACGCAACCTTAATCTTTGAAGTCTTAAAGTGGTTTCATTTAATGATTTTTTTAAAATTTGTTCACTTTCAACAATCACGGTTTTTCTAAAAATATATTGATGAAAGCGCTCACATCCGAGGCAAATAGCAAGTAGCTCCTTCTCTATTTGGGACCATATTTTTCGATTCTCTATTAATAACTCAATTATTACAGTGACCATTCCCTTATAGTGTCAGGCATTGGTTTCCTAACAACCCAACTACTAATGAAATAATTTATGTCATTATTTTTAATTATTAACATACGCTTAAATTTTACTTAAATATTGGACTAATGCCCAATGTCTAAAATGTCCACTTGAGTATTTGCCAGTAAGCTATTAAGACAACCCTTTTCACCCACATTTGTTATATCTACTTCATTCAAATAGGTACCTGATCCACATTGTATAATTATATATTATTTTGAAGCAACCTGTAATATCCTAACTAATAAAATACTGTTTTGTTTATATTAGTAATAATTGTCAATAAAAATATAAAATTTGTTGTCATAGGAATATAATATCATGATACTAGATATAGTTTGATTTTAGAAATAATGTAGGTAATGTCAGGTTGTGTATTATACCTAAAAACTATTATTTTTTAACAAAATACTAAAATATATATCATCCCACATTCAATAAATATATTTAAAATGTATCATGGAAGAAATTTGATAAAATTTCATGGCATGGCAATTAAAATTTGATAAAAAAAAGAAGTAATATCCCATACTAAAGTATATATGACATAAGAGTTTGCCCTTTATTACATAATATTGACAAAATGTTCTATTGTATTCCTCTTATGAATTAAAGTTTCGAAGTTAAAGGGTCTACGTGACTAAACTAATACTCTCCATGGCGCGCGAAGTATCACATTTTCAAAATACTCAAAAATCTACTTACCCCAATCGAATTGGCTTCCTTTCACAAATAATATATTTACCAAAATAAAAATGACACCAAACTTTACTAACATTTTGATACAAATGTTATCTGAAATTTATTTATATAATTTAACGATAGGGGAAGAATATAATATATATAAAGGCACATCCAATGCGCACCGCACGGCAACTTGCGAGCAAAAGCTGTCATGCCAAAAAGAGGTGCCTTCATATTAGTTTTATTTTGGATCTTGAACCGATACCGAATACTTGACCAATGCAACTAGTGTTCTAATCTACGTTAGTTTCCTTGAAAAATTCGTTGGTTGACTTTTGTAACGAGAGAATGGGATAATCCAAGAATCGTGCGCAAAGCATGGCCGAATGACAGCTGCTACTAGTTGTGTCTACTGCTTAATAGAAGTTATTATAACTCAATATATTTCAACAGCAAGAGTAAATTATAAAAATAAATTCAAATTAATTGATCGAATATACCTACCAGAGTTAGATTAATATACGTTGCCGAAGCCTAAGTCAGAGACTTGTATGCAGATATTTTGATCAACAAAGTGTTCAAATGACAAATATGTGTTATATATTATTCAAATTATGTGATAGTTGTACATGAATAAACGTAATTTTACAATTAAAAATAAAAAATAAATAGTTTATAGTTTAAAAAGTTTCATCAAAACGTTATTTTTACGGCATCTAAGCGCAGTACTCACTCCCAAGGTACATGTGGCGTTCTATGCGCCGCAAACACGTGGAGTGTCAATAGTCGGAATGGGTGCGTTCATTTGAAAAAATTTGGGATCGCTCTGCATATAGTGTTGCATAATCTCTAGGCGCTCTACTTAATCGCTGAATAGGCAGTAAATTTCAGGTTTTGTGAGCACCACTTACTGTGCATATTATTTTTTGTGGTAAACTTAATGAGCTAGATGTTAATTTATGATAATTTTGTTTTTATTGCAATGAATGCAAGGGTGGAAAATCTGGTGTAAATACCAAGAAATGCAAATTTTTCGATATCTTATCAACTTATGTATTTAAATAACTACACAACTAATGCTGAAAATTTTAGTTTAAAATTTCCGGTATTGATTACACGATCACAGCAAATTGATCGCTTCAGCACACATTTTTACATGATCGCTCCGGAAGCAAAATAATCTCGCTACCCTCAATTTGATCACTTATAACTAGAACATCCTGTAGGTTATAGTATTGTTGAATTTTTTCCTTATAGATTGGTACTTTAAGAGTATCTTGTTAAAATTTTAACAAAAAATTTCCATTTTTGTGGTTTCTACGATTTTTTTAGTTGATAATTTTTTTTTTCTAAAATGTTCGCTATCCTCAATTTGACCACTTATAACTTGAACATCCTGTAGGTTATAGTATTGTTGAATTTTTTTTCTCATAGATTGGTTCTTTAGGAGTATCCTGTTGAAATTTTAACGAAAAATTTCCATTTTTGTGGTTTCTAAGATTTTTTTTTAGTTGATAGTGCTTTTTTTTAGAAAATGTTCGCTACCCTCAATTTGAACACTTATAACTTGAACATCCTGTAGGTTATAGTATTGTTGAATTTTTTCCTTATAGATTGGTCCTTTAAGAGTATCCTGTTAAAATGTTAACAAGAAATTTCCATTTTTGTGGTTTCTACGATTTTTTTAGTTGATAATTTTTTTTTTCTAAAATGTTCCCTATCCTCAATTTGACCACTTATAACTTGAACATCCTGTAGGTTATAGTATTGTTGAATTTTTTCCTTATAGATTGGTCCTTTAAGAGTATCTTGTTAAAATTTTAACAAAAAATTTCCATTTTTGTGGTTTCTACGATTTTTTTAGTTGATAATTTTTTTTTTCTAAAATGTTCGCTATCCTCAATTTGACCACATATAACTTGAACATCCTATAGGTTATGATATTGTTGAATTTTTTCCTTATAGATTGGTCCTTTAAAAGTATCCTGTTGAAATTTTAACTAAAAATTTTCATTTTTGTGGTTTCTACGATTTTTTTAGTTGATAGTGTTTTTTTAGAAAATGTTCGCTACCCTCAATTTGACCACTTATAACTTGAACATGCTGTAGGTTATAGTATTGTTGAATTTTTTCCCCATAGATTGATCCTTTAAGAGTATTTTGTTGAAATTTCAACTAAAAATTTCCATTTTTGTGGTTTCTAAGATTTTTTTTAGTTGATAGTGTTTTTTTTAGAAAATGTTCGCTACCCTCAATTTGACCACTTATATCTTGAACATTCTGTAGGTTATAGTATTGTTGAATTTTTTCCCCATAGATTGGTTCTTTAAGAGTATCCTGTTAAAATGCTAACTAAAAATTTCCATTTTTGTGGTTTCCAAGATTTTTTTAGTTGATAGTGTTTTTTTTTCGAAAATGTTCGCTTCCCTCAATTCGAACACTTATAACTTGAACATCCTGTAGGTTATAGTATTGTTGAATTTTTTCCTCATAGATTGGTTCTTTAAGAGTATCCTGTTGAAATTTTAACGAAAAATTTTCACTTTTGTGGCTTCTACGATTTTTCAAAACCGAATATCTCATGTGTAGTCTATGGTTTTTTTGAGATACAGGGCTAGAAACATGAAATTACCAGCTCACCAAATACATTTTTATCGTTTTTTCGAAAATGAGTCGAAGGATTTTCTCAAAATTTTTACAAAAATTATCCTTAAGTTGCAGATGAAAGTTACCGAATATCTCATCTGTAGTTTATGGTTTTTTTGAAATACAATGCTAGAAAGTCGACCAAATACATTTCTATCGTTTTTTTGAAAATGGGTTGAAGGATTTTTCTCAAAATTTTAAAAAAAGTTATCCTCAAGTTGGAGATCAAAGTTACCGAATATCCCATCTGTGGTTTATGGTTTTTTTGAGATGCAGTGCTAGAAAGTCGACCAAATACATTTCTCTCTTTTTCTCGAAAATGAGTTGAAGGATTTTTCTCAAAATTTCTACAAAAATTATCCTCAAGTTGGAGATAAAAATTACCGAATATCTGATCTGTAATTTAGGGTTTTTTTGAGATACAGTGCTTGAAAGACGACCAAATACATTTCTATCGTTTTTTCGAAAATGAGTTGAAGGATTTTTCTCAAAATTTTTAAAAAAATTATCCTCAAGTTGGAGATGAAAGTTACCGAATATCTTATCTGTGGTTTATGGTTTTTTTGAGATACAGTACTAGAAAGTCGACCAAATACATTTCTCTCTTTTTCTCGAAAATGAGTTGAAGGATTTTTCTCAAAATTTCTACAAAAATTATCCTCAAGTTGGAGATGAAGGTTACCGAATATATCATCAGTAGTTTATGGTTTTTTTGAGATGCAGTGCTAGAAAGTCGACCAAATACATTTCTATCGTTTTTTCGAAAATTAGTTGAAGGATTTTTCTCAAAATTTCTACAAAAATTATCCTCAAGTTGGAGATGAAAGTTACCGAATGTCTCATGTGTATTAGACACAGTGGCGTGGCGTGTGAAAGGAAGTACGAAAGTATAGCATTGAACTTTTTTGTTTGATTATGATTCATAGCTTATTGATGCGGATTTATAACTGAATAGTGTTACGGTAGTAATTAATTTTTTTAACATGTTTAATTTTCCTTGTATTTAAATATTTCCTACTTAAATTCTGTCTTATCTACAGTGACGAATCAATGAATTTTGAATTTATTTGTACGCCTACGGATCTACGAGAAATTGCAGCAAAAGCAGAAAAAAGTACTTACTGGAGAAAAGTAAAGCAAGATACTATTATTGTAAAAATCAACAATTGCATATTTACCATCTTTGAAACCAGTCAATAAAGACGTTTTTCTACAAACGTCAGTAAAAGTATAATTTTTAACGCATGCTGTCCAGTGGCGGCTTGTGAACTTTTTAAGAGAGGAGGCTGGACATAAAAATTTTTTGAAAATTGTCGAATTTTTTGAAAAATGCTCAAAAATTGTCAAAATTAAAATTTTGAGAAAATAATTATAAAAAAACTGTCAAAAATGGTCAATAATTGTTGAAAATTGTAAATTTTTTTGAAAAATGGTCAAAATTTTTGAAAAATTATCAAAAACTCAAAAGTTTTAGAAAATTGTCAAATATGGTCAAAATTTTTGAAATATGGACAATTATTGTCAAAATTCTGAAAAATAGTTGATAATTGTCAAAGATTGTTAAGTGTTTTGAAAAATTGACAAAAATTTTGAAAAAATGGTCAAAAATTTGGAAAATGGTCTATAATTGTCAACAATTGTCAATAATTGTCAAAAAATTTTAAAAAATGGTCATAAATTGTTAGAAATTGTCAAAAATAGACATTTATTGTCAAAAACTGTCCAAAAAGGGTTAAAAATTGTCACTAATTTTGAAAAACAGTCAAAATGGTCAATAATTGTTAAAATTTTGAAAAATGGTCAAAAATGGCCAACATTTTTTAAAAATCGTTAAAAACTTGTCAAAAATGTTCAAAAATTCTCAAAATTGATTAATAATTGTCAAAAATGGTCAATAATTGTCAATAAATGGTCAATAATTGTCAAAACTTTTAGAAAAAATGTCAAAAATTTGGAAAAATGGTCAATAATTGTCAAAAATTGTTAAGAACTGTCAAAATATTTGAAAAATGTTCAAAAATTCTCAAAAATTGATCAATAATTGTCAAAAGTGGTAAATAATTGTCAAAAATGATAAATAATTGTCAAAAAATGGTCAATAATTGTCAAAACTTTTAGAAAAATTGTCAAAACTTTTAGAAAAATTGTCAAAAATTTCGAAAAATGGTCAATAATTGTCAAAAATCGTTAAAAACTGTCAAAATATTTGAAAAATGTTCAAAAATTCTCAAAAATTGAGCAATAATTGTCAAAAGTGTCAAAGATTGTTAGTGTTTTGAAAAATTGACAAAAATTTTGAAAAAATGGTCAAAAATTTGGAAAATGGTCTATAATTGACAACAATTGTCAGTAATTGTCAAAAATTTTTAAAAAATGGTCATAAATTGTTAGAAATTGTCAAAAATAGACATTTATTGTCAAAAACTGTCCAAAAAGGGTTAAAAATTGTCACTAATTCTGAAAAACAGTCAAAATGGTCAATAATTGTTAAAATTTTGAAAAATGATCAAAAATGGTCAACATTTTTTAAAAATCGTTAAAAACTTGTCAAAAACGGTCAAAAATTCTCAAAATTGATCAATAATTGTCAAAAATGATCAATAATTGTCAAAAAAGGTCAATAATTATCAAAACTTTTAGAAAAATTGTCAAACATTTCGAAAAATGGTCGATAATTGTTAAAAATCGTTAAAAACTGTCAAAATATTTGAAAAAATGGACAATAGTTTTCAAAAATTATAAAAAATTTTGAAATATGGTTAATAATTGTTAAAAACTGTCAATATTTTGAAAAAATGGTTAATAATTGCCAAAATATTTTCAAAAACTGTCAAAATATTTGAAAAATGTTCAAAAATTCTCAAAATTGATCAATAATTGTCAAAAGTGGTCAATAATTGTCAAAAATGATCAATAATTGTCAAAAAAGGTCAATAATTATCAAAACTTTTAGAAAAATTGTCAAACATTTCGAAAAATGGTCGATAATTGTTAAAAATCGTTAAAAACTGTCAAAATATTTGAAAAAATGGTCAATAATTGTCAAAAATTATTAAAAATTTTGAAAAAATGGTTAATAATTGCCAAATATTTTCAAAAATTGTCTAAATATTTGAAAAATTGTCAAAAATTTTCAAAATTGATTAATAATTGTCAAAAATGGTCAATAATTGTCAATAAATGGTCAATAATTGTCAAAACTTTTAGAAAAATTGTCAAAAATTTCTAAAAATGGTCATTAATTGTCAAAAATCGTTAAAAATTGTCAAAATATTCGAAAAATTGTCAAAAATGTTCAAAAATTCTCAAAATTGATCAATAATTGTTAAAAATGGTCAATAATTGTCAAAATGGTCAATAATAGTCAAAACTTTTGGAAAAATTGTCAAAAATTTCGAAAAATGGTCAATAATTGTCAAAAATCGTTAAAAACTGTCAAAATATTTGAAAAATTGTCAAAAATTCTCAAAATTGATCAATAATTCTCGAAAAATGCTCAATAATTGACAAAAATAGTTAAAAACTGTCAAAATATTTGAAAAATTGTCAAAAATAGTCAAAAATTTGGAAAAATGGTCTATAATTGTCAATAATTGTCAAAAAATTTGAAAAAATGGTCAAAAATTAGCAAAAATTGTTAAAAATTGTCAATTATTGTTAAAAACTGTCAAAAATGGACATTTATTGTCAAAAATTCTCAAAATTGATCAATAATTGTCAAAAATGGTCAATAATTGTCAAAATTGATCAGTAATTGCTATTTGCTGGATAAATTGGTGAGGAGGCCGAGCCTCCTTAGCCTCCTTTGAGGAGCCGCCACTGATGCTGTCAGAGTCTAAAATGCCATTTTATGACACTGGTGTTAAAAGTAAAATACTTTTAGCACTAGTGAGAACTTTATGAGAAAATATAAAAATATAATTCATATTTTTAGAAAAAATAGTGTATGCTAAAAGTGATTTTATTTTGTTTGGAGGGATGGAAACTTCCCTTTTCACAAAATAAAATATCACTTTTAGCACTTATATCATAAATAATTATTTTACATATAGTGTGGAAAAAAACAAATGGAATAAATTCAGTATTTAAAAAATTCCGAAAAAAATAATAAATGTAAATAAAATTATTTTTACTTCTTAGCACAATAAAAAAGCGCATAAAAAATAATAAGTATCATATTAAAATGAATTAAAAGTTAGTCAATTTGAAAAAAAAATGAAGAAAACTGTAGTTGGTCTTTAATGTGTGTAAAATTTCAAATTACTTTGGACCGCTGCAAGAGGGTTGGAATTAATTTGAAACTTTCGTTACATACATTCATCGAAAATGTAATAAGTATGTATATTAAAAGGTACTTAATTTATCGAACTCGGCCACCATTTAATTTCCCGGTTCTTTAAGGGTTTTAAAAGCATTTTATTGAAATAGATTATAAATAAAATGAAAAAAGTGAAGTGTAACTAATACATGTGTAATTCTTAAAATTCCGTTACACATACACGAACAATGTAATAAAAGCTTACTTAATTTATAATTTTTTCCAGCCTTCTTTCGTTAAAAACAACAACAACTCCGGTCCATTTCTTCAATTTCTTAAAAATAAAATAAAGAGAAATCACTCAACCGGTTAGTCTCTATAAATTGTTAATAAAGAATATTTTTACACAATTGATTATCATTAGAATACTCGCAAAAGAGAGGGTTCACAATTATCTCCGCACTTATCGAATAATTTTTTCAAGATGGGATTCTATAATTACTGACTTGCGCCGTTATACAAGGTGATCATCTAAAAAATATCTAATTTTAATAAATTTTCAAAAGAAATTTATCTTAAGATTATCTGAAGAGTACATTGTAACTACTGAGTGATGTTTTTTGAATTTCTTACTATAAAATAGTTCGGATTTTGCATGTTAGGTCCCGAAGGTCCAAAAATATTATAGAAAATAGTGGTAATAGTGGGTGACAGCTATTATCGATGTTTTGAATTAGTTTAGGTTTTAAATAGAAAGCTCACTACCTTCATATTTCATTGGTTAAAATATTAACTTTTAGTAATAATTTTAGTTTACAGTACTGATGTTTGATATTTTTATCCTAACGATTTAAAAATCCATCCTGTATGTCAAATAACTTAGTGATGTAATAAATGTGCTCAAACACAGTCACACTATTTTTATTTAAACTTTTTTGAAATCGATTAACAATACCCTTAATCTCTCACGTATTTCTTATCACTTTATCATATCGAACTGAAATATGTGGAAGTTACGAGGGTATTGAAAGTATTCTGAAAACTTCGGACGGGTTTTCAACTATAAATAAATTAAATAAAACTAAAGTGGAATCCACATTCAAATTGCAGCACTAGAGAGACATCGCAGTGCTTTCTATATGCGAGAAAACTATAAATGTCAAGATGGCCGCAAGTGTAGTAAAATTTAAAAACTGCTTAGAGTTAAGAACTCTTTCTTATTTGGTAAAGATCATTAAGCAAGAATTGAACAGCTTTAAACAGCTGGTCATCTACCCATATGATCATATTGGAAAAACAACTTTTTCGCTTTTTTGGTCAGGGAAAAGCCAAGCTGCTCGCAGTAATTCAAAAGAATCCAGACCTCAAGGAGAAAGCAGCAGTTTTTTCCAACTCACATACCACACCTAACGACGTTGACGATGCAGGGGAGAATATTCTTATTGCGCTATATGGTGGAAGTAGCTTCATTTAAAGCCTCAATGACCTCTTTGCCAAGGCTGCAACCAAGATAAATTTCAACCTAGCCAGACTGCCTCCCACTCAAGACGCTGCCAAGTTCCACTCACTTAGAACCTACCACCAGGTACAGAGGTGGCTTGGTATTGATATCGATCCTCTTGAATGGGGATGGGTTCTAACAGCACACAGCCTTTCTCCAAGGATGATGTCAAAGGATGCGGCTCCTTCACACCTCATGCAGATGATCTCCTGCAATTGTAAGAAGATATGAGGCAATGCATGCAGCTGCAGAAAAGCAGGTTTCAAGTGTTCTATTGTGTGTGGCCAAAGTAGTGGACAGTCCTGCGAGAATCGACCAGATATCATCGTTGACGTGGACACTCCCGAGCTCGATAACCTTCTAGATGGTGATGAAGTAGATGGCATCTTGTAAACACTGACAGCCCTCCAGATAACAAAATTGATCGGGATGAAAAAATACGGGAGATCATGGATACGGAAGCTCAACATAGGCCTTCCAAGAGGTTTAAGCAAAGATAAAACCTGTTTTCACTGTTTCGATGGACCTTTTACGATATATTTCTTTTCATTATAACAATTTTGTTTTTGAATAAAACTAACAATATTTTGTTTCAATGAATAAATTCTTCTATATTCTTATTTTTAAGATTTGACCCAATTGTATAGCTCAAAACTTGAAATACTACTCCATTGATGGAAGATTTGATGAACTTTGAAGAGCCATATATCTTGAAAACTATTAAGCCTATAATAACCATTTTGTAGGTAATTTAACGTACTTTTAAAATGATAATAGTTGATTTTTATGAAAAAGGGAAGCTTCAGGGTCAAAATTGGTCAAACCTAAAAAAAGTTCAAAATTTGGCAATTTTAACAATTATTTGCGGAGCCAAATCTCGGAAACTATTAGGCCTATAATAACCATTTTGGTCTTAAATTGTAGGTAATCTAATATACTCTTAAAATGATTATGGTTGTTCTTTATGAAAAAGTGATGCTTCACGGTCAAAATTGGCCAAACATAACAAAGTGCAAAATTCCGCCGATTTTTACTTTTTTTGGCGGTGTTCCGGAAGGTCTGCGAGGTCGAAAATTTGGATTTGGCATCTCAGTACTATCACATACTAAGTTATTTTGGGACTATTTTAATCAAACACACTATTTATAGAAGT
This sequence comes from Lochmaea crataegi, assembly GCA_947563755.1. Classification (NCBI taxonomy): domain Eukaryota; kingdom Metazoa; phylum Arthropoda; class Insecta; order Coleoptera; family Chrysomelidae; genus Lochmaea; species Lochmaea crataegi. Next base: position 5,088,954 of record OX387426.1, on the reverse strand, counting down.
AATTACTTGAACTGAAAAACTAGTGCTTTCGAAATTTGGTATAGGTTATTGAGGCATCATTCGGTTAGGTATATTGAACAATTGCATTGTTTATGTTATAAAATTTAGTTATGTTTCTACCGATAATCGTGGATTTCCACAATTAATACGAAATTAGAGTCGTACGTTTGGGAATCATTGAGGGATTTGCAACGTACAAAAATTCTCTGTATAATGTATATCACGAACCAGTTATCTTTATTGTCGACATAAATGTTTGTGATAAAGTACAATTGTATTCAGTAGAAAACAAAATAAGAGTATCCAAATGGAAGTATATTTAAAAAATGTTATAATATATTATTATTTTCAAATATTTCCGCCGCAAAGCAGATTTTATAAAATCTCTAAAATTATGATTGGGATAATAATAAATATAAGAGTTTTCTCATGAAGGGTGTAGTGACTTCCAGCAGCAATCTAATATACGATAAAAGCTATTAAAATTTATTTTTCTTTTCAGGATCTCTTTCCAAATAGTATTTCAAGCTACGCCACTGGTGAGATTTGAGAAATACCTACTGAAGTGACATCTGCATTCATTCCATTTAAACTCCTTCGTAACTAAAATGGCTGTCTTGTTGTTCGTATTGTCAAATTAGAGTAGTTTTGTCCGTTTTTCGTGATTTTTAAGATATTTGTTAAATATTAGTGACTTTCGCGTACGTGTAGTGAAATGTGAAGTATGTTCTTCGGTTTAAGGTAAGATAGATTAAGTATAATCTTTGAATAATTTAAAAATAAGTAATATTAAACCTGTTGTTTTTTTGGAGGTTAGGTTATCATAAAAAAATAAACCGATTTATCATTCAAATTTTGATCAGTTTTAAATATTATCGGTATTTCGAAACGTCGTAGTGATTTATTTATTTTTGTGTTTATTTAATCGGAGTGAGTGTTAGTGGACATTAATCTCTTAATAACTACCAGGAGGGGTCTTCCGGGATATTTTCTACTGCAAAATGACTAGGTAAGTCTTGTTTTTATTATTCTATATTATTAAAAACGTTTAATTATCGTTTCTACCAAAGCAAGATCCTACCCAATTATTATTTTACCAATAATTGTGTTGTTTACACGATAACCTATATATTTATAATAAATTACAGATCTTATCTAGTAACAAAAAACATGACGAGTTAATTAACCTCGGGAAGTAGTAATTCGGTTTTTAAAAACTAATTTTAAGAATTGGGTGTTTATGATACAGGTTTTTATATATCTACTATTGTTTTTTGAATAATGAACTTCTGATAAAATTATTATTTTGAGTACATGAAAATAAAGTGTGTTGTGTTGCCTATGTATTAGATATTGATACGACCGAAATATTTTAAGGCAACCGCCATCTAGAAATAACAACTGTAATGTAAGTTGCCTAATATCAGGATAAAGAAAAACAACCAGTTTGTGTTTATATGGGGAAATTTAATTATAAACGTTATTTGCATATTTTGTACAGGGGATTATCGAGAATTTATTGCGCTGTCACAAAAGCTTTTCAAAGTGAAAACTTCTTTAGGCGCGTTGAGCACTTTTTTGGGTGAAGAAAAAACATGGATTTTTCGTCATCCTCACGCTTTTATGCAACACACAATACTTTGATCATTCGTCACACAATACTTTTGGTTATGCAACACAATTAACAATGAAGCGTATATATTGTTGCATAAATCATCGTCACGCTTTCCATGAGCTATATATGTAGGTAGGTATACTGTGTACATCTGGCCCTCGGCTTCGAGATCTTTCACTCTCTCTTTCCATTTTTTTCTGTTCCTCGCCTTGTTTTCCCAGTCCCTTACTCCCACTGTTCTCAGGTCTCTCCTAACCTCCTCCAACAATTTTTTCCTTGGTCTTCCTCTTCTCTTTTTACCACCTTCTCCACCTTTTAGCACTCGTTTTACCCATCTATCTTCTGTCATTCTACCTATATGTCCCAACCATCTCGCTCTCTGTGCTTTAATTATATGGGTTATACTTGGGTGCTCATACAATTCTGATAGTTCTCTGTTTGTTCTTCTTCTCTACATTCCATCTTCATTCCACCATAAATCTTCCTGGTCATTTTACGTTCCCATATTTCTAGTTTGTTCTGCTCTTTTATTGTTTGGTACATTCTTATTTTAGCTGTTCGTGATATGTCTTTTGAGTTTAACATCTTTGATACCATTCCTGCTGCTTTACTGCCTTTTGTTAACCTTTCTTCTATTTCTCTTTCTTCGTCTTCTTTATTCGTGATAGTGACTCCCAAATATTCGATTTGTTCCACTTTTTCTATTCTGTAGCTATTATTTCCATTACAATTTATAATAATATCGGTTACTTCATTGTCCTTCATTATCATGTATTTTGTTTTTTTCTCTTTGATCACTAGACCGTTTTATTTTAATGCTAATGTCCTTTCTCTCAATAAAAAAACAGAAGTTGTAAAAAGAAATGAGAGACATGAAGGTGAAAATAGTGTAAAAATGCTAGGTTTTGCTATTGACAACAATCTAAATTGGAAGCTGCATGTAAATGAGCTATATAAGAAATTGTCAAGTGGACGTTTTGCATTGAGAAGAATGAAAGCTGTTGTATTGAAAGAAGTACTTAGGGTTGCTTATTTTTGGGTTGCTTATTTTTGGATTAGTACAGTCTCACATTCAATATGGAATTCTTTTATGGGACACAAAAAATGTAGCAAATTAAGTTTTTATACAGCAAAAGAAAATTATAGGTGATATGGTGGGTGTAGACCTCAGAGAACATGCAAAATCATTGTTTATATCATTAAGAATTCTGACCCTACCATGCCTTTTTATTTAAATATAACACAGGATCAAATGTTCATAACTATAACACTAGGAGTAAGGATTTTATTAGATTACCCAAAGTAAATCCTCTAAAACGAATTTTATTTATTGTAAAATGTACAACTCTATACCAATTGAATGTACAAAGTTTAATTATGAACAGTTGAAGTATACTGTAAGGCTTGCACTTGAGAGACTGGCTTTTTAGTCGTTGGATGAAGTTTTTAACTGTAACTGGCTAGGCTAGTCAATTTTGTTGAAAATTGACTGTAGGTTGAATAGGGAGAGATTTCAAATTACTATACTGCCAAAGAACTATTATATTTGGTGATAACTAGCGAAATTACATTAAGTGTCATTAAACAACATTTGACATGATAAAAACTAGAAAAACTGACATATTATATGTAAATTAGCAGCTACACTCACAATGTGGATTGTGAGTACAGAACAACTACATTAAAGGCACTGACCTCATATAAATAGTACAGTTCAAAGCCTACAATATTTTGAACTATAAATTATTTTAAGAAATTTTAGGTGAAATGATTTTATATATACAGATACATTCAAATAAAAACGGAACATAGAGGTTTAGTGTATTCTCCGATCTAAATAGTCCACCAACAAAACATTTCTATAAGTTCATTTCAATGAATATCATGTGTTGATCTGGACAGCTGGATTCAGAATCACTGTAGAAAAGCCCGCTTCCCTTCTCCTACCAAAATTTGTTAGTTATGTGAAGTGCGACCTGCGATTTAGTATTGAATAATTATTTGATGGGGTTAGTAAACGTCGCTACATATGGAAACAATATGCTTGCGTTTTATGTTGTTAAAATCGAAAATTAATTGTTAAATTCTCTTTAACAATTAATGTTTCAAGTTAAGATAATACGTTTTGATTTCTTTTGGCCATAACGGCTTGCAAAATAAAAATAAATTCGTAAATAAAACAAAATAGGATTCTTTAAATTGAAACAAAATTATGGGCTTGAACACTCACCGCCCACAGTTGAGAATAGGGAGTGGTAGGAATTGTACGATATGTTATAGGTGTCTAAATAAACGATTGTAATAATCGTGTTTTTAATCTGTTGAAGCTTGATGTTGGTCGACTAGTTCAAAAGCAGTTCTGATACAATGCGTAAAATCCTTATGTTCCGTTTTCGTTTCAATGTATCTGTATATATGTTTGTACATGTTTTATTATGTTAACGTGTCTAAACAGTTTGTGAAGATTTTAGGAAATTTTAACTTTCATAAACTGAAATATTGTAAGACCAATAAAGCTATCTATCTATCATGTTCTCTTGCCTTCTCTTCCAGTAGCTTAATTACGCTTAGAAGTTCTTTCCTGGATCTTACCATGAGTACTATGTCGTCCACATATATGCTAGATATTGATGTTTATTCCCATAAATTAAACCTCGTGTTTTTATACTACTTTTTCTTAGTATGATTTCTTGAACTAGGTTAAAGAGGGATGTGGATAATGGGTCCCCTTGTCTCAAACCTTTCTCTTTCTTGAATTCGTTAGAAGTACTACCCTCCAAAGTGACTTTGCTCTCGGTTTATCGGATGGTCATTTCCACTAGCCTTCTCAATTTAACTGGTACATTTAACTTCCTCATTGCCTTATAAATGTTTCCTCTTCTGATAGTATCATAGGCCTGTCTGTATTCGATGAGCATATGCAGACTTAGATTTTGTTCGTAAGCATTCTCCTGAAGTTGTTTCATAATGAAAATTTGGTCTATTGTCGATCTACTTGTTTTAAAACCTCCTTGGTATTCTCCTACATTTTCTTTGTGGTATTTGTCTAATCGATTTTTAAGTATTTTTGCCAGAACTGTGTATATTACCTACATCTAAAAGTGCTATTTTTGTAAAAAATAAGATTTTTATAAAAGGGATTCATTTATTGGTGTTATCGCTTCTGTCGACAGTCCCATGACTGAACTCAACTATTTATTTTTCAGTAGATTCAGTTTTCAGTGTATTTTTTAGTGTTACTTTCCATGCTCCCGTAGAAAAATTATTTTCGCACACGGATGCCATTTTCACGTATACCGACGTCCATCGTAGCCTAATGAGCGACCATGAATATTAAGTCGGGCAACGCGCCGCGTTGACTCTGCTAGAATTTCGTGAATTCGTTCACGCTTGTTCTCTCAGTACACTATTTAACTTATCCGCGTTTTTAGTGTTACTTTGCAGCGCCGAAGTCCAAAAATAGATATTTTAAAGATTTTTTTGACATATTTCTTGAATTACAACGATTACTTTCTTTCGTGGAAAGAGTGAGTTATTTTCGGATAAGGTAGTTTGTCAAGTGTCAAAATAGTGATACTTTAATGGTCTTTTTGTTAAGGTTTTGTGTGTTCTCTTCATTCTTTTGGATTATTATCGCACTGAATGTTAAAAAGTAGACTGCTTTACTGAAACATGTAAGTAAATAGAAACAAAGTACACACTTGGGTATATTATTTTTATTAAAAACCGTAGGTTAATGAGTTTTTCCCATAGTTTATTGTCGTTGATTCGTAGTTATACTCAAAAAATGTTCATTTACGTAATAGGATTTAACAAGAAGTACAATGTGGTCAAATTGAAATTTATTATAAATACAGCAATCCATTTGCCATTTGCTTACCTTACCTACAACACAAATTGTTCCCGTTTCTTATTTAAAATTAAATGACACTATTGGAAGGTATAAGAATGATTTTATCAAAAAAATTAAGTCGATTAGTTCAGTTCTGCTATTTGCTAAGTCCCTTAATGCTTGGATCCCCTGAATCGATTGCTGATAGACCAGGTAAGTTAGGCCGAAAGATATAGTGAAATTGAAAAGCTTGGGTAATTGGATTTTATTTTTTTTTAAACGAAAGTATATATAGATAGGTAGTATAGACTGCTTTCCTAAATTGTTGAGATGATCCAACTGAAGCTTGCGAAGCAGCTTGGAGCACTTGAAATGCAACAGTTTTCCGTCTATAACTTTTTTAGATTTGATCGCATAAAAAATTGTAGGTAATTTTATACCCTATAAGATGACATAATGCAATATTATGGGAAAAAATTTTTTTCAACCCTTAATTTTTGAAAAATTGCAAAAAGGTTTTTTAAGCGACAATAAAATTCCATTCTTTTAGAGTGTTCTACCAACTTGGACTGTGGGATAAAAATGAAACAATTGTTGATAAAATAAAACCTACAGACTGGAGGTGGAAGTTCATTGCTGGTGCCAGAAACTGCAGATGTAGAATTGATTCCTAAATAATTAATGTCGATTATTTCGAGTGCTTGTACCACCGGAGGATCTAATGCAAAGCGTAGATGTTAAAAATTTGGGATTTATTGTGCGATTTTATGTAAAGGTTGCGAGGGTAAGAGTTTTGATGAAAAGCAAATGGAAAGTATTTCATTAAAGATGATGAATATGATGATAATATCAGTTCAAGTAATGAGCATAGCTTTGACATGAGTCACTTAGTTGAATGTGAAGTTGTATTTGATACTAGCGATATTGTCGTTATTTCTTGCAATGACAATGACAGAGAAGATATAGAGCAACATCTACTACGACCTAAAAGAGCGAGAATAGTTAAGACTTAATTAATGTATATTCAAGTATGAAAATATTGTAAATAGCAGTAGGGTAAGGGTTGAAAATTTTTTTTCCAAAAATATTGCATCATGTTATCTTATAGGGTATAAAATTACCTACAATTTTGATATCTACAATTTTTTTGTGCGATCAAATCAAAAAAAGTTATAGACGGAAAACTGTTGCATTTCACGTGCTCCAAGCTGTTCTTGCAAGCTGCGTCGCAAGCTTCAGCGGGATCATCTCAATAAGTTAAGAAAGTAGTCTATACTAGATATACTTTCGTTTAAAAAAATCAAATTCAGTTACCCAAACTTTTCCATTCAATATTCTTACTTCCCCGTACTATGAACACTACAACGTTCTAACTGTTCAATTAGTCGAGTTACGAATGTTCAAATTTGTACACGAAAACTTTTATGAATTATCTAAAAACGACAGTTTGATCTAATAATTTAACAATAAATTATGCACAATTGGTTGTTAACGTAATAATAAACATAACTTGTTTGCAGAATAAAGCACCTTAATCTGTTTGACCTTGGACTCTATTTAACTTATTTTTTTACGTTACCCGTGTACTCGCCTATCGTCTACAATAATTGTTGTTACATAATAATTAATATAAAGGTGAATCATAAATGATACATACTTCCAAAACTACTAATCAGACTAAATTGATTAAATAAAAATATCTCTTAAGTTTACTTGTTCTTGAATTTTTATGCATTTCTATTGGTCAGATTAAAGTATGGAAATAGAAAAAATAGTCTTTTCAACTCGCTTTTACTAGCTGTTAAGATACTCGTATCTTTTTTCATACTTGAGCCTCAATAATCATTATTACACAATGAAGATAAAGTGGATAGGTTATTTGTGGTTAACGATATATTTGGATCTAAACTGTACCTTCTGTATACATCTCACACCTAATGCTTCTTCTTATTTATAAGTTTTTTTCTTCAATTACCTCCCCAACGTTTTCTACTCATACAGAGTGAGTTTTAAGTATGGAACGCCTCAATTATCTCGGAAATGGATCGCACGGTTTTTGCGGATACTAGAGTACTAGACAAATATCCAGGGAACTGTAATGAAAATTTTACGTGAAAAGAAATTCCATCCCTACAAAATAAGATTAGTTCAAGAGTTGTCAGATGATGATTTCGATAGACGTGAAGAGTTTGCAGACATAATGGAAACATGTTACATCCAGAACGATCCAAGTAATGTTATATTTTGCGATAAGGCCACAATGGAAACGTAAATCGACATAATTGTAGATACTGGTCACGTAGCAATTCTCGTTGGATGCGTGAATCCCACTCCCAATATCCACAAAAATTCTGGCTGGAATAATAGGCGACAAAATAATTGGTCCCTTTTTCATTTAGGGAAACTTAAATAGTCTGGCGGACTTAGATTTATTGGCTCGAGCACCCAAACAATTTCGTTTCCGATCCCTGCAGATTGGGAGGTGTGTAGCGTGATTGGGTCAATTTCATGTCCCATTGACGTCAGTGCAGGTGGTACGTTTGGCGTAACAGATTTGTTCGAGTTTGAAGTGGGTTTGTTATGCCCACTTTTTTTTTGATAAATATGTAGCCATACCATAAAACTTTTTTAAAAACAGACACTCTGCTGGGTCCTGCAAATTGTTCCCTGCAGATTGGAATTAAAATTGCCGTGTGTGTAGGGGCCTTAAATAATGTGTTTCCCAGAAGATGGATTGGAAGGCGTGGTTTTATCGAATGGCCCCCGCGATCCTGTGGGGTCAAAAGGTAAAAAAATATACAGGGATCTATAAAAATCGTGCTATACGTTTCCGAGATAACTGAGGCGTTCCATGCTTAAAAAACTCACTCTGTATATTTATAATTATTAAGAACAACACCAAAAAATGTTCTTAGTGCTTCTACTGAATTACTGCGTAAACAATTTTAAAACTTGATTCTGTTCAATGTTAAAGAGTTATCTTTTTATTACATTGACCTCAGACCTAGTTTTAGTTTGAATACGTTATTCGAAATATTATAGTTTTTAACAAATTTTTTTAATGTTTTTGTTTGTTATTATGTCGTATATCATTCATTATTCACTCGTTTTGTTTGATAAACGGTTTGCTTGAATGCGTGTAAAATGTTGTTAAATTGAATTAAGTTTGTAAATACGTCATAAAAATGTTATTGTAATTATAATTACTGGAAAATTCCAAAAAATATACAAGATGTAGCAAATAATGCTTTATTCACAAACTTTTTTTTCGGGTCGAGATAGGAAACTTATATTCGAATGGGTCCTATCCAGAACCCAAACAGTGTTGGACTCATCCCCAATGGGATGCCTACCAACCAAACCCACCTCAAACTCTCCGTTACCCCCGCTTCGGAATCACTACCCTAACATACTTCGAGACGGGCGGCGGTCCCTCGCACACTTTCCGCTCACACCGTCGTCTTCTCCCTATCTATCACTCCTACCTCTCATGTCATATCGAGTCCTTCTCTCCCCCTAATCATGTTCTCCTCTACGCCACTCTCCTCCATCCATTCCTTCTCTCCCCTCAACATTATCTCCACCATGTTCTCCCAATACACCGCCTCCCCTAGTTTCCTCTCCAACTTCTTCAGCACTTCCTCGTTCCTCCCCGAATTTCCGGCCCATCCAATCTCTTCTATTCCCTATCGCACCTTTTAGCCTTCTCTCCATTTCCTCGTCCATCCATTCCTGTACTTCCCCTCTGGTCGCTCCCCTCTAGCGTTTATTCTTGGCTCTAGCCATCACGTCCAATGGGTAGGATGGTCCAACGGTGCTGGTTTACCCTAAAACCCCCATTCCTACCAACTTCCTCCCCAATTCTATCCTTCATTATCCCCTCCTTCAATTAACCCATACACAGGCTGTGGGCTCTCTACCCGCTTTCTTCAGCAGTGTCACCCTGGCCACCTTCTATCCTTTCGGAAACTTTTCCTCCCTCAGCACCCTGTTGAATAGTTCCCAGAAGTACTCCCCAATTGTCATCCAACCTCTCAGGCCATCTATCCCTGGGGCTTTCCTTACTTCAATGTTTCTCCCCCCTCCTTACTCACACACTTAAATGCCGCTTTCACACTTTCTCAAGTTGATTCATGTCGTGTTTAAACACGTTAAAACCCGCTTCTGACACGTATACAATTTCCGGTCACAACCACTTTTGCTTTTGATTCAAAAAATAGATAATTCGACCACACAGAATTCAAACATTCTCTCGTTTTATCTTTCAATTTTATTAAATTCACATGACCGGTTGTTATTGCAAACATAAAATTTTATTTCGGGAATATGAACATATGTACATTATTAAAACCCGTGCATGTTTCATTCGAATATTTTTTTAATTTTTTGAAAAGGCAACGATATAATAAACGTCGGTCACTGACATCTTGCCGGTTTTTGTTTTAAATTTATTGCGATCTAATTTTGAGTCCATCATAAAATGGGTTTTTGTTTTATAGTCAGAAATTCGTCGACGTCGAAACGATGCATCTTTTTGTTCTAAATTTATTGTTACCGTCAAAAGATGTAGCAGTTAATTATGATCAGTCGTTAAATATGACAGATCGTTGACGTTTCTAACAATAACTAATGTTTTTACTGAAACATGCTAATTGATATATTTACGAGTCTTTATGAAAGTAGATTTTTTAGGGGTAAATTATTTTAGGTTTACGTTTAGACTCAAAAATAGGTGGTCTGTCAAGTGGGTTAACTTTCCTACCCCCAAAATGTCCACAATCGGGTCCACGTTCTAGGCCAAGCAATAGGTAAATTTTTATGACAAAAATCCTAGTAGAAAACGGACTGTGCCATCATCGATTTGTGATCAAATGCTGCGAAGTAGGTCAAAAACGCTGGGGAATATGGCCGAAAATGACCGACCGCCGGAAAGTATCTGAGTAGAAAGGTTGCGGACACACACACATACCTCTATCAAATCCGTCCCTTCCAGGACAGTTTTTAACAATAATTGACAATTTTTAACCGTTTTTGATAGTTTTTGACCATTTTTCAAAATTATTGACCATTTTTGATAATCATTGACAATTGTTGACAATTATGGACCATTTTTCCAAATTTTTGACCATTTTTGACAATTATTGACCATTTTTAACCATATTTCAAAATGTTTGACAATTTTTGACAATTATCAACTATTTTTCAAAATTTTGACAATTTTTAACAATAATTGTCCATTTTTGTCCATTTTTCAAAATGATTGACCATTTTTGATAGTTTTTGACAATTATTGTAAATTTTTCAAACTTCTAACAATTTTTTACGATTGTTGACCATTTTTCAAAATTAGTGACCATTTTTCCAAATTTCTGATAATTTTTGACCATTTTTCAAAATGATGATATTTTTTAACCATTTTTGACAATAATTGTCCATTTTTAACAGTTTTTAACAATAATTGACAATTTTTAACCATTTTTGATAGTTTTTGACCATTTTTGATAATTTTTCACAATTTTAGACCATTTTTCAAAATTATTGACCATTTTTGATAATCATTGACAATTAAGGACCATTTTTCCAAAATGCTGACCATTTTTGACAATCATTGACCATTTTTAACCATATTTCAAAATTTTTGACACTTTTTGGCAATTATCAACTATTTTTCAAAATTTTGACATTTTTTTTCTTTTCGCTTCCTGACGAAATCTTATTAGTTCTCGTATTGTCAATTGGTAATTAATTAACAATCCAGTCATATATTCAATAGTTATAAACGTTTAGAATGTTTAAAAACGTCCAAAACTATCAGAAATCTCGAAATCGATTTTTAGTGAATCGATTTTATAAATTACGTGTTTAAATCGATTTTCGGAAACGGCTCGTATTATTTATTGACTATTTTTCAAAATTTTGACAACTTTCTACGATTTTTGACCATTTCTCAAAATTTTGACAATTATTGACCATTTTTCAAAACTTTAACAATTATTGACCATTTTGACTGATTCTCAAAATTAGCGACCATTTTTCCAAATTTCTGATAATGTTTGACCATTTTTCAAAATGATAATATTTTTTAACCATTTTTGACACTTTTTGACAATAATTGTCCATTTTTAACAGTTTTTAACAATAATTGACAATATTTAACCAGTTTTGATAGTTTTTGACCATTTTTCACAATTTTAGACCATTTTTCAAAATTATTGACCATTTTTGATAATCATTGACAATTGTTGACAATTATGGACCATTTTTCCAAATTTTTGACCATTTTTGACAATTATTGACCATTTTTAACCATATTTCAAAATTTTTGACAATTTTTGAAAATTATCAACTATTTTTCAAAATTTTGACAATTTTTAACAATAATTGTCCATTTTTGATAGTTTTTGAAAATTATTGTACATTTTTCAAAATTTTAACAATTATTGACCAATTTTGACAATAATTGTCCATTTTTGACAGTTTTTGACAATTTTTGAAAATGTCAACAAGTTTTGACAATTATCAACTATGTTTCAAAATTTGGACAATTTTTAACAATAATTGTACATTTTCGATAGTTTTTGACACATATCGACCATTTCTCAAAATTTTAACAATTATTGACCAATTTTGACAATAATTGTCCATTTTTGAGAGTTTTCGACAATTATTGACCAATTTTGACAATTTTTGAAAATGTTTGACCATTTTTGACAATTATTGACCATTTTTGAGCATATTTCAAAATGTTTGACAATTTTTCAAAAACTCTAACAAGTTTTGACAATTATCAACTATTTTTCAAAATTTGGACAATTTTTAACAATAATTGTCCATTTTTGATAGTTTTTGACAATTATTGACCATTTTTGACAATTTTTGAAAATGTTTGACCATATTTGACAATTATTGACCATTTTTGACCATATTTCAAAATGTTTGACAATTTTTCAAAAACTTTAACAAGTTTTGACAATTATCAACTATTTTTCAAAATTTCGACAATTTTTAACAATAGCTGTCCATTTTTGATAGTTTTTGACACGTATCTACCATTTTTCAAAATTTTAACAATTATTGACCAATTTTGATAAAAATTGTCCATTTTTGAGAGTTTTTGGCCATTTTTGATAGTTTTTGACAATTATTGACAATTTTTGACAATTATTGACCATTTTTGATAGTTTTTGACCATTATTGGCCATTTTTGACAATTTTTCAAAATTTTTGACCATTTTTCAAAATTATTGACCATTTTAGATAGTTTTTGACAATTATCGACCATTTTTCAAAATTTTAACAATTTTTGACAATTATTGACCAATTTTTTAAAATTTTGACAATTTTTGAAATTTTTTAAAAAGTTTTTGACAGTTGACAATTATTGACCATTTTTGACCATATTTCAAAATTTTTGACAATTTTTCATATAATTTTATGAGATTTTTAATTTGATAAATTGTTAATGAATGAATCTCTCAGGTTTATTATCGGAATATGAAAAGCATGTACTTTTTAAAATAATACAAAAAAATCGATTTTTCGCAGAAATTGATTTATTTTTTATTAAAATCGATTTTTGACAAATCGCTTAAACTTGAATAAAGATTTTTATTTAATCGATCCTCTTCCATTAATCTCTTATCCCTAGATCGAGGAGAGGCATACTATATAGATATATACGATCGTACTGGAGAGGGGCGTAACCAGTCATTTTCGGCGGTGTTCTTGAGCGTTTTTGAACAATTTCGCATCATTTTATTACTTACATATCGAAAATATACGTTCTGTTGCTCTGCATCTATACTTTTCAAAACAGTTTTAAAATTTTAAATCGGACTATCTATAACGCATCCAGACCTACTTACTGCAAAATAGTGCAATAAAAAATTGCAATTGCAACAAAAGTAATTGTCCCATGGTATCTTTTTTTCGCTCACAAAAAGTGCATACTAAGGACTTAACGTTTCAACGCTATAATTTGAAAAACGACAAAGATACGAATTTTTGAAAAGATGGCGAATTTTCCAGTTTTTCCAAATTTTTTTCGTTCCTAATTATACAACAACATTTCGCTGGAAAATGAGTTGTATTCGTATTTTTATTATCTACAATTCGTCTTTTGACACTATTACCATTACTTGATAAGCTTTCGTGTTATTAACAAAAAACTAAAAAAGGACGTAAATGTTTATAACAATTTCGTGAGCAGCATTTGCTAGTCAAAAATATATCAGGTTCATTCTAAGGATTTTTGTCATAAACTCACTATTTTGATGCTTTATTGCTTGTCCTAGTCAGGAGTTGTTTTTTCCCTCTGAAAATTTCGATTTGTCAAACAGCTAGATAAGAAAATAAATAAATAACATCTTAAAAACGAACAACTTATTTTCATTCGATAAACTGTGTATGTTTAGAAAATATGTCAATATTATTGAAAATACATATTTTATCATTGCACGTCGTCCTTAGATGTTTGATATATTTATTAGTTTTGCACAGTATCGAGCGGAACGTTTGAAAATAAAAAAAACTCAGATAAAATATTGCAAAAATTACACAAAAATAGAAACAAACTGAAACAATTTTTAGTTGTACTTTTCATATAATCGAAATTCGTTAGAAAAGTATAAAATGAGTAAAGATACTGTTGAATTTGTATATTTCTCACCAAACTTAATAAAACATGTAGAAATTATTTTTTCTACAACTGCTATGAAAAGTGACGTATTTCTCATACCTTACTTGATTTCAAAACCAAATATTGCTCATACTGTGAGAAATTATATTTCTCACGGCACTTTGCCCACGCCACATTATATTTATATGGAGAATCAAATAAAATCGACAAAAACTTAGTAGGCTACTGTCATCTTTAAATACCTACTTATTTGTCACAAAACTGTCAGATTATATTAGAGAATATGTTAAAAATTTTCAAAAAATTGTCAAAAATTTTGAAATATGGTCAAAAATTTGGAAAAATGGTCAATAATTGTCAAAAACTGTCAAAGTTTTGAAAAATGGTTAATAATTGCCAAATATTTTCAAAAATTGTCAAAAATTTGGAAAAATGGTTAATAATTGTCAAAAATTGTCAAAAACTGTCAAAATTTTGAAAAAATGGTCAATTATTATAAAAGACTGTCAAAAATGGTCGATAATTGTTAAAAATTGTCAAAGATTTGGAAAAATTGTCAAAAATGGTCAATAATTGACAGAATCTGTCAAAAATTGTCAAATATTTCAGAAAATGGTCAAAAATAGTCAATAATTGTTAAAATTTTGAAAAATGATCAAAAACTGTCGACATTTTTGAAAGTTGTTAAAAATGGTCAATAATTGTCAGAAACTGTCAAAAATGGTCAATAATTGTTAAAATTTTGAAAAATGGTCGAAAATTGTTAAAATTTTGAAAAAATTGTCAATGATTATAAAAAAATGTCTAAAATGGTCTAAAATGGTCAAAATTTTTGAAAAATTGTCAAAAATGGTCGATAATTGTCAATAATTGTTAAAATTTGGAAAAATGGTCTTAAATGGTCAACATTTTTGAAAAATTGTCAAAAATGATCAATAATTGTCAAAACTGTCAAAATTGGTCAATAATTTGTTGAAATTTTGATAAATGGTCAAAAATTGTCAAAATTTTGAAGAAATGGTCAATAATTATAAAAAACTGTCAAAAATGGTCAATAATTGTAAAAAATTGCCAACATTTTTGAAAAATGTTCAAAAATTGTCAAAAGTGTTCAATAATTGTCAGAACCTGTCAAAGATGGTAAATAATTGTTAAAATTTGGAAAAATGGTCTAAAATGGTAAATAATTTTTAAAATTTGGAAAAATGGTCAAAATTTTTGAAAAATTGTCAAAAATGGTCAATAATGGTCAAAACTGTCAAAATTGGTCTATAATTGTCAAAAATGGTATATAAGTGCTAAAATTTAAAAAAATAGACAAAAATTTTGAAAAAATGGTCAATAATTGTCAAAAATTATCAAAAATTATCAAAAATTTTGAAAAATGGTCATTCTAAAATAAAAAGCAAGCTTCTATCGGCGGTCCGACGACCGCTCACCTTTTCTTTTTGTTTTACTAACCATAAAAATAAATATGAAGTTACTCTACTTGTATTCTTTAAATTTGTGCAGTTGTAGAAAAAGTATAGTGTGCAACATGTGGGGAAAGTACTTTTCTCACTCGCCCTTTGGGCTCGTGCCAGATACTTCCACACTCGTGAGAAAAGTTGAACTTTCCCTACTTGTTGCACAATATACTATTTCACTATACGAGGATTGTCATTCAAGTAATATAATAATAATAATAATACCGTTCAACATGCACCAATACCAATTGTGTAGGAATGGTGCCTTAAAGAGTACTTTTCAGTTAATCAAAAAAAACCAAACTAGTTGCTGCGCAAGAAAGAGTACTGATGTTCGGAGAAGAACTAGAAATATCCAAAGAAGTTAAACATCTGGGAGTGACCCTTGATTCCAAAATGAATTGGTAGGCACACCTGGAAAAAATTACCACCACGGCGACTAGGCTTTTCTGGCAATGCAGAAGAGTTATGGGCAAAACCTGGGAAATACGACCTGAAGTGGTTCATTGGCTTTACACAACTGTGATGAGGCCAACGATCACCTATGGAACTATAGTCTGGTGAAAGAGACCAGAAGTGTCCTCTGCAGTTAATATATTAACTGCAATCCAAAGACAAGCCCTTCTTGGTATTACCGGGGCAATGAACACCACGGCACTGGGGCTGGTGTAAGAGGACCTAGAAAAATAATTTTCTTTAGCTTTGGTCGATATTCGACTGGGTTTTAAGCAGAGACCATTGCCGCTATAGCCTGTATTGATGAAAACATCAGAGGAGGATATACCGGCCAAAAAATTAGAATATTTACCGACAGCCAGGCTCTGCTTAAATCTATCAGTAATCCACCAACTAGGTCTAGACTGGTGAAAGACTGCAAAGAATCCCTTAACAGGTTGGCAAGAGACTACAAAGTGTCTCTAATAAGGGTGCCGGCACATAAGCGGATTGCAGGTATTGAAATGGCGGACCAGTTAGCTAAAAAAGGCTCTAAAGGAGACTTCATAGGTCCGAAACCTTTTTGTGGAACCACAAAAGATTGCATAAGAGGGGAAATCGAGAACACTAATTCAAATGTTAGGTGACACAAGGGCTTCTTCATACAAAGAGTTTACTGAACAAGGTAGACAAGGAACTGTCAACCAGGCTATTGAATCTGGGCAAGAGACATTTGAAGACAGTTACCGACCTGGTGACTGGACACTGCACCTTGATGAAACATCTGCACAAAATGGGCAAAGTTAGTGAACTTATGTGCAGAAAATGTGAACTTGATGATGAAACGCCTACTCACATACTCTGCTTCTGCGAGAACTTACAAGTACTTCTTAGACGTAAGCACTTTGGAGAGGAATTAATACAACTATCACAACTACTGAAAACACAAAGCTTCTGGAACGGAAGTAGATAACATGGGAAATGGTACAAAGATTCAGTTTAAGTGCCTTCAATCCAAATAGATGAATGAATGCACCAATACATTGAGAAACTTCAAATACACCCAAACACATACGTACAACTTCAGAAATCACTCATTGTCGATACTTCAATTACACGAAAAAGGATGCAAAAATGCATTTCTCTTCGTGGACAATACTTTGAAAAACAATAGTTTTTTTCTAGCTCTATATGCAAAATATGAAAGAAAACCCTCGTATTTTTGCCAAAGAATACAAATTTAATGGGTTTAGTTCCTTCAGGTGTATTATTACTACGCTCTACTAAATACGACAATTTTACAGGAAACTGTAATAATTTATTTTTGTTTCAAGCCCACGTGGTTTGTTGTCTCATTCGAATTTTGGTTTGTGACTTAGAGGTGAGATGTCGCTATTTTCGCAACTAAAACATTTCCGTAACTGGACGAGATGTATAGCTGTTGATTATAGTCACATTTCAGTCCGGGATTAACTCTCGGACGATAACATATACCTTGTACTGATGAGGCGCAATACGCCGAAACCGGTCTACAAGTTATGTTGTCCCTTCTAGTTGCAAACCAGAATGGTTGGTTTAAATCTTGTAGATTTACCAACCCCGTTTGACTTAGAAGTGTAATTCAATGTCTGTCGGGGCATGTAGCCCGGGAAGTAGTTGTTTCTTCTTCGTTGAACGGTCACTGTTTTTGAAAAATTATTTTTCAAAACTTTGTCAAAACGTTAGAATAATATATTTTTATTCTTCGACATCTATTGTATTATTACTGTCCGACATCTAATAAATTGTAGACATCTAATCATT
>OX387426.1:4393719-4470965 GCA_947563755.1 Lochmaea crataegi | reverse complement strand
AATTAAATTATAAAAAACTGTCAAAAATGGTCAATAATTGTTGAAAATTGTTAAAATTTTTGAAAACTGGTCAACATTTTTTGAAAAATTGTCAAAAATGGTCAATAATTGTCAAATTGGTCAATAATTGTTAAAAATGGTCAATAATTTTTAAAATTTGGAAAAATAATCCAAAATGTCAAAAAATTTGAAAAAATGGTCAATAATTGTTAAAAATTGCCAAAATTACTGAAAAATTGTCAAAAATGGTCAATTATTGTCGGAATCTATCAAAAATGGTCAAAAAATTTAAATATTTAAAAAAATGGTCAAAAATAGTCAAAATTTTTGAAAGTTGTCAAAAATGATCAATAATTATCAGAAACTGTCAAAAATGGTCAAAAATTGTTAAAATTTTGAAAAAACGCTCAATAATTATAAAAAACTGTCAAAAATGGTCAATAATTGTTGAAAATTGTTAAAATTTTGAAAACTAGTCAAAATTTTTGAAAAATTGTCAAAAATGGTCAATAATGTTAAAATTCGGAAAAATGGTCTAAAATGAGCAACATTTTTGAAAAATTGTCAAAACTGTCAAAATTGATCAATAATTGTCAAAAATGGTCAGAAATTGTTAAAATTTGGAAAAATAGTCCAAAATGGTCAAAAATTCTGAAAAATGGTCAATAATTGTTAAAAATTGTCAAAAATGGTAAATAATTTTCCGAATCTATCAAAAATGGTCAAAAATTGTCAAAAAATTTTAAATATAAAAAAAATAGTCAAAATTTTTGAAAGTTGTCAAAAATGGTCAATAATTATCAGAAACTGTCAAAAATGGTCAATAATTGTGAAAAATTTGAAAAATGGTCAAAAATTGTTAAAATTTTAAAAAAACGCTTAATAATTATAAAAAACTGTCAAAAATGGTCATTATTGTTGAAAATTTTTGAAGACTGGTCAAAATTTTGAAAAATTGTCAAAAATGGTCAATAATTGTTAAACTTCAGAAAAATGGTCTAAATGGTCAAAATTTTGAAAAATTGTCAAAACTGTCAAAGGTCAATAATTGTCAAAAATGGTCAATAATTGTTAAAATTTGAAAAAATAGTCCAAAATTGCCAAAATTTTTGAAAAAATGGTCAATAATAGTCAAAATTTTTGAAAAATGGTCAAGATTTTCGAAAATAGTCAGTCTATTCTGCATAAGAAGCAAGCTTCTGTCGGCGGTCCGAAAACCGCTCAACCTTTTTTATTACGATGAAATATAAAATAATTGCATCGAGTATGCATCAAATATCGAAAAAATATTAAAGAATGTACTAGGGAATATTGAAAAACGATAGCGGTTACAATAAGCTTCGGTATTCGGAATTTTACGTTAATTTTAGATTTGTTTGATAGTTTACCTTAACTAAAACAGAGGTCCGGTAAAGTTCATGACCCTTGGAATGTCGCAATTATCGATATCAGGACGCCCTTTTGCAATAGAACAGTTTAGAAGGGAAAACATCATGGATGAAGCAATTTTCAAGGAAAAAACTGCGTTAAGAATCAAAACATTAGGGACATAAAAGTCACTTATTCTGACACTCGTACAGAAAAATTGACAAAACCTGTCCACACAAAACAGACTAACCTATAAAAGTGAAAGTTTATAGAATGACCTTGAATAAAAAATGAGGTTTCAAACCCATCCACCTGAAGCGCTAGTATCAATCGAGTTTTCGAAATAGGCCTGACAGCTAAGGTCTTTAATCCGAAAAGAAGAAAATAAGATAAAATTGTTCTTTGTTTTTATATTACTTTTTTGCCTTCCTCCATTCGTGCTTTACCGGAAGGTAATTAATAGGTAAGTTATCGTTATTTTTATTTGGCATGTTTGAGGTTAGGTATTCATAATCAAAATATTGTTTGTTTTGCAGTTAAAAATAATGATTACCCTATGTATGTTTATAACATACTTTATTGGCTACACCACTAGTGGGAAACCAGATGAGTCTGCAGCTTCAAGATATGAGATATTTGAAAGAAGAAAACGAAAAAAAGCTGCAATAGGTAGGTAGATATTAAATTTAAAAATAAAGGTTTGCACCTTGTTCTGTCAGGTACTTTGGCTGGTGGCAACACTGTAACGTTTGTCAGATGGCGGACCGGAGTGAAGTCAGCTGGGGATCTTGACAGGACGAAAAGTAACGGTTTCACGGCATGTGGAGGGTTATATTGAAGACTAGTGTAAGCTACGGTTATGTTATAAATAAAGAGTGAATAATAAACAACCCAAAAGTGATTACTATTACTTGCTTCGTTTTTTCGACGTCTGACATTTTAATGTGTTGTCATCCAGAACAATATGGCCGACCTGTCAAAGTCAGGTGTTCTGGAATGGCCTATACCATCTAAAAACAGTAACCTTAGTTTTTATAAATGACACTAGTCAAATAGTAAACATTACTTATGACAAAAAGTCAAAGCAAGAACTAGAAATATTAAAATTGTTAAAAACCAGAGTTAGGAATTATTTAAATATACTTTATATTGAAAACCTGTGCGTGAACTAATATCATTGGTAAGTTGTGCTTGTTGATTAAAAATATTATTAATAAGGAGATTGAATTTGACGTTAATTTGAAAACACTAGCTGACAAATATAGACAATTGTGGCCATCTCAATAAAAGAGAAGAATGAAATTCCCAAATGTATTTGTAATCATGGTAACCAATAAACAAATAAATACATTATTGTTTGAATTTGCTACAATGTACGAATATGAATCAGCCCACAAGTGTTCGTTGAGATTAAGAGACACCAGACCTGCATTCCCACCTTTAAGCCCAGGAGCGGATGGTCTTCAACGATGTTTAAGATCCGTAAGAAAACTATTGATATTAAATGAAAAAGACACAAGATGTAAGCATTTTTTGAAAACAGCATCAGCACTCAGAAACGAAAAAAGGAGACACGCAATTAGCAAGTATTGGTATATCATCCATCCATTCAGTAAACTCAGTCAGTTCATAGAAGTTATATTCCTTTTATCGATGCTTCATAGATGGATATTCGTAATGAATATGTTCGTGAAATCTAATTGGTATCTGGCGACTTCTTGTATTAGAGATTTCTTACACGTCATCATCATGATTAGTTTTTTTATAACCGGTTACGTTAAACAAAGCACCAAGGAGATTTTCATACATCCAAAAGAAACAGTGAAGAATTACTTGTATACTTATTTCTTCATAGATTTGTTAATGTTATTAGAGCAGAATAATGTTTCTTCGATAATTATTAAAAGTGTGGAAGCGATATATGGTCCAGGTGATGAACTAACAATTGAAAAAGTATCAGGCCCTCTTACACTTGTGAATTTGATCATTTATATGATAAGATCTAGAAGCATTCTTCACGTGATTGGTAACACTGCAAGAAATGCGGGTTGCGGGAAGACGATAACATTCTTAATGGAACAGTTTTCCATGCTTTCGTTCATTTTGCATTTCTATACGTTTCTTCTATTTATTATTCCTTATAATCTTTACGTGAGAGATAATCAGGTACCCATTGATTCTTGGATAAGTATTCGAAATTTAACAATCACCGATTACACTTTTAACACGTACTTTGAAGGTTTGGTGATAGTATTGTCTTACTTTTTCGGTTCCTATCATTATGATATTATCAAGCGACCCATAGAACAATTGCTGCTTTTTCTTTTTAGTTTCACTGGTAGATTCTTTGTATTCGTGATAATAGGAAGAGTATTATCGAATTTTGGATTTGCTAATAGAGCAGATACTGATTATGAAAATATGCTTATTCAAATCAACAGTTATATGAGAGCTAACGAAGTACCGATTGAGATTCAAGAACAAATCACTGAAAGATTCGAATATAATTATCAAAAGAAATATTTTAATGTACAGCAAATGATGGTGATACTGACGGACCATTTGAAAACAGAGTTGTTTTTGTTTGGTGCGAAAAGTTTAATATCAAAAAATCCGTTTCTCAAGTCACTCAAAACAAACGAAATAGCCTTACTATTTTCTTACATGAAATCAACAATATTCAGTAGACACGAAGTGATATTAAGCGGCTATCAAACGTACAACAATGTTTATTTTATCCTCTCTGGTACCGTAGCTGGATATACTGCAGGATTAGAAATTTTCCACGCGAAAGACGGCGAAGCTTTCGGTTTTTCTTCCCTGATTTCTTCCAGAGAATTAGCGATATATTGGTATGTAGTAGCAATTGAAACTACAGAAGTATATTTTATAAGCAAAAGAAAGATGCAAAGCTTCATTCAAGATCATCCAGATATGGAAAATATTTTCTAACGGTTTTTACAGATCGAAGAAAAAAGTTTGAAGCACTAATACGGCAAAAATACGAAGGAGGTGAGGATATTAGGGATTTTGCTTCGGAAAGGAATTCTTTTGGAAAAACCGAAAAGAAGAGAAAATGTCGATATGGATTATAATCCCGAGGCAGAGTCTACAAAATAACTTGTTAATGTTAAGTTGTTGTTAATTTATTGTTCAATTTAGTTGATTTTATAAATGTTTCCTTATTTCTAAATTGTTTTATTGTTTTCTATCTAATAAAAAAAGGAGAATTGGTGAGGGCAATATCAGACAGGCATAGACCGGTAGCCCATGATACATGTACCCATGCCTCATTATTTCGAATGGAAGCCCTTTTCACCATCGAGTTTCATAAATCCAAGTGATTTTAAGGGTTGATAAGCTAGGATTAAAAATTGATTAGAAGGTGAAAAAAAGAGCAATTAACTTATGTATGCCGAAGAGAGTTTGTTATCTTAGTAGATGTTAAAAACATTATTGGTATACATTTTTCGGCGATATTTCATTTGTTAATAATTTTCCAAATATGATGTAAATAAGTAAATTCTAAGATTTTCAATGTCCACTGTAGCGTCGATTATCTAGTTTGGGCCTTGGGGAATAGCTTTATTTTCCACATGAAACTCGATGGTGAAAATTGCTTTTAGTGACACCTACGGCCTGACGACTTCGACAATTACGGAACTAGCCAAGCGTTCAATCCCTAAAGAGATGGGATGGAATCGAAGGACGCAGTCTTGCCAGGATCACCTTGGGCGACCCTGGGGAGCTGGAGCCGAAGAAATATGCGATGACCAGGAAAAACCTACGCTTAACAATAGGATTTCTGACTGGCCAATGTCAACTAAGGAAACAACTCCATACTATGGGGCTAGTGGACACACCTCTATGAAGAAATTTGGCATCACTGTGGCTTTGTTCCCTGTCTCATGCTCCCTCCTCGATGTTCTAGAATACGTGATTATGATCTTAAAGGAATGATCCCTGGGGAACGTTCTATTCTATTTCCGTCAAAAATTGATGCTCTGATGGAGAAAGACGACGAATAGAACGAACAAAAAAAAATCTCTCCATATTAGTCTAGATAAATAAATGAAACAAACAAGTAAAAATATTAATAAAAAATCTGAATAATACACTATAACAATAAAAATTATAACAATTTAAAATATATAAATGTTAAAAATCACAAATCGGCATACCCATGTCTTAATTTAGGCTTCTCCAGCAACTCTCCTTTCATTAACTGAGTCATAACGGTATTCGCTCTTGTATGATGAGATTTGCAGTTTCTATACAACTTTTCTCTTTCATATCTGACAGTTTTGAAATATTTCTCGAAAAGGTCAGCTTTTTCTTCCATCACCAATTTCAAACGTTTATAATGGATGTAGTAAACTTCAGTACTTTCCATGGAAATATATAAAGAAGAATACAAAGTTTTTTCGCTCGGAGTCATTCTTAAATAGCCGAATACGTCCCCTTCACTCAATAACAGAAACTGGATACCATCACTAGTATAACCAGCTACCATTCCGGTGGATATGAAAAATATAGAAGTCTGCACGTCTTCATAATCTTGAATAATTTCATTAGGAGAAAATATGTGAGATTTCATGTAAACAAATAGTTTGGATAAGTCGTATCGTTCCAGAGATTGTAATAGAGGACATTTTCCTATTAAATTTCTCGCTCCGTATAGGAACAACTCAGCTTTCATTTGTACCGTTAAGGTACTGAGTATTTCTTGTTCGTTAAAATATTTTTTTTGATAAGTATAACTCATTCTTTCTATGATTATATCTTGTACTTCCTTAGGAACCTTCATCGTCCTCATGTAATTGTACAACTGAAAAGTCATGTCTTCGTATTCACTTTCGGAAATATCAGATTGTCCAAAATAAATTAGTACTTTTGCTATGAAAAACAAAGTACACATTCTACCAGTAAATGTGAAAATAAACAACAAAAGTTGTTCGATAGGTTCAATGACATGATCGAAATGACTAGCTCCGAGGAAATAAGAAATCACCATCAAAAAACTTGTCACGTAAGTTCTTAGATCATAGTCAGTGACACTTAATTTTTTTTGTACTATCCAGGAGTTTTTAGGAAAATTATTGTTGTAATGGTATATACGCGTAGGTATCCAAAATATTAAACTACAAAAAACATGTAAAATACAAGTTAAAATGAAAGTATTGTATAAAATAAAAGACAAATTCTTACTAATATTAAACGAATCCATAGTATCATGTATAACGTGCCTTACTGCTCTAAGTCTAATCATGTAAACGAATACACTAATGATATTCAGTACTATTTTCAATACTTCCATTTTCAACAAATATGTATATTCTTCAACAGCCAAATAAATATCTAGTATGAAATAAGATTTCAAATAGTTCCGAAGTATTTTGGAAGGTTCTATGAAAATTTCTCTTGATTTAAAGTTGACATATCCAGTGAAAAACCGAGATATTATTAAAAATACATGAATCGCATCTCTAATTAAGCAAGAAATGATAATATTCGGCGGTTTTGCTTCACCATACACAACGAAAATTGTTCTATGTACCAGCAGTATGAAAAATAACCTGTCTATGAATGCGGATAGTTTACTGAAGGGATGGACGGTATATTTATGAGAAGACTGGACGTGTCTTCTAAGTTCGGCTCGCATTAGTGACGGATGAGTGTAGAATTTCTTACATTGGACGTTTTGCAAATTGAGTATAATCAATGAATAAAATTTTCTCAACGTTTTCTCCCAAAAACCAGCTGTTGGAGGTAGAGGTTTGGGAGCGTGCATTGTATTTCGACGTGGTAGTATACAAATATGTTCGGAAATATATCGGTCACCCATTATTTTAAAATTATCTTATGTCGAGTTTTGACTTTAGATACAATAAAAAAGTCTGACATTCGTCTTTCCATTATGACGTCTTAGGATTCATTATCATAGTGAAGGTAAGGTTGCACAGCTCGGCACGTTACGGCACTGTCCAGTAACGGCCGGTGAAGGATTTGGAATCGTCGAAGAACCATAAGGACTATAAATGGCATAATTCCATAAGAGTTATTTATGATACAAGTGCGTGAAGTGATACTTTTGCGCACGAGTTGCGAAAATGAAAGGTACGAGCGTAGCTAGAGCCTTTTTTCGCAACGAGTGCGCAAAAGTAATTTACGCATGAATATGTTCTATCTACGACCACATTAAAAATACTTTCCTTTAATTATATATTACATAACCTCTCTTTTTAATAATTGTGTTTGAATTATTGCCTACCTTCATCATAAGAAATTCATTATCTGGTGCTCCATTTATAAAATTCAAAATCTGTTCCCTTGTGAATATTTTTGATTTTTTTGGTTTATGGCTCTCTGATTGTCGTTTTATGAAGGTAATAAGTTTATGAAATTTACTTATATCAATGTTTAAATTTAAGTTTATGGTAGTTTTCAACATTGAATAATGGGACCATAACGTTGATGATTTCCATTGACTTTTCCGAGAAATATGCAATAAGAACATTTTCCGTCTAATTTTTAATTGTTTTAGTGTTACACCAATCCAGAAAAAAGGTGAGCGGTCGTCGGACAGAAGCTTGCTTCTTATGCACAATAAAATGACCATTTTGGACCATTTTTCGAAAATTTTGACAATTATTGACCAATTTTCAAAAATTTTGACAATTATTGACCATTTTTTTAAAATTTTTAACCTTTTTTTGACTATTTTTTCAAATTTTAACAATTATTGACAATTTTTTCAAATTTTAACAATTATTGACCATTTTGGCAATGATTGACCAATTTTGACAGTTTTGACAATTATTGGCCATTTTTGAGCATTTATGACAGGTTCTGACAATTATTGACCATTTTTGATAATTTTCCAAAAATTTTCACCATTTTTCAAGAATTTTCAACAATTATTGACCATTTTTGACAGTTTTTTATAATTATTGACCATTTTTTCAAAAATTTGACAATTTTCGACCGTTTTTTCAAATTTTAACAATTATTGACCATTTTTGACAGTTTTTTATAATTATTGACCATTTTTTCAAAATTTTAACAATTATTGACCATTTTTGACAATTTTTCAAAAATTTTGACCATTTTAGACCATTTTTCCAAATTTTAACAATTATTGACCATTTTTGAGCATTTATGACAGGTTCTGACAATTATTGACCATTTTTTCAAAATTTTAACAATTTTTGACCATTTTTCAAAATTTCAACAATCATTGACCATTTTTGACAGTTTCTGATAATTATTGACCATTTTTGCCAATTTTCCAAAAATTTTGACAATTTTCAACAATTATTGACCATTTTTTAAAAAAATTTGACCTTTTTTGACTATTTTTTTCAAATTTTAACAATTATTTACCATTTTTGACTATTTTTTCAAATTTTAACAATTATTGACCATTTTTGACAATTATAGACCAATTTTGACAGTTTTGACAATTATTGATCAGTTTTGACAATTATTGACCATTTTTCAAATTTTAACAATTATTGACCATTTTTGACAATTATTGACCAATTTTGACAATTATTGATCATTTTTGACAATTTTTCAAAAATTTTGACCATTTTAGACCATTTTTCCAAATTTTAACAATTATTGACCATTTTTGAGCATTTATGACAGGTTCTGACAATTATTGACCATTTTTTCAATATTTTAACAATTTTTGACCATTTTTCAAAATTTCAACAATCATTGACCATTTTTGACAGTTTCTGATAATTATTGACCATTTTTGCCAATTTTCCAAAAATTTTGAGAATTTTCAACAATTATTGACCATTTTTTAAAAATGTTTGACCTTTTTTGACTATTTTTTCAAATTTTAACAATTATTTACCATTTTTGACTATTTTTTCAAATTTTAACAATTATTGACCATTTTTGACCATTATAGACCAATTTTGACAGTTTTGACAATTATTGATCAGTTTTGACAATTATTGACCATTTTTCAAATTTTAACAATTATTGACCATTTTTGACAATTATTGACCAATTTTGACAATTATTGATCATTTTTGACAATTTTTCAAAATTTTTGACAATTTTCGACAATTGTTTCAAATTTTAACAATTTTTGACCATTTTTGACAATTATTGACCAATTTTGACAGTTTTGACAATTATTGACCATTTTTGACAATTTTCCAAAAATTTTGAGAATTTTCAACAATTATTGACCATTTTTGACAGTTTTTTATAATTATTGACCATTTTTTCAAAATTTTGACAATTTTTGACCGTTTTTTCAAATTTTTACAATTATTGATCATTTTTGACAGTTTCTGACAGTTTTTTATAATTATTGACCTTTTTTCAAAATTTTAACAATTTTTGACCATTTTTCAAAATTTCAACAATCATTGACCATTTTTGACAGTTTCTGATAATTATTGACCATTTTTGCCAATTTTCCAAAAATTTTGAGAATTTTCAACAATTATTGACCATTTTTTAAAAATTTTTAACCTTTTTTGACTATTTTTTCAAATTTTAACAATTATTTACCATTTTTGACTATTTTTTCAAATTTTAACAATTATTGACCATTTTTGACAATTATAGACCAATTTTGACAGTTTTGACAATTATTGATCAGTTTTGACCATTATTGACCATTTTCCAAATTTTAACAATTATTGACTATTTTTGACAATTATTGACCAATTTTGACAATTATTGATCATTTTTGACAATTTTTCAAAAATTTTGACAATTTTCGACAATTGTTTCAAATTTTAACAATTTTTGACCATTTTTGACAATTATTGACCAATTTTGACAGTTTTGACAATTATTGATCATTTTTGACAGGTTCTGACAATTATTGACCATTTTTGATCATTTTCCAAAAATTTTGAGAATTTTCAACAATTATTGACCATTTTTGACAGTTTTTTATAATTATTGACCATTTTTTCAAAATTTTAACAATTATTGATCATTTTTGAGCATTTATGACAGGTTCTGACAATTATTGACCATTTTTGACAATTTTCCAAAAATTTTGAGAATTTTCAACAATTATTGACCATTTTTGACAAAGTTCGCGGCGCATTCTGTTCAATTCACCATTTTCTGGTACTTTCGTGACAAAGTAGTACAGCACTGCAAACATTGAATATCTCTGTTCACATCTTCATATCTTATTTTGTTCCTTTCAAGCGAGAGAGAGACTTCTCTTTTAAGTACGACTTAACACATTTCAGTACTATTATTATTTGAAATAAAATATATTACAGGCAGAATTGTTACATATAATTAAACACCTATTACACCATTTATCATTTCCATTTGTTATACCAAATAAATATTAATAGTGAAATGGCAATAAAAAAAAGAACAATCCGCTTAACATTAAAGACACAACTTTGATGCGTTTAAATGTGTAGACTCGTGTACGTGAATAACATACGGTTTGTTTCTGGAAACGGTACAAAAATTGGTATGTGGGAAGCAAATGTTAGAAGTTACGTTCTTTTTTTTTTATAGGTTGATTCCCATCTTGTCACAAATTCGTAATCAGATTAAAAAGAATACGTAACAGTAGCGAACAAAGATATTGTACAGGAATGTAAAAATAATACAGTCAACGTGTGAGCGTCGTTATATATTCAAGTTCAAATGTCGCAAAAATCAGTTTTTTATTAATATCTCGCTGTTTAGCATAATTGAAAGTGGCCAGTAACCATACGAACAGTTCGCGAACTCTTGTTTCAGTATGTACTAACCTTAAGCAGCTCGCCAGTGCATCGTCCACTTACACTGGAAAAGCTTGTAAGTGAAAAAGTTGAACAAGTTCGTCTCATTTTGTGAAATGATCCAAGCTCGCGAATTTTTTATTCCAGCCTGTACCAGAATACGCGTTTTTGGTTAATGCGAATATTCAAGTCCAACTTCTCTAAAAGTTCGTAAATTTTAACTAGTTCGAACAATCTAGTACGCTACAGATAAGTATTGTTGCATAAATTATAAAAGTAGCCTTAGGCCCATGACCATGGGTATATATCCCATACGTAAAATATGTATTATATCTTTCAGTATACGCACAAGTTATATAATATTTTATATTTGAAGGGGCCGCCATATATTTTCAAGAGATTAAGCAGTTTTGACGTCCAATTTACAGTTTGAACTGGTCTTTTGTTCTACATTAATTATGTTCGTTAACCAACACAGATACTGAGCCCAATGGCGTGACGTGCGGGAAAAGAAAAATCAATAAAATTTAGTCGTCAATGAATGTATTCACGTAGCATTACAATCAACACCAGGCTTCTTTACTCGTTATAAAATTTAAACATCACATTCACCTTTATGTTTATGGTATATTTAATAAATTATAATTTGTAGTCAAAAAGGCTTCAACTCATTATTTCTGGAGCCGTCGCCTTTTAAAAAGCTGCTTGTTATTCACTGGAGCAAGAGAAAGCGACAAAAAAGGAATGTGCCGAATTCCGCAAAAACCTATCTGCGTTTTTAATCCTAGGTCGATTTCCGGGGAGGATTAGAATATAACCAACAGCTAAAGGCCAGTTTTTACGAGAGTAAACGCGACTATTTTTTTCAACACTGTATAACTTTTCCTCAATCATTTTCCTTGCCCTTCTCGATAAATTACCAGAGCTTCTAGTCCCACTTGCTAATGATACTTTAACACCTCAGGAAGTTTTGCGCAATTCGCTCCTAGCCACAAAAAATACTTTTAAATTAAATTTTGGCCGGTATTAATCAATATTAGCGACAACTTAGCAATAATATATTTTGAGGGACATCCTGTATCTTTGCAGACGTAGACTTAAGAATCGGCAAAATTAATTCCGACTAACCCTCACATACCACAAATAAGTTTTGGGGAATTTGCAGTAAATCCTCTTGACTTATACATACAGTATTCACATAAGAAAAGACTGGAAGGAAGAAGGAATATTATGGTATAGTCACGCTTTTCGGTTATAATATTACGCTGGCGTATCTCACAAGATCTTACCGTATGCATTAAGCTGAAATGTTGATTACCATTAAACGCCAACATACCGAGTGTTTTAAATTATAAGATATGTTATCGCAACAATGTTGTGAATAATTACCTAAGAATTATGATGATAAAATTGAGGAAGTCGGTATAAAACGATAAATTTATCCATTCGCAATGAAATGTATATGAGAGACAAAACAGTAGCCACGATAAAATGCATACAAATTTCTAGATGGATCTGGAATCTTTTAATTGGTACTACAGTAGTTCACATTATGTCCACTTTTATGACGGTCGTAGGAAAAATATAGTATGCAACAAGAGAATAAAGTGTTTTTTGTGACTTTCAATATGTCATGTGGAGGTGTGGAGGGAGTGTGAGAAAGAACGAAGACGGTTGCTGAGGGGAGGAGGAAGGATAGAGGGAAGAGGGGGATACAAAGAGACGAAGAAGGAACTGGAGCGTAGAGTGGAGAGGGAAAAAAGAGGAAAGTGGGAAGAGTTACTGGTGGAATTGGAAAACAATCCATTGGGAAAGGCGGATGAAATAGTGGTGAAGAGGATGGGTGGAAATAGGAACGAGGTGCTAGAGGAAGATTGGGGGAAAGAGATTATAGGGAAATTGTTCACAGGGGAAGAAGCGGGAGTGGGTGGCAGAATTCTAGAAGTCCAGGATACTAGCGGGGTAGGAAAAATGAGGGGAATAAGGCCGGTAGAGAAGTGGGAAGTAGAGGAGGGGGAGAAACATTAAAGTAAGGCAAGCCTCAAGGATAGACGGCCTGAGGGGTGATATGATGAAGAGGCTGTTGGATGACAATGGGGAGTACTTCTGGGAACTATTCAACAGGGTGCTGAGGGAGGAAGAGTTCACGGAAGGATGGAAGGTGGCCAGGGTGATACTGATGAAGAAGGGGAAGCGGGCGGGGGACTACAGGCCTATCAGCCTACTGTGTGGTATGGGTAAATTGATGGAGGGGATAATAAAGGATAGGATTGAAGAGGAAGTTGGTAGAAATGGAGTGGGGGAGGGGTTGGTTAACCTGACGAAGCGTATGATAGTAGACTCTAGAGGGAGGAGGTATGAGACGGAGGCTGGAGTGCCCCACGGCTCGGTTCTTGGACCGACGCTCTGGAAGTGTGTGTTTGATAAGGTTTTTGGGATATATGTGAAGAGGGATGTGAGATTAAGGTGAGTGCGGACAAAGGGAGAAGCGGAGATAGGAAGAAAGGCGGAGAGAATGTGTAGGAAGATTGTGGAGAAGATAGAGCGGTGCGGACTGGAAGTGGCAGGAGATAAGATGGTGGGGTTGCTAGTGAAGGGACGGAGCAAGACGAGGGAAGTGGGGGGTGATGGTGAAGGGAAGGAGAATTAGTATGGAGGAGCCTGTGAAATACCAGAGAAGGAGAAAGTGAGGGCAGCATGGCTGGGGAGATTGATGTGTATTGTGAAAGGGCCGGGAGAGTGGAATAGAACGGTAGAGCAGAGTATGCTGTACGGTGCGGAGATGTGGGGTGAAAGAGCGGGGGTAAATGCGAGGGTTAGGCCACTCCTGCGGGTGCAGAGAGGGATACTACTGACGGTGTTGAAGGGATACAGGACAGTGGGTGGACTGGCAGCAGCGGTGCCCATTGGACGTGATGGCTAGAGCCAGGAACAAACGCTGGAGGGGTGCGACCAGAGAGGAAGTACAGGAATGGATGGAGAAGGAAATGAAGAGGTGGGAGGAGTATGAGCTAAAAGGAGCGATTG
Source organism: Lochmaea crataegi (assembly GCA_947563755.1). Classification (NCBI taxonomy): domain Eukaryota; kingdom Metazoa; phylum Arthropoda; class Insecta; order Coleoptera; family Chrysomelidae; genus Lochmaea; species Lochmaea crataegi. The sequence continues at coordinate 4,456,839 of OX387426.1, read as the reverse complement.
GATGGACCGGAAATTCGGGGAGGTGAACTACTTCTTGACACAGGTGTTCACTGGACATGGATCGAAAGTAGGGTACCTCCACAAGATTAGGAAAAGGGAGAGTTGTGAAGTGGAGGATGATATGGTGCATGTGTTTAGATGCTGGAGAAATGGGGAAGTGCTGAAGAAGTTGGAGATGAAACCAGGGAGACGGTGTACTGGGAGACATGGTGGAGATAATGTTGAGGAGGGAGGAGGAATGGATGGAGATGAATGGCGTAGTAGAGTGCATGTTTAGGGGGAGAGAAGGACTCCATATGGCATGAGAGGTAGGAGTGATAGTAGGGGGAAGACGACCGTGCGAGCGGAGAGTGTGCGAGGGACCGCCGTCCGTATGCTAGGGTAGTGATTCCGAGGCAGGGGTAACGGCGACTTTGAGATGGGTTTGGTTGGTAGGCATCCTCTGGGGATGAGTCCAACACTGTTTGGGTCCTGGATAGGACCCATTGGAACATGAGTTTCCCATCTCGTCCCGAAAAAAAAAGTTTGACATATTGTATTAAGACAATTTCCAAAATATATTTTTGTTTTGTGTCGTCTCAAACGAAAATTACATCAAAACAGGATATATTTGATGAATTTCTTCTGTCAGAGCATTAAAATTAGGATAAAATTTGCTACTTTGAGTTCAAGGACGACACTCCCAAGAGACGTTGGAATGAAGTCGGAAAAGGAAGTAATTAAAATAAGGATTAAATGTAAATTTCTAAAAAGTTTGGGGACAAATTGAAAGACGATTCAAAACATCTTATTTAAATATTTTGTGGTAAATTTAATTCCTGCCGAGCAGATAAAAACAACCTCGTAACCAAAAGTTTGAACTTTCAATGTTGACACAGTTTTTCTTTTCTTTTGGACACTCTATACAGTACAATCCGAACAAGGGAACTTTGATTTTGGTGTGTCTAGTTAACTCTTGCAAATAGTCAAATAGTCACTGGACATGGCATCGAATTAATAAGGTTAGTAGAGAAGAAATGTGGAATTGCATCGAGTTCTCACTCGAAGTGGAACAGCAACGAATGGGTATCTGCAGCTGGTTCCAGAGATGCTCAATAGGGCTGAAAACTGGGCATACTAAGATAGCCACTTTTGAAAATGTGTCAATTTTTTTGTCGGTCAGTAGCATAATTTGAATAAAACAGTTTTTCACAGTGTTTTTTTTAATATTTCAGTCATTTAAGTGTCGAAACCGGGCAATAAAGCTTTCCTTAATTTAGTCATAAACCGTTCGTAATCTGATATTAATCTAAACGGTCACCAACCGTCTCATTGCCTTCGTCGAAACCTTATAGATAATATCTACAGATAAAAGTCTATAAAAAGACATAAGTATATTTAAATGAATTCCCACTGCTAAAACATACACATATCCACAACATTTACGTAAAATTAAGCAAATAAAGGCGGGTTTGATATTTATATTCATGTTGGAATAATAGTTGGAATAATGCCTTAATTAGACGGTCGTGCACGCACAAATGCATAGAATTTGGTATCATACGTTTAAGCAAACGATAGAATAGCACTGGTTTCACTTTATACTTTTTGGAAATAATCTTATAGTGAGACAACTGTGAAATTTTTGAATATTAAAAATGTAAGCTGTTTGCAGTTTCAATTGATACATGATCTACTGGCAATAGTTATTTAAACAATATTCTGCACGTGTAACTAAATAAGGAATAAATAAATATAAATATAATACAACCCAGTACAGGCCAGTACATTACAGTACATTTACGAGACACGAGAGTGGACCGACGGCTACTTTGAAATTCAAATAACTGACACGACACCTTCCACAACCCGCTATGTTATATAAAACATACTATACTTTCTCGTATGTTTCTTGTTGTTTGTATCTACTTTAATTGTTAAATCTCGGCTATTGTCTAAACTTTATTTATATCAATCGGCTTTATCGAATAGAAAGACTTAAGAATTCGTGTATTTCTAGTTTCTATGGGAAAACACGATTTTGTCGAGATACGGATCGAAATATTGAAGAAATCGGTGTCAATGTTGTAACTAAACGGGCTTCAATTGGTGGGAAGTGGGTTTGATTGGTAGGCATTCCTCTGGGGGTGAGTCCAACACTGTTTGAGTCCTGGATCCATTCGAACATTAGTTTCCCATATCGACCCGAAAAAAAATTAAATAACATTTTCATTCTTTTTCTATTGGGTGTTACATATTTACATAAACTGATACTTCCGTATCGCATCTTTCTACAAAAGCTAGTGTTGACTATCGGAAGCCTGAATAAGGCTGAAAGTGTATGACTTGATGAGACATTTCATTGACACAACGGCCACAAGATATCGCTTTAATATTAAATTCCTAAAAACTATACCAGGTAGTGCCCATTGTATTTATATGAGTCAAATATAGTTGCATTTGAAAGTTTGTTTAAAAGACCATTTTCAATGAAGATCTCCAAAAAAACGCATCTTTTCTTAAAAAAAATCGATAATGGGTTAAACGCACTTGGATACCGTTGCCGGGTCACGGTACCAAGGCTCGAGGGTCATAAAGGCAACGAAGATGCGGATAAAATGGCCAGACAAGGCTCATCAATGCCATTAGTGGACCAGAACTCTTCTGCAGTATTGCAAAATCTACGATAAACATAGTCACATGAAAGTGGGTGACAATGGTGGGGAAACTCACCAGGACAGTTCATTAGTGGACCTTCGCCAAAATTTTTGGCAGACATCGTACGCTTATTAGGCACGCAAACCTAATGAGGTTGACATATGGAGCCATGCGAAGATTCTATCTTCTAGAGAAGGAAACTGTAATCATTCTACGCCAGTACAACTGCCTGGTGAATGTGCGGTTTCATGTACCGGGCGATGGGAAGTGAGAGATTTCACCATATTAAATCTAAAGAATGGAAGGAATGCAGTTTATACATTGGATATCTAACCGTTCATGATAAAAGTATGTTGTAAATGAAATAAACTAGTGATTTCAAAGCACTCTGTTTGGTACACTTTAACTTGTTACGGTGGAGTCAACAATATTCGTTCGAAAAACTACGCAAACACTATTCGCAAATCGAAAGTAAACAAAGACAATTTACAAAATGATAATTTTACATTCAGAGTATTATGGACGTTTACAGCTGTTTAAATACGTAGTAATGTAATACAACTGTGAAATGCATTTCGGTTTCATATCATGTTATAACAACAAATATCAATGTTTTGATTATTATTATTATAATAGAAGCGTTGTGATTGTGAACGTTCTGGTGTAGTATACTAAGTGTCTCTTTTGGAAAATAGGAAATATTATTTCAAGAAATAGATACATTTCGGAACCTTTCAGAGGCGTATTGCTTGAATTTAAAGAAGCCGTATATGTGTGTTACATGTACGAAGGTTGTTTATTTATAAATGGTACAGTTGTATTGGAAAAGGGTACAAGTGTTAGGAAAAAACGTTAAAGTTCGAGTCCCGGTGGTTTCGCTTTTTCAATGTTCAGAATATTTAGCTTATACAGATACATTCAAACACAAAAGGAACATAGGGATTTAATGTATTGTCCGATCTAAATAGTCCACCAACAACACATTTCACTTCAATGAATATCAAGTATTGATCTGGACAGCTGGATTCAGAACCAATGTATGAAACCCCGCCCATTCTCCTTCCAAAATTTGTTAGTTATGTGCGAATTGCGATTTAGTATTGAATAATTATATGATGGGGGTAGTAAACGTCGCTACATATTGAAACAATATGCTTACGTATTATGTTGTTAAAATCGAAAATTAATTGTTAAATTCTCTTTAACAATTAATGTTTCGAGTTATGATAATATGTTTTGATTTTTTTTTGGCAATAACGGCTTTCAAAATAAAAATAAATTCGTAAATAAAACAAAATAAGATTCTTTAAATTGTACTCTACCTACCGACTGCCGTTTACTGACTGCTAATTAAGGACCGCCCACAGTTGAGAATACGGAGTGGTGGGAATTGTACGATATGTTATAGGTGTCCAAATAAACGATTGTAATAATCGTGTTTTTAATCTGTTGAAGCTGGATGTTGGTCGACTAGTTCAAAAGCAGTTCTGATACAATGCTTAAAATCCCTATGTTCCGTTTGTGTTTGAATGTATCTGTATATCAGAAGTGGGATTTGATCTACGAAATGTCCATATGAGGCCATTATTGATGTGATAGTGAGAGGGGGTGACTGGAATGGACGTGCAGGCGTTAGGCTCGCCAGGAGAGCGAAATAGGCGTAGGAAGGAAAGGCATCAGGCTCACGAACGAGCAGGTGAGATAGATGTACGCACAAACTTCAGGTCCAGCACTCTACCTACCTCGAGGATGAGAAACGGAGCAGTATGGCCGAATGTAAGGCGCAGTCGCGGTTAATGGTAGCTTATAATACCGAACAGAACATTGATGGATAGAAACCGTCCGTAGCGCAGGAGATACGTAAGAGTTTCGTAACCGAGGAGTCCCGGTGGTTTCGATTTTTTAATGTTCAGAATAATTAGCTTATATACTATTTGCGTAGATCTTGGAAGTGAAGGTTATCAAATGAAATCCAGAAAAATGGAAAAAAACCTATTCCGTCATGGTGAAAGGCGGACATAGTAGATTGTGTGAGAAAACAAAATTATCCTGAAAATATGTTAAATAAGGAACATCCAGCTATCGCAATTAATGTGTACATTTCTGTATGTCTTGGGCGAACTATAAAATATTTAAAAGCGAATTATTTATTAAAAAACGTTCCATCTACCATGAGCGTACGACAAATTTTTCGAAAAGAGATAATTTATTTGTAAACATTCTTATTTACCATGGAAGTACAATAAAAATTATTAATTATTTATTGAGGTTTTCGCATCTGTCGGTAGACTGTTTATTCCTTTTCTTTTTTGACGCCTTTTCTTATTGTTTTTTTTTTTGGTGAAGAATTGTTCCATTTTTTTTGTAACAATAAAGCCAAAATTTTCATTTCAATCAAACTATATTAATCGTAACCAAAAAAAAATCCTCACGTAGACTAACGTAGTAATTGGTTATTCTGGTGGAATATAAAAAAATGCTTCAGCTTTATTTTCGACACGTATTTGTAGGCTTATAAAAATGCAGTATGTTAGGCTGTAAAGCGTCCTTGAACTTACGATTTTAATCAATGGCTATCGTTACTCCGTACATACCTAATAAATAAAACAGAAATTCTTAAACGTTCCACCACCATTTCTCACATATTTAATTTGCAAATATCTTCAAGAACTATTGAAATAATTCTCATAGTACGTGGGATATTATTTATATTCCGAGATTAGAATTCAAAAAAGCGAAAATAACTAATAATTTCCAGAATATTCTCGATAAAATCAATATACTTTTTCCTAGTTTAGATACGTCAAAAACGTACATTTTCAAGCCAACCCAAAAATTTTGGAATTTTCTACCACTGAGACGTTAAGGTTCTCGTTATATATAAAGCGTGTGTCACACTAGGCTGGTTGTCAGCGGCTGGAAGTAACCTAGTGTGACCCGCGCTTAAATCACAGTTTAAAACTGACTAGAATGACTTAGTGTATCTTGTAATAATTTATAATAAATAAAAAAGTGCTCTGTACAGTTAAAAATTTAAATTGTAAGGTTTCCCATTTAAAACTCTCTTCAATGTGAAAATCACCTGGGGGCGAATCAAAAAATTAAATTTCCTCTTCGAGTAAACGCATAAATAAGGCTTCACAAAAGACATTTACATGGTCAGATAATTATTTCTCCTTCTTTGAAAAATAAAGCGACGATTGCATGTCTATTAGTCACCCTTAAGAGTCACCCACGAGGCTTTGAACTCAAGTTGAATTTGTTGAATCGGGAAATCATAAAGTGGCTTTGTTTTGAGGAAAACAAACTCGGAATGGAATTATGGAGTTCGTTTGTGATTACATTGAAGGAAAATTAATACCGGAATAAAAAATTTAGTTGATGTTATTTTTGTAAATAAAAAAAATTGTAACGTAACATAATTCATATTTATCCGGAAGTTTGTTAAAGTCAAAGTAAACAACTATTTCCTTTTATTAAATCGAAAATATTTTTTTATTTTCTGTATTGATTACCTTTTATGACTATGAATTCGGCTCATTTTTAATAAAATTGTGATTTTTTTGGTGGCAAAAATAACCAAAATTTTTGGTCTAATCTCAGTACATAATCTATAACTCGTCCAGTGTAAGTTGGCACTTGAGATATGTGCGAACAAAAAGTAACAGACACTGCTTGAATAAAGATAGATATATTGAGCGAACTACTCTCGTCCGACCCTCGCACTTTGCTTCAACATAGTCGTAGGTACATGCCGGCTGTTGGGGTCTCAAAAAATAGTTTTTAATCTTATTACTGAAAAGTGTTATTACTGTACCTGCAAGAAATCTATTTTTAGCTATCAGAAATATTTATAATAATATTTATTACTTTGTTATAATTATTGGTATATTTCCACTAAGCTAATTAGTTAAGTTCCTTCGAGGTCTTCAAAATTTAAAATTCTGGTTAAACTACCATCTTCAGCATGACTGTCCTCACTATAATCATCTTCTATGTCGATGATAAACTCATCTATGACTTGATCTAGTAGAGGTTCCTTATTAATGTATTCCTTTTCAAATTTTTGTGCATAGTTACACCTTGAATTCCACATTCCCATTGAAAACATAGCGTTTCATTGCACTCCAGACTAATTCGATAGGATTTAATTCTATAAACTAACCACTGATAATAATTACCGTAACTAAAAACTACTACGCCACTGGAATTACTGCGATATTAACCGTTTGCGGTCAAAACAGAGACTGTGGTCCAACCTTCTCATATCTTTTCCAATAATTGAAATACCTTCTGGCACGATTTCATGATGCATCACACCATTGTAGTCGGAAAAAACAAACTTCACTTATGACTGAACGTACTTTTAGTGAAAACCAATTAAAAATCGTCAAAAATTGTCAAAAAATGTCAAAAATTTTCATAAATTATCAAAAATTTTCAATGAATTGTCAAAAATTGTAAAATATTGTCAAAATTTTGAAAAATGGTCAAAAATTGTCAAAATTTTGAAAAATGGTCAAAAATTGTTAAACATTTGAAAAAATGGTCAATGATTAAAAAAGACTGCCAAAAATGGTCAAAAATTGTTAAAAATTGTCAAAATTTTTGAAAAGTGGTCAAAATATTTGAAAAATTGTCAAAAATGGTCAATAATTGTTAAAATTTTGAGAAATGGTCAAAAATTGTCAAAATTTTGAAAAAATGGTCAATAATTATAATAAACTGTCAAACATTGTCAATAATTGTTAAGAATTGTCAAAATTTTTGAAAAATTGTCAAAAATGGTCAAAAATTGTCAATAATTGTCAACAATTGTTAAAATTTGGAAAAATGGTCAAAGATGGTCAAAATTTTTGAAAAATTGTCAAAAATTGTCAAAAATGATCAATAATTGTCAAAATTGGTCAATAATTGTCAAAAATGGTCAATAATTATAAAAAATTGTCAAAATTTTGAAAAAATGGTCAATAAAATATAAAATAAAACCTATTAGAACGTACTGGGCCTAATGTAATTCCCAACATCGCATTCTATCGCGCGCATTTTTATTGATGGTTTTCCCATCCTCGCATTCTATTGTGCATAAGAAGCAAGCTTCTGTCGGCGGTCCGACGACCGCTCACCTTTTATTTTCGGTTGCTGACGTGCTGGAGGTGTCTAGGATGAGCATCGTCAGCATCTTCTCGGTTTCCTGGAAAAGTCTTTCTTCTCGGACTCTTGTGAAGAGCTTGAACATTTCATTTGTTTTCAGCAGACTCCACATAACACCACAGTAAAAATTTGGAGTGCGTTACAAAAGAAACTAGTGTAAAATGGCTAACAATTTGCACCAACATAAAAAAAACGAATGAAAAGTCAACTTTCTTTAACAAAGTGGTACACAGAATGCACCTTTTGTAAAAAGCAGTATTTTTATACCATCCTATATGGAGTTGACTATAGGGTGAAAAAGCTCCAAGATATTATTTTGTTCTTGTAGAGTTAGTTTCCTCCATTCTTCTCCATTCTTATCTTAGTTTTCTCTTTCGAATTTCGTATTTTCAGTTTATTTATCAGACATTTTCGAAGCATCATTTTCTCGGCCGTCCTTTTCTTCTTTTCCCAATTAGAATTCTATTCATGATTCTTTCCTTGCCTAATCTTTCTACGTGTCCAAATCACCTCAACCTTTGTGTTTTTATTATTGATGTTATTTTTGGTTCTCCATACAATATGTTAACTTCCTCATTTGTTCTCCTTCTCCACCCTTCATGTCTTTTTATGCCGCCGAAGATTGCTCTAAGCATTTTACGTTCCCATCTCTTCCTTGTTTTTTTTGTTAGGGTCCATGTTTCACTTTCGTACGTAACAGTGGGTTTTATAATGGTATTATAGATTCTTATCTCCATCCTTCTTAAGCAGTGTCTTCTAGGATCATCATATATATTCTTGATCGATTTTCAGTCCTAGAATTTCTGCTTGTTCTGCGATATCACCTTACCAAATATCAAATAATATTTAGCTAAATGAAGAGTGTCACGAAACAAAAAATCTACTATCTACTAATAATTCCCTTTTATATTCTACGGCTCTGGTTTAATGGCGGGTCATGGGTGTCTATGAAATTCTGAATTTGTTTTGTAAGGTGTTACCAAGACAAGAATTGATAGTTCCAGTCGTCCAACATCGTTTAATTGGTTATTTTTTTTCCTTTAAAAACGAATAAAAAAACTTGATTTTAATTATTTTATAATCACGTCGAACTGTCGACAAATAATAATGGACGATGTTAGGATGAATTCATGAATTTAAAATTAGCTTTTTAGTGAATAATCCAAAATTTATGGCGCATGTCGGATGTGCGTATACTATAAAGTTTTCAATTTAACTGAAACTTGTTGTATCCATTAAACTATCGTTAAGTTGAACGTACGTTTTTTAAAATTATATGGTTTTGTAATTTTACTGGTGGGGATAAAAAACCTCCTGAAACTGAAGGTTTTTTGAGACTATTTAATGAGGGGTAAAATTTTTCAAAACTAGTAAGATTTAGTAACAATTGCATTTAATTTTTTACTCCCTCTAGCGGTTGAAATACAAACTTAAAAATAATTTCCAGGTTTTTCTGGAAGCCACTTTTGTTACAAAATTTTTTTTTACCTTTTTCACTATAAATTCTAGCAAAATTTGCTGAAAATGAGTAAGTAGGTACAGTTTTCCCACAGTTGACTCATTTATTGAAAATATCCCCCATTTTCCTGGATGGACCATTAAGGTGACCTCCACGTATACCAGATGTTAATCTGCTCGATTTTTCATTTAGAGATTGTAGAAATGATAAGAAAATGACATACAATTTGTCATATCAGGTTAAAATCTATCAAAAACGGTAAGAAAAACTTCTAAATATACAGAGTGTCCCATTTAAAATTAATATAGCTTTACCGAGTCACCCTGTCGTAGAAATTATAAAAAATAGACATACAGGATGAAAAAGGATTAAAAAAGGAAAAATCCATATATCTACTAACCTGAAAATAAATTGCATGCTCCATTGAACTTTCCTTCGGTTGTTCCATCGTTTTTCTTATTAATTTTATTAACAACATTAGTTGAGACAGTTGACATTTCTCGTATAAGAGTTTTTCTTTGATTTATTTAGTTGTTTTTAAACATTTTCCTTGACAGCTCCACTGATATTACTATAATTTCCTATTCATTTCCTATTCTCAAGGTCTCAACGTGATAATGAAAGCTTTGATACTTACGTTTTGGAACTGCATGTGATTTTGAAGATCAGAAGAATAGTTTGATCCGAGACAGGATATTCTTGGGAGTGAAGAGTGAAAAATTAAGGGAATTGCTTTGTCCCAAGGAAGCAGTTTAGATTTGGGAAAAGCAATCACCAATGTTCCAGTTTTGAAAGAAACAAGAAAACTGTTCTTTCTGTAGATGCCAGTAAAAATGGTTTGGAAGCAGTAATAGACCAATCGCTTATGCTTCAACTTATTTGAATGATACACAAAGTAAATATAGCTAAATTGATAAAGAACTGTTAGCCATTTTGTATGGATGTAATAGATTCCACTACTATTTATATGGCACAAAGTTCATAGTGAAAACAGACCACAAGCCTCTACTGTCTCTTGTCAAAACACCTTTAGATAGTTTGTCTCCAAGACTGGAAAAATTGATGCTAAAACTATTAAGGTGTAATTTTGAACTGGTTCTTGTACCTGGAAAACAACTTTCTGTGGCAGATGCACTTTCAAGAAGAGCGACGCTTAAACACTCTTCAGTCGATACATCAACTATAGATAAACAGTTAACATTTGTGGCAGCATTCATAGCTTCAACCAAGGCAATTGAAAAAATGAGAATTGACCTCAATGAACAAAAGGCTGATCAAACTCATTTATGAAGGCTGGCCAAAAGAAAAATCACGAGTTTCAACCGACCTTTATTCTTTTTGGGAAGCTCAAGATGAGCTTTTTGAAGAAGGAACATCAAGTAAAAATGAAAAATTATAATGATCAACATGCAAAGAAGTTGGAAGAATTTCAATTGAATGAAGATTTATTTTATCAAGAAAGTTATAAAAATTGGAAGCCTGTCTTACACACATAAAACGGAAAATGGTTCAGTGTTGCGAAGAAACAGAATCTACTTACGTCCAGATAATTCTCCTAATTTTCATGATGAGGATGAAGCTGGAAGACTTCTAGATGGAAGTAGCTGTAGTACAGATAAAAACAGCTCAATAGAAAAGGAAAGCAGCGAGGGTCTAGAAGAAGATATAGTTAAAACAAGAAGCGGACGATCCATAAAAAACCAAGGAGATACTTTGATTAAGAGGGACATGTTATGTATGATCTTAGATACCGAATAAAGTTAGTTGTCAAATAATACTTGTCACATTCAATTTGCTATTAAACATAAGAGTTGAATGTCATATTCTATAACATAACTACTAAAAAATGCCTTTCCAATGTCTGACCCACTTATCCTCGACAAGTGTTATTATTTTTTTTTTTGGGATCCCACCCTATACAGTTAACAAGAATTTAAACCGTATAATTATCATTCTTCGGGGAGCATTATTTTGCTGTCATTAATATAATCAGGCCGAAATAAATATGCGGTTGTGGCCGTGCAGGTAGTCTCTCTAATTCATCCAACTCGTTGTTTGAATAAAGGAGGATCTTCACTTCATCGTTAGTGCATCTTGATTTAAAATATCGTTATTGGATTTTTCAAAAAAACTGTCATTATCAATTTTTGAAAACCAAAATTAATCACAGTTATAAAAGCAACTAGATACCAACCAAGAAATTAGAACTGGACCCACTTTTCTGTGTACAATTTTCGCTTGAAACACTCTTGGGGTTTCCCCGAACTCATTTTTATTGCATTCATTTGGCTTATACTGTAAGTAAATACCTTTACTATCTCATTGCCTTCTTCCTTCCAGTATCTGTCAATTAACATCTTCACTATTGCATTGTCTTCTTCCTTATGTAAGCTTTTTTCTGGTATTTAATATTTTCCACCGATCCCTCGTATCGAATCAAAAACAAATCCAATCAACTCCAAACCAATTTTTTATATTTACAAATTAATCCCACTCTCCCACTAACGATGTACAACGACAAAACGATGTAAATCGACCTTTTTAGATAGTGTGAAGCATCCACGGAGCCGCGGTAGGAACCCCGCGGGATACCGTGTAACAATCTTATTTATCTCAACTACTACAAGTTTAATATATTCGGAGAGGGCATCAATCAGAAATGCCAAGAGTGGCCGGGCTCGAGTATTGGAAGTCACACTGTGATCCACAATAAGAATGGGTCTCTAAATCTTACGTTTTTGACCGTTATGGTATGAGAAAACTGACACAGTTATTAAAATTAAGGTGATAGAGGTGGGATTCTCAGTATAATATATTAATAAAGATTTTTTTTTCAATTTCCTTTTATCTCAAATAAAACCTGTTTGAATTCAATATGTTTAAGATATCTACAAAAGGGGACAAAAGGGACTGTATCTCAGAAACTATACTATATTTGAAAAAGGGAGAGAGCAATAAATCATTGAAAATTTCTGCGAGAGATGAATTTTAGATGGGAAAAAGTAAACAGAAAGTCGCTTTTAATCGAAAAAGAGGAAATTGTATGTTGGAGACGGAATTATTTGCGATTAATAAGGGATTTTCGCAATGAAAATAGAAAAGGAAAACGACTGATAATTACGCATATTGGAAGTACAAATGGGTTTTTGAAAGATGGCTGTAAATAAGTACTATTGTTAGAGTGAATCATGATATAAAAATAATTGACTCTGTAATTATTAATTGATATTGTATTATATGGCTAGTCTTTGTCGCTACCTAAAGGTACGGCTATGCCTGCAATTACAAGCGACGCGAAGATCGGATTTCCATTGTATATCGGCGTCGTGTACAAGGTTGGGAAGGCAAATAAAAGCATAAAGATTTAAATTATAATGTAAATCGTTTTGAGATTCTGGAGTTTTAGTTGCCCACCCAGTAAGGGTTTTGCATATTAAATTAGGTTTTATTACTCTCTGTCTATTTCAAACAGACTATAGTCATATTAGAGGTAACTAGCAATATTGCTTATATAGATGGGTACCAAATAAAAATTTCAGTCTTTTTATCATTATAACTTACCGCAAAATTTTTTAATTAATTTCTGGGCCCATTAAAAAAATATAAACATTAATGAAGTGGGTCGCTTCAAAAACAGCACCAAAGAAAATTTGAAATAATTCTTGGAAGTAAGGCTCAATTAAAGTAGACGTTGATGTTTATTTTTTTTTCAAGAAAAGCACAATTTGAATATACTGTACTCTTTATGGGCATGATTAAATTACAAAAGTTGTTTAGATAGAAGTTAAGATGTGAATATCTCTCTCTCTGTTGTAACCTAGATTGTATAACAACAATACTAAACTCTTCTGCATCTCTTATCTCACAAAAAGCAATGACCCACGTTTCGTATTATGACTAGTTATTTTATGTCTTACTTAATTTATTTTGCGCTCGCTTGTAGACAAAATTTGGTTCCTAATACGTACGTAAAGTGTATTTTTCGTACTCGAACGCATGTGGACGCGTGCGAAGAGTGTCTTTCCGCACTTGTACGCATAATATGAATAGTCTTAACGTAATTAATTCCAGGAGAAACTAATTATAAATTAAATAGTTTGGGGTTATGTGACGAGTTTTAGTAATGCTTTACGTAAGTCGACCTGTTTGAAGATTTGGATTTCAGTTTAATTGACTTCCAATAATGTTACATAATACTGGGGTCTTTTCACAAAAGAATCAACTTCGAGCTGTATTCTAACAATGGTATAGATGTAATATATATTCTTGAAACCCCTATTGAAACAGCTGAACAAAAGCTATATACGGAGTGTAACTGAAACAATGTATTGATTTCAAATAAGCTTGTATAACTCAAGGTTCCAAAATATGGATGGATTAATAATAATCTAAGCCAAGAGATTGGCTGATTGGTCCACCCGGTATATTTATAACTATTTCGTTGCATTTGATTTTCGCCATTACTATTTAAAGTGCATTTGTGTAATGGTAATGACATTTTGTTCGAGCATAAACTTTTTTCACAAAACAAGCTAATTTATAAGTCTCATTGAACTACACCTCTCTGGCTATTAACCATTGGTGATTTATAAAACATTTATTTCGATAGGACGAGTATTTTCTTTTCTTGGTAAAGAACATTTCACAATATTTCGTTGACTCTGCATCTGGCCACAAATGGCCTAGAAATTTCAGATTTCGAGGGTAGCTGTCAAGATCGGCAACAAGTACAGATGCTACAATAAAATGCGGTTGCCCCCGTCAGTGGGTAATTTATGATCGAATTTATGAGTACCTACCGTTGTAAATCATTTGACCCGAAACATCTTTAAATTTTAGCTGTTTTAAATAGAGTAGGTAGATAGCATATTTGTTTTCATGGTAATACCATTTTCCACTGAAAAAGCGATTGTTTATTGATTCAAAGTGAAGTTTTCTGTAATTTTATAACATTTTTTTTGGAAAATCTAGCATAGCGTGAGGCAGGCTTAAGATTAAAAAAAATTCATTTTTCATAAGTAAATTTTTTTAATTTTTAACATTATATATTTTTTACAGACGTAATAAAGCCAAATAACATATTATTTGTATTAAATATTACTATTAGACGTTAATAACAATAACAATATATTAAAAATTTACATTGCTATTATCTTTAATTATTATGGTTGCCAAACGAATGTTGAACGACATCATTTCGTAAAGAAAAAGTAGCTTTGTTTCTGTCTTTTTCAACTTTACGGTAATTAATTGCTCCTTTAATTGATCGGCGCATGCGCAAGATATTTTTTTCTAAGCGTAATTCTCTTTATATTAAAATTTGTATTTGTTGTTAATTGTCTCAGTTTATTACAAAAATTTCTCAAAATATCTTCATCGCACAACTAAACAGATCAAGTACGAATGAAAGAATGGTTCTCTAAAACAAACCGAAGGGATCTACTTCATAAAATTTCCCAGAAAACGTGATATATTGGAAAACCCGGTGAGAAATCATTTTCGATTTTCCCGAATTAATTATTCACAACAGTAGAATGCTCTGTTAGTTTTCTTTTGAAGCAGGTACTCAGACAAAAGGACAATAAAATAGACCCTTCTTTATCACTCTGTAATCATGGTCATAAATCTAAGCTTGCGGTAGCTTATTTTAAGAGGTTGTAAATTATAAACTGCAGAAACATTTTTTAATTCAGAATTAATGCGATCACATAACTCCGCCATTTTAATTCGGATCGAGTTCTGATTTCGCCCATTATTATTTATTTTACTTTATCTTTAAATCATTTGTTAAAAAAGTACATATTTATCTATAGATCCCGGTAAACTGAAAAGACACGTTTTTTCGAAACTTCATGATTGAATTCATATTAAATGAAAAAAATTCCCAAAATTTGATACGTACAATACATTAAGCAGACTCTTAAGATTTTAAATTATTAACAACTTTGTTTATATCTCTACTCAAGTTCGTGATATTTGAACGCACATTTGTAGTGATGGAGAATTCTGTAACGAATACCCTTAACACAATAAAATATTTATAGATAAGGTGGTCAAAAATACTTTTAAATTAGAATTCGGAAATATATCTTCCGGAGCACAAATAAATAATGGAATAATTAAATAAATTGAAAAATATCATTTTACCAGCCAAATATTTCAGTTGTAAAATATTCATACTATTAGGCATTATCTTTTATTTCGTCACAACGAAATATCTTGGAATGAAGTATTAAAAATACACCTCCGGACTTTCTTACGTCACACTTTTTTAAAATCTAATTTTAGAATTACGTACCATTTACGCGAGTCTCATTTAATTTTCAAAATTACCTCTCCTAGTTAATAAACAATCAATTTTATGGATACATTTTTGTTTACGAAGAAATCCCAAGAAGTTAAACTACCGATTTCTGCAGAATTTATGCAACAGCTCCACAATACAACGACAAACGACTACGAACTTAGGTTTGCATGAAAATAACATCGATATGTTCAACCAATGGACAACCAGCGACAAGGATTCTAAAAGGAAATATAATGCTGTATTTAAATAACAAATGATATAATAGAATTTATATTATTTTGCTGCAAATAACAACATAGTTATTAAACGGGGACGGATCACTATCCATGAACATGTCCACCAACAACGGCAATTTTTGAGAAATTTTGCAGCTAATCGTAATTATAGTGGTTAGGAATGGAGAACTATCGATATTTATCGATAGTGCTATTTTTACTATCGATAATTTTCGATAGTTTTACATCGGTAAAGTTGACATCTGACATCTCATCACTCTGTTGTTTATATATAATTGTCAAAATTTTGAAAAATGGTCAATGATTATCAGAAATTTTGAAAAATTGTCAATAATTGGCAAAAACTGTCAAAATTGGTCAATAATTTTCATAAATGGTCAATAATTGTTAAAATTTTGAAAGATGGTCAAAATTTTTGAAAAAATGGTCAATGATTATCAAATATTGTCAAAGTTTTGAAAGAATGGTCAATAATTGTTAAAAATTGTCAAAAACTGTCATAATTGTTAAAATTTGGAAAAATGGTCAAAAACTTTGAAGAAATGGTCAATAATTATCAAAAATTTCAAAATTTTTAAGGAATGGTCAATAATTGTTAATAATTGTCAAAAACTGTCATAATTGGTCAATAATTGTCAAAAATGGTCAAAATTTTGAAAAATGGTCAATCATTGTCCAAAATTGTTAATAATTGTCAAAAACTGTCAAAATTAGTCAATAATTGTCAATAATTGTTAATAATTGTCATAAACAGTCAAAAACTGTCAAAATTGGTCAAAAATTTTGAAAAAATGGTCAATAATTGTCAAAAATGGTTAATAATTGTTATAATTCGGGAAAATGGTCAAATATTTTGAAAAAATGGTCAATAATTGTAAAAAAATTTGAAAGATGGTCAAAGTTTTTAATAAATTGTCAAAAATGGTCAATAATTGTTTAAATATGGAAATATGGAAAAATATGGGAAAATATGGAAATTTTTCAAAATTTTTGAAAAAATGATCAATGATATATATATATATATATATTGTCAAAGTTTTGAAAGAATGGTCAATAATTGTTAAAATTTGGAAAAATGCTCAAAAATTTTGAAGAAATGGTCAATAATTATCAAAAATTGTCAAAATTTTTAAGGAATGGTCAATAATTGTTAATAATTGTCAAAAACTGCCATAATTGGTCAATAATTGTCAAAAATGGTCAAAATTTTAAAAATTGGCAATCATTGTCCAAAATTGTTAATAATTGTCAAAAACTGTCAAAATTGGTCAATAATTGTCAATAATTGTTAATAATTGTCATAAACAGTCAAAATTGGTCAATAATTGTCAAAAATGGTCAATAATTGTTAAAATATGGAAAAACGGTCAAAAATTTTGAAAAAATGATCAATAATTGTCAAAAATGGTTAATAATTGTTATAATTCGGGAAAATGGTCAAATATTTTGAAAAAATGGTCAATAATTGTAAAAAAAATTGAAAGATGGTCAAAGTTTTCAATGAATTGTCAAAAATGGTCAATAATTGTTAAAATATGGAAATATGGAAAAATATGGAAACTTTTCAAAATTTTTGAAAAAAGGATCAATAATTGTCAAAAATTTTGAAGAATGGTCAAAAATTGTCAAAAATGGTCAATAATTGTTAAAATTTCAAAAAATCGACAAAAATTTCGAAAAATTTGTCAAAATTGGTCAATAATTCTCAAAAATGGACAATAATTGTTAAAAATGGTCAATAATTGGCAAAAATTTTGAAGAATGGTCAAAAATTGTCAAAAATGGTCGTTAAAATTTCAAAAAATCGACAAAAATTTCGAAAAATTTGTCAAAATTGGTCAATAATTCTCAAAAATGGACAATAATTGTTAAAAATGGTCAATAATTGGCAAAATTTTTAAAAAATGGTCAAGATTTTAGAAAATTTGCCAAAAATGGTCTAATAAGAAAAAAAATGCTTACAATATTCCGAGGGTCGTGAACTTTACCGAATCCATCTTAGATTCTGATATTTTACAATAATGATTGTAATCATACGCAATACACTCCCTTCCTCTCCCGTCTTTCTCTCATTCTCTTCCTTCACACTCTCATTTTTCTTTCTTTCTCTCCCATCTTTCTCTCATTTTCTTTCTCTCTCCCATCCTTCTTTCTCTCTCCTCCATATCTCTCTCTTTCTCTGTCCCATCTTTCTTTCTCTCCTATCTCTCTCTCTCTCTCATCTTTCTTTCTCTCTCTCCCATCTCTCTCTTTCTTTTCTATCTCTCTCTCTCTCTCTCTCCCTCATCTCTCTCTCTCACTCTGTTCCATTATTTGATAGCATTTTTATTCCATATCATCTTTCAAAATAAATTCTTCACCTAAAAACATCTTAACTATATCGATAGTACCGCAAACTATCGATTTTTTTCGATAGTCAAAAATATCGATAGTTATCGATATACCTTCGATAGTTCTCCAATCCTACAACTGGTGGCATATTCAACTTAGATATGTCTAACGCTTTATTTATTTTAAAATAAATCACCGAAACGTGTTCCACCTTACATAAAAATAAAAACTACACTTCCGACCTATCAGGAAGAAATTACTTACAAATAAAGTGACAACAATAAAAAGATAAATAAAAAAAGAAGACCTACCGCTCGCTACACAAACCCTTTAGAGAAACGTTTAATATTCCGAATGTGCTGCTTTGTCGGCGAACACTATTTGAATGTGTTAAAACGAAAATAGAAGAATATTGTTTTATCTAGTAATTATTATTCTGTTAGCTTTTTTAAATGTGTTCATAAGTGTTTCTTTATGCGGTTTCAGGTGATGGTGAACACTAGTTGGGCTTTTAGACTTTCTGAATAATTTCTGTGACTCGAATAAAAATAATATCCTAAGCATGTGGTACCTACAAGGGTGTCAAGATTATTTAAAAACAAGCATTATAATAATAGTTGAGTGAAGGTAGAAGATTTGCTTGAGATACGTAGTTTTTTAATTGAAATCTAAAGTAAACTTTTACCGGCGAACCGGTAAAATCTACCCTGGAATTGCATTAATTAACTCTGTAAAGGATCCACACCAAGAATTGACTAGCCGTGGTCATACTTGATTTTTTTTGAATTTTTTCCATCATTCAACTATAGTAACGATTAAAAAAAAGGGTTACATTCTTCAAAACTTCTTAGTACACGTTATCTACATTTACCCCAGTATTTAGTGGTAAATGTTCTATTTCATGTTCATCTAGGTAGTCATTCAAGTATTGTGGTTTTTGTTTTTTTCTATTACTTCTCTTGTGAGTTTCTTCATTTTCTTCATCTCCTCCAGTCATACTTTCTTCCAGTTCAATTTCTTCTCGTACCGTTTCTTTTGATTCATCATTTTCTTTTTGTATTTCCGCTTCAACATGAGCTATACTATTTTTCTTCTAAATGGATCCCACAAACGATAGCCATTAAGTGTGTACCCTACCATAATAGTAGATTCAAATTTTTCCTTTTTTTTCTTTTGGAATGTGGTTATAGGCTAGTCTTCCAAAGATTTTCACATTTTCCAGATTAGGCTTCTTTACGAAGAAAGCTTCGGCTGGGGTTTTGTTATCTAAAGTAGAAGTTGGAATTAGCACCACAAAGCACTGCTTTAGCCCACATTTCCTTTGATAGTTTTGACTCTAGAATCCAGACACGTTTTTGAATTTTTAATGAGCTCTTCAGCTATCAATATGATAAAAATACACTATATCCGACATTATGATAATCCTCTGCCTTCTATATCCTTTATCAATATTGAACTTCTTCCACTTGAAATATACTTGGGAGTTTTCCCAGTTCCTTCTACCGCTTTTGAGCCGTCTGAGTCTAAAAGTTTTATATGAAACCCTTTTTTTCGAATCAAACTCCGGGTTATAAGTTGATCACCCTGTATAATAAGGCAGTGAATATTGAGTAGATTTATTTTATAATAACTCACGGCTTAATAAAATCGCATACATGTTTTTTGGTTCATGACTCTCAAGTACCTAATTAAGGTTTTCCGTACATTTTCAAGAACTGTTTCCTTCATAAATATTTTAGGATTTATTCTGTTACAACCTTATAACCATCGCAAACTCAGGAAAAAAATTACCCCTCATCATATATCCTTTTCGGATACATTTTATATCTTTGTACGGTCTTTCGACTGGGTTCAAACCTAGTAATTAACAAAAATGTGATTGACCAACGGCAAACTCTGCAACGAAAAGAAAATTTCGAGTGAAATGGAAAGAACAAAAGAAATTTTTACGGTGAGCTTTTCTCTAAAACTGACAAATTCTGTCTTTCATGTCCACGACAAACCGATAACTGGAAGCGTATCAAGATAGGGAAACCAATGATAGGGCAACGTCCCGGATTTTCTTTTGTAGAACGTTCAAAGACTCTCTTTTACTTTTTGTTGTATTTCCAGCATTACAGGGCGGCTTTGAATAGTCCATTGATAAATTAAATTATCTCTCTCTTTCTTTTTTGAAAAAAACATGCTTTGAATATTTATGTTTAATTTGAGAATTTCAGCGCATAATATTTTATGAATCCCAAAAAAGATGGATTGGAAGTAGGAAATCGACTGGTATATTATATTGCATTACTACAAATAATCATTTCTACGGTTAAGGAATTGCATATTTCTGAAAAATAATAACGACACATGACTTATCGCAGCAAAATCTACCAAGAAAAATTAATTTTCAAGTCAACTAATAAATTCATTTTCTTAGTGTCCACTATCTAGAGATTCTTTTGTATGAAATCCAAACAATCAACTTCCTTTTATACGAATAAACAACGTCCCCAATCGCATCATACATCTTAAATAGGTACTACAAAAGACTTTTTATTGAGATTGAGTACCTTTACAATTTTTTTCTATCCCATAACAAACCGAATACAAGAAGTGCGTGGGTACGGGCAATAGTCCATCCACTTTAGATGAAAGACTCTCCTTGTATACACCCATGTTAGTCCTCGAAGCAGATAAAAATCTTTTTTTTTTTCGAATTTAATCTAAACTAAATTGGAGAGTATATTATGTATGCATCTATTAGATGAACAGATTTACTTTCATATCATAGATGTTGTTTTCCAGTATTTACACACACAAGAATCACTACATGCAACATTCACAGCAATAAATCTTGGTACTTAAATTTTTTGTATTCCCCTTTGACTGACACCAGAATGCACAGACAATTCTAACAGTTCCTCAGTTCCCCTTTGAACTTAAACCAAGAAAATTTTAAACACAACACATTGTCTTGTTCGAAGATGTACCAAATTTTACACGAGCCATTAAAAATATTAGAACAATACTCTGGAAAGTTGAACTCGACATTGTCTCTAGTAACGTTGCGTAGGACATAGAGATTTATACCGTATTGTATATAAACCAATGAATAAAATGTTTTCATATATTACCGGAACGTATAATTATCTTATTTATTGTCTGAAATTGCCTTAAAATTTAATTCGTCGGTATGGTAATTATGGATGTAAGTTATAGTTTGATTATAGATAATCATAACGTTCTTTTGTCTCGTCATATCATATCATATCTTTATTAATAGCCGAGAAATTTAAAACCCAAATGGTACAAGAGTAAATTTACTTTTTCTCAAAAGTTCTGGTTGTTATCGGCACAAATTGTGCTTTAAAAGCTTGCATTTATTAAAAATACAAAAAAAAACTGGAAACAGCTTGCAATAAATTTTGACTGAAATTAGATTTAAACAAGCACCTGTCTCCATCAAACTAAAAAAAAAGCAGCTAAATCAAACTAATAGCAAAAGGAACAAAATTAAAAACAATTACGAAGCCCATCGAGAGCAGTGTCGCCACCCACTAGCCTGCTAATTAACAAAATCAGATCCTTCGATTTTTTAATGGATTATGGACATAGGTTTCTAATAACAAACAGAGGCGTATTTGGAAATGGGTAACAAAAATTAAGAAAACAATAATAAGAATTAGAACAATACAGCAGAAACGATCATTATAACGGAAAAAGAAGAAGTTAAGCAAGGAAAAACGAAAGAAAGATAATAAGAACAATTTTGGGTCCAGTGAAAATCGGAGAGTAGGAATGTAGAAGGATAACGGATCAAGATATATAAGAGGAACTGAATGGATGTGGATGGGACATATGTGAAGATAAGGTCCAGCCTGGAGGAAATAGAAGACGTGAAAAAAGGCAGATCCAAATCGAAATGGCTGGCAGAAGTAGAAGAAGACTTGAGCAAGAAAGGAGTTATCAGATAGAAGGAGAAAACAAGAGACGGGATTCAGTAAATTACTGAGTAGTTTGCTTGTAGCCAAATGCTTATGTTCCAGTATATTATGTATAGAATCCCCAAATTTCAGTTTTAAATTGAAGACACAGGTTTTCTTACTCTGCGTATAAGTACAGCCTTCCATGAACCCAATCGATACACCATTGATCTAATGGCAGATGAGCCTTCGATATAAGGCTTATAACAATACAGCAGAAACGATCATTATGACGGAAAAAGAAGAAGTTAAGTTAAGGATAATCGAAATAAAGATAATAAGAACAATTCTGGGTGCAATGAAAATCGAAGAGTAGGAATGTAGAAGGATAACGTATCAAGATATATAAGAGGAACTGAATGGAGATGATATAATAAAGAAAATTGAAGCTCGAAAAATCAAGTGGATGGGACATATATGAAGATAAGGTCCAGCCTGAAGGAAATAGAAGACGTGAAAAAAGGCAGATCCAAATCGAAATAGCTGGCAGAGGTAGAAAAAGACTTGAGCAAGGAAGGAGTTAGCAGATGAAAGGAGGAAACAAGAGACGGGATTCAGTAAATTAATGAGTAGTTTGCTTGTAGCCAAATGCTTATGTTCCAGTATATTATGTATAGAATCCCCAAATTTCAGTTTCAAATTGGAGACACAGGTTTTCTTACTCTGTATAAGTACAGTATTCCAGAAACCCCATCGATACACCATTGATCTAGTGGCAGATGAGCCTTCGGTATAAGGCTTATAACAATTCAGCAGAAACGATCATTATGATGGAAAAAGAAGAAGTTAAGTTAAGGATAAACAAATGAAAGATAATAAGAACAATTCTGGGTGCAATGAAAATCGAAGAGTAGGAATGTAGAAGGATAACGGATCAAGATATATAAGAGGAACTGAATGGATGTGGATGGGACATATATGAAGATAAGGTCCAGCATGGAGGAAATAGAAGACGTAAAAAAAGGAAGATCCAAATCGAAATGGCTGGCAGAGGTAGAAGAAGACTTAAGCAAGGAAGGAGTTACCAGATGGAAGGAGAAAACAAGAGACGGGATTCAGTAAATTACTGAGTAGTTTGCATGTAACCAAATGCTTATGTTCTCCCAGTATATTGTGTACAGAATCCCCAAATTCTAGTTTTAAATTGGAGACAAAGGTTTTCTTACTCTGTATCAGTACAGCCTCCCAGAAACCCAATCGATACACCATTGATCTAGTGGCAGATGAGCCTTCGGTATAAGGCTTATAACAATACAGCAGAAACGATCATTATGACGGAAAAAGAAGAAGTTAAGTTAAGGATAAACGAAAGAAAGATAATAAGAACAATTCTGCGTGCAATGAAAATCGAAGAGTAGGAATGTAGAATGATAACGGATCAAGATATATAAGAGGAACTGAATGGAGATGATATAATAAATAATATTAAAGCTCAAAGAAACAAGTGGATGGGACATATATGAAGATAAGGTCCAGCCAGGAGAAAATAGAAGACGTGAAAAAAGACAGATCCAAATCGAAATGGCTAGCAGAGGTAGAGGAATACTTGAGCAAGGAAGAAGTTACCAGATAGAAGGAGAAAACAAGAGACGGGATTCAGTAAATTACTGAGTAGTTTGCTTGTAGCCAAATGCTTATGTTCCAGTATATTGTGTACAGAATCCCCAAGTTTCAGTTTTATTGATACGCCATTGATGAGCCTTCGGTATATGAAAAGCCCGTATAATTTTATTTACTCAACTGACGGGCCCCGTTTAAAAGGTAACGCCTCTAAAAAACAAAAATCTCTTTATAATCGGCGGGCGCCCCAAAGTCGACGATTCCTTTCAAATATACAGAGGATACCGAAAATATTGGTTATGAAAATTAAATGGTTCGAAAAGAGTCTGTCGTTATGGTTGACGACCGACTACCGCTGAGTGCTCCACCTTCAACGGTCTGTATCATTGTCGGCTTTTGTTTTTAGGAAGATATTTATAGATATTAGAAAAACTACAAGATGACTTTTAATTTACAAACCTCATTGTATGTCCGACTATTTTATTTTATTTGTTGTAATTTTTTCTGGGTACAAAATAAAATAAATGAAGTTTCTACGATCTAAAATCATTGATTACTGTCAAAAAGTTTGAACTCCACCTTTTTCAAACATACCTACATTTATCTTTGTCAATTAAGAAAATGCCTAATAAATTTCCGAATCAAGAATATGCGGATATGATTTACGTTTATGGTTATTGCGATGGTAACTAACGTACCACAAATAGAGAATATAAACGAGGCTTCCCTGAACCTGATCACGAGACATTCAAACTGTTTAATTGCATGAGATAGTGTGGTTAGTATTCTTCAATTGATTCAATTGAAAATATTGAGATAAAAGATATACAGGTGTAAAAATGTAGTTCAAATCTTGTAACATTCCACAAAATACGGTTTCTAATTGTTCTAAATTATGGAGATACTGATTACGCAAGAACTCAGTGCTTTAAATGGCTACAATTCTAGCATAACAAGAAGGCACACAAAATATATCTGCAACAGTCGTAGGAGATATTCTTCTAGAAGCACATAAGCTCCATATCATCTTCCAAAGTATTGGACGCCTACCAACCAAACCCACCTCAAACTCACCGTTACCCCCGCCTCAGAATCACTACCCTAGCATGCTTCGAGTCAGGTTCGCTCACACCGTCACTCCTTCCTCTCATGCCATATCGAGTCCTTCTCTCCCCCTAACCATGCTCTCCACTACGCCACTCACCTCCATCCATTCCTCCTCCATTCCTCCTCCATTCCTCCATCCTCCGCCTCCTAGGAAATCAGGAAAAAGCTCTCGGATCATTTCTTGATATAGAAGGAGCGTTCGACCACACCTCCTTTGACTCCATGATAGCTGCTGTTGCAAGGCGTGGAGCAGACGACACCACATGTCGGTGGATGATATACATGCTTTTCAACAGGACAACCTTATTAGGAGATTCCTTGGAGGTATCGATAATAAAGGGATGCCCTCAGGGAGGAGTCCTATCACCTTTGCTTTGTCATAGACGAACTCCTGGAGGAATTCAACAGGAATATGCCCAGATACTTGAACTCCTGGCTAAGATACAGCTGCACGTTGAAGAGGCTTGGCAGTTTTAGTCTGTCAAGCTTCCTTTTTCTAGTGAAGGGAATGAGCGCAGTTTTTGCAAGGTTCACTCTTAGGCATTCCCTCCTACACCATATCTCCTCCATTTACAGAGCTTGTTGCATCAGCTCCGATATAACATTAGGGTATTTCCCCAGTACAAGTATTGTCAGATAATCTGCATACTATTGGGTGCTGAGGTGCCGAGGTCTTCAAGCCTCTGAACCAATCAATCAATCACATTCGCAATTCTTATGAATACTGCCCTTGTAATTTGTTTAATATAAAATGTATCACAAAAATAATGTTACACAATGAACAAAGGAATGTATTGAAATTTTTACATTTATTTAATTTATAACCCATACCTTGTTGTTAATATCAATAAAAATTCATTAAGTAGTTACATTCTTTAATAATGAATGGTAATTATACAAATATAATAGCAAAGAGACATCTATAAAGTATAGAAAACACGATGTAAATAGGTGTAGATGTAGCGGTTAGTATGGTAATTTTCCCACCAGGGGCGCGAGCGGAACTGTGATTTATGATTATGTCGCAAATAAGTATATGCTCAATGACAGGTATGAACTCCAAACAACTTTTGTAAAAGTTATATCCAAACAACGGTGCTTTGGAACAAAATTAAATAAAAAAATACAAAAATGGTATTTTTAATATACAGGGTGTTTGATTGGAAAGCAGAGATACGTGTTCAATCATTTTTCCCACTACAATTCGCTCTGTTGTCCCCTATAGGATTATTTTCCCCCAACAACCGTTTGTAAAACCTTCCAGTCATATGTTAAAGCGTGTCTCCCACAGAAAATGATCAAGATGCCAAACCATATTGGACATCCCCTAAATCCAAAGTTACATCCAGATCATTAGAATATTAGAAAATTTAGAACGACTGCTCTGACTTTACAGTTCCCTAACTCAGAGCATGCTACATGATGATGAAGGAACTCAAAACGAGTTGATATTGTCATTATTAAAATCATAAAAGGACATCGAGATAGCCATGGTAGGGATGTCGATCTGAGATCGAAGAATCGATTTTTTGGACCACAAAATAGATTTCTTAAATCGATATCTCTTACTAACTCGATCCAGTAAATCGATATTTTACTCTAGAAAATCGAAGTCCGATTATTGTTCCTGAAAAGCACTGGGAGTTGTAAACTATACTTTTTTCTCACTTTTTAATGTAGAGATAAATGTCTATTTACGTTAATATAGGTGTAATTGTTAAATTCGTTGAAAATAAATAAACAAATAATTATTATTGTGTCACTTCCTAAAATTAAATTCATATTCACATGAAAATTTTGGAGTAAATCGAAAAATGATCGATTTTTGGGAAATCGATCTTTCGGACAGCGATTTTTCTATGAATCGATTTTTCGGAATTTGATTCGAATCGATTAAAAGATCGATCTTTTTTAGAGAGGATCGCCATCCCTAAGCCATGGCTTTTCTAAAGGAATCACTCAGTGGAAATAATACTGTCACAGCTGGAGCAGGTAGGGGTTGTCCGCAAGGGGGAGTGTTAATTGAAATCACAAGTTTTGTTTCTAAAATAATGAAAATAGAAAAACTTTGAACCTTTCATTAAGCTGGGAGAATTTTTTAATTTTTATGTGGAAAAATTTGCTTATATTAAACTTTTTGCAAATCCAACTCTGTTATTTAACGAGTCAGAAATTCAATATTTCTTATAGATTTCGAGAAGATGTCATTCCTATCAATTGTATAACAAGTTTTCGGGATTGGTTGAACTTTAAAATCGTCTTTTTTTTTTCTCTCCGAATACTTTTTAAGTGAGTTTCCTTGTTAATTGAATTCGTATTCTTCCATGTTATTTGGATACCCTACGAAGTATTTTATTGGCAGACATTATGGTTTCAGTTTTTTTTGCGACCAATTTTGCGGCGTGTCGAAAATGTTGGTCGAATAAATTTCACTTACATTGACGTTTGCCATAAAATTAAGGCTTAAGATATTGTAACTCAACCGGCTATATTGAACATATACAGTGTGTGCTTCAATAATGATTGTAGATAGAAAAGGACTAACTTTAATATTGATTCATTCATTCGTTTTCGCTCTGCTCACTTGATCTAAATATTTGCACCAATTCCCATATTATCTACTTCCATTCCAGAAGCTTCTATGTATGTATATTGGGGTGACATTCACTGGGACCTAAAAGATCTAATGTGCCCCTCACTTCTACTTAGTTCCTAAGGAAAGTCTGAGAGACTAGTAGCTCCTTTAGTCCTATTTCCCGGAGGAGTTTTAGGATATCTGCAGGCTATAACTTAGGTAAATGTCTCTATTCTATCCAGTAATCTCCTAGGTGTTGCGCCCTAGGATTCTGAATTGCTGTGGATAGAGGTTGCTTCTTTCATACCACAGAATCTACAGTCTTCCTCCTCCACTATTTTTAGCTTTTTCAGGTGCCCATTCAGGCGAAAATGTTCTGTTAAAACTCTGCAGTGCAGTTTACTCTGACTTGATATTCCCACTAGAATTTTTAATAAAGAAAAATCGATTTTCATTTAATCGATTCTTTTCCATTAAACTCACATCCCTACCAGGGATGTTAAAAGTAATCGATTTTTAAATAAAACGATTATTATTTCCTTATAATCGATTTTTATAGTAATATTAATCGATTTTGGTAAATCGATTTTATAAATTACGTGTTTAAATCGATTTTCGGAAACGGCTCGTATTATTTATATTTTAAAATTTTGACAACTTTTGACGATTATTGACCATTTCTCAAAATTTTGACAATTATTGACCAATTTTCAAAATTTTAAGAATTATTGACCATTTTTGACAATTATTTACCATTTTGACTGTTTTTCAAAATTAGTGACCATTTTTCCAAATTTTTGATAATTTTTTACCATTTTTTAACCTGATGACAATTTTAACCATTTTTGACAATAATTGTCTATTTTTAACAGTTTTTAACAATAATTGACAATTTTTGATAGTTTTCGACTATTTTTGACAATTTCCAAAATTTTAGACCATTTTTCAAAATTATTGACCATTTTTGATAATTATTGACAATTATGGACCATTTTTCCAAATTTTTGACCATTTTTGACAATTATTGACCATTTTTGAACATATTTCAAAATTTTAACAATTATTGACCAATTTTGGCAATAATTGTCCATTTTTGACAGTTTTTGATAATTTTTGACCATTTTTGATAGTTTTTGACAATTATTGACCATTATTGACCATTTTTGACCATTTTTTTTAAATTTTTGACAATTGACAATTTTTGACCATTTTTCAAATTTTTTTAAAAGTTTTTGACAATTATCGACCATTTTTAACAATTATTGACCATTTTTCAAAATTTTTGACAATTACCGACCATTTTTCAAAATTTTAACAATTATTGACAATTTTTCACAATTTTTGACAAGTTTTGACAATTTTTGCTTATTTCTTGCAGTATCACATTGGAACTGATACTGCAAAAGGGTTCAGGCCCCCAAAAGGGTGTTTCAGTCCCCCTCTGCTAGTTAATCTACCTGACGTTTTAAATATTAATTTTGTTGTATTTTTTTTTTGTTTATCATTGCTCTTCCAACCCCCAAGAAAGGCTACACGTGAAAACCCCGAATTTTTTGATAGTTTTTGACAATTATCAATCATTTTTCAAAATTTTTGACCATTTTTGATAGTTTTTGACATTATTGACAATTTTTGACCATTTTTGACCATTTTTGATAGTTTTTGACCATTTTTCAAAATTTTAGACCATTTTTCAAAACTATTGACCATTTTTGATAATTATTGACAATTATGGACCATTTTTCCGAATTTTTGACCATTTTTAACAATTATTGCCCATTTTTGACCAAATTTCAAAATTTTTTACAATTTTTCAAAAACTTTAACAATTTTTGACAATTATCAACTATTTTTCAAAATTTTGACAATTTTTAACAGTAATTGTCCATTTTTGACAGTTTTTGATAGTTTTTGACAATTATTGGCCATTTTTGACAATTTTTCGAAAAATTTGACCATTTTTCAAAATTATTGTCCATTTTTGATAGTTTTTGACAATTATCAACCATTTTTCAAAATTTTAACAATTTTTGACGATTATGGACCAATTTTGACAATAATTGTCCATTTTTGACAGTTTTTGATAATTTTTGACCATTTTTGATAGTTTTTGACAATTATTGACCATTATTGACAATTTTTGACAATTTTTCAAAATTTTTGACAATTGACATTTTTTGATCATTTTTCAAAAAAAATGTAAAATTTTTGACAATTATCGACCATTTTTGATAATTATTGACCATTTTCGAAATTTTTTACCATTTTTCAAAATTTTTTAAAATTTTCCGACTATTTTTCAAAATTTTAACAATTATTGACAATTTCTCACAATTTTTGACAAGTTTTGACAATTTTTGCTTATTTCTTGCCCCCAAAAGGGTGTTTCAGTCCCCCTCTACTAGTTCATCTACCTGACGTTTTAAATATAATTTTGTTGTATTTTTTTTGTTTATCATTGTTCTTCCAACCTCCAAGAAAAGCTACACGTGAAAACCCCGAGGAAAGGCGGTAACTATATACCTTCTTATCGAATTCCAAAATCAACAAAAATTCCCGACAACCTTTCAATGCGACAAACTTTTTCTTTAGAACTCAAATCATCTGTGAAACTGAAAAAAAGAAACCTTCTTTAAATGGAGCATTTACTTACCCTTAGGCATAAAAACGGTCAAAACATGACACAAAAGAAGATACAATTGCGAAAGTAGAACTTATAATTTCGTTTCTTTTATTGTGAAAATGTATTTGTCGTCTTGTACCTGCGTTGATACGTATCTCGAACGATAAAAAAAAATAAAAGCTTGGAGATGAATATACAAGTAGTCTGCGTATTGTACCTCCGGAAGAACAACGACATAATTGCAAGAGTGTTCTATTATTCAGAAGACGCAATTGAAAGTATTAGTTTTCAAGTAGTTATCAAGTGATATTACAAATAATTGAGACTTGAAGTAAAACTAACAATCGAAAATAGGGGAATAAATAGTACACTTACTCTAATGTTATTAATATGTTATCAAAACTACAGGATACTGACTTAGTATAACTTTAACTGTTTCCTAGTAAAAGTTTTTTCAATAAATGTATGTATTTTTGACATAAAAAATGAAGAAGAAGACTTACTAACTGACGAAATAGAAATTGCAAACAGATGATTACAAAGATATCGATTGGCCTGGTCGGTCTTACAACATTATGACCTATAAGATGTTTTGTGTATACCCCACATCTATATTCTGGTCCAAACGATCTAGGCTTCTAATAAAGCCTATTCTCCATTTTGGAGCTAGGTCTGTAACCCGATCAGGCTCTAAGTAGACCGACCTTGACCTTGTGAGGATTGGACTGGTCCATAATCCTCCATTCTTGTGCTGGTGCTTTTCAAGAGGTCACTTGCATTGTGCTCTTTCGAAGTATTTTCGGATTTAGCCCAGCTACAATCGTAACCTGTTAATAATGGAATCATGTAGTGACACATTAAGTGGTTATTTAAACGCATCTAGCGGATTTCCTCCTAACGGGAAAAAGGATATTACTTTGAGGTCACCCTCCATCCATGGTAAATACCCACTCTTCTCTTATTGACCTAGGCATCATGGGAGTTTCGTATTTCAGATCTCTCATTCACCGTCCTATACATCGTCCTATTCACCTTCTCATTAACAGTCTTCGACAACATCTTCACAGTCTTTTTCACTGACTGCTTGAGAATTTTCTTCATAGACCTCTTCCTAGCCTGTAACATAGCCGTATAAGTTACCCAATAGTAATACGAGTGGCAGAAAACTCACCAGTAGATCGTCCAGCTCCTGCGACATATCGGAAACACCACGTGATACCTTCCAAGTAAGATTGTTCATTTTACTGTGTAATCCAAAAGTATACTCTTGGAATCCATTCTATCATCTGTTATATTAGTAAATTTTTATTTTTACTGTTCATTTTAACAATCAGCTGATACCACTTGTACATTTTACTTTTAAACATAATCATTTTATATTTTATGATATTATTAGGTTAGTTTAATATTTAACAGCGTGAGCCAACTACGATCAGGCCTACACTACACCCATAAAACTATGGGACATAAAACGTCCGCATACATCGGTCCAAGAATGGAGCCCTGGGGCACTCCAGCCTCCGTCTCATACCTCCTCCCTCTAGAGTCTACTATCACACGCCCCCTTAGGTAGTCCTCCACCAGGTTATCTAACCCCTGCCCCACTCCAAGCCTCAGCAACACGCTCAACACTGCCCGTTTCGAAAAGTGGCTTTAGGAAGTACAGAAGTACACAAGATGAAATTTTTTTGTGAAGCAAACAACTGGAAAAACCAGAGAAGAAAAGAAA
Organism: Lochmaea crataegi; assembly: GCA_947563755.1. NCBI lineage: Eukaryota > Metazoa > Arthropoda > Insecta > Coleoptera > Chrysomelidae > Lochmaea > Lochmaea crataegi. The sequence continues at coordinate 4,425,153 of OX387426.1, read as the reverse complement.
ATATCTGGCATTCACTGATTTGGAGAAAGCATTTGACGAAACATTAAAAAGGAAGGTATTGAATATGTTCAAAGAACGTGGACAGGTTGTGGAAGGTTGGTTGTCCAAGTATGGGGGATGGATTTAATGAATGGGGCAGATAGTTGAAAGCCACATAACTACGACCAGGATTCTCTGTGGTTTGTCGATGAAGAAGAAAGTTGGATTTGAGTTTTTAAGGCGAGGTGGTGAGGTAATTGGTTAATTTAACTGTACCTAATATACTTTCGATTATTTTTTCAATTCGAGGGTTTCTTGAGAAGACTGTATTTTCGTATTTCACACACAATATGCACTCCTGTTGATATTTAAAAGGATTCTGTATTTTCTTGCCAATAAATGAAATAAGAAATTATCACCGATCGTATTAGAAGCTTTCAAAAAAAATTACTTTTACTTTTAAAGAGAGCTACAAATTGGTACGTCTTAAAAAAAATTGCAGAAAATCAAAATTTCGAACAGACTGTTTACTTTTAGAGAGAACAAAATTCTTTTGTTCATATTGAAAACTTCCAAACTCTAATCGCTTTTCGAATTTCGTACACCGTTATTTTTCGCATATTCAAAGAATTTACCAAGAATTCGTGGACTGTTTATTAAGTAAAATTAGCTGAACAAATATTATTTAAGGAATGCCTTTTTGTTGTTGGTTGAATGGATGACGGCCCCAAAAGCCCCGGGCTCTCTTAGGACGGCCGGATGGAAAGAGAATTTGAGAGAAATATGTATTGACCGTCTTAGATCTGATGAATCCCGCCGAGGGGCTCTTTGTTAAATGACTTCATTCCTTTTTTCTTTAGCAGTTTGTTCGCAATACTCAAAAATCTAATTATTTATTCCGGAGCTAATTTCGGGTATTGAGTATCGTATTCTAATGAGAATGGAGAGTAGCTTGTGTTTTTAAGAAACGACTACTACACTGGATAAGATGCTTCATTATTCAATAGAAAGTTTTGTTGGAAAAGAATGTCTTAGTGGAATGTCATAACTGCGAAAGTTAGTTTTATTAATCTGGCATTTACCATCAAATTGTTTTAACACCACCAGTTTTATTGTTTGGATGCACCAAAGAAATATTCAAAGAGACTGTGATGGCTTTTGTTAGTTTGTTTGATCTAATATTCAACGTTTTAATGAGACACGAACTGCGTGTGGCATTGTAAATTCCACTACTTCAAAAGTTCTTTCAAACTATTTCCATTTTATTGAACATATACGCCAATATTACTGCAATTTCTTTAATTTTTTCATCGTATTTTTACTGCATTAAAAAATGGTGCACCACTGGAGGTAGAAACAATCTCTACCCATCGCACTCATTATGGTTATGGTTATGGCTTATGCCCATTGTTAGCTGTGGTCGTGGGAGTGAACCAGAACTAAAAATAGTAAAACCTGTCCATTTTATGCAATAATTCTTAGTTTTGGGCTTTCTGTAAAGCTCACCCTCTATAATTAAAAATGATCAACTAGAAATTTAATTCGGGATAACTACTAAGGAAACCAATGAATGTCAAATTAATTACATATGAGAAGGTTTTTCGTGGAAAATTATAAAATTCGGAGGTTGTTTTTTAAAAAATTCCGTTTATACAGAGTGAGTTTTAAGTATGGAACGCCTCAATTATCTCGGAAATGAATTAAACGATTTTTATAGATTCTGGTGTGCAAGGATCTTCTTGTGATATGGCTAATATTATGGTGGTATTTACATTGTTGTCAGATCTGTCTAAGTTATTGGAGTGTCTGTGGGGATGGTTCATAGAGTTCATAGAGTTCTACCTCGACTCATCTGTAACAATGCGGACATCATTTCAGCATACCAATTCATATTTTAATCAACCCATGCCAATAAGAATTTGTGTTAATGGAACCTCGTGTAATCTTCGACGTAAACACCAGAAGCATTCAAAAGAAGCTGTCGTATGATCCATAAATCCAATATTTCCTAACTTCCCTAACTGTTGTGGAGCAATTTATTATTAACTAATAATTCCAAGTTTTATTGTTGAACTTTTAAATTATATTAAGATAAGTTGCCTATTGTACTTCAAAAAAATAGTATCTGCTTTATAACTATAAATAATTCATATTTTTCATCAGAAACATTTCATCATCGTCATTATCATAATTAAATTCTCACTACTTCACTATAGTATCCACTCAAAAAGAACCGGTGTGGTCTTTCAAAATTAATTCTTCAAACACAAAGAAGATTTCTAAAATCCGAAAGCGGAAGATACATTTTTGATATGAATATCTAATCAGAATGACATAATACTCTTGTACAAGATATCGCAGCTTGCTCCATATAAAAAGGTAATCAAATTATGGTATCCTAACAAGATAAAAAAAGGACTAATACCATTCTTTCGGTATTATATACTTATCTAAAGTTGGACCTAAACTGAAAACTGACCATAATATATTTAAAAAAAAAGCTTCAGGTTAAATTCGTCTACCTGTTGTAAAAGACGTTAGTCAAAGAGGTATTAACCATAAGCGGAGATACTATTTTTATCATTTAAAAGTGTAGATTGAAGAAAAAGATAGTTCTGTCTCAAAAAATGTCCATTAGACAGCCTTTCAATAATAATCTTAGCATGTCAGTGTAACGACAATAAAATAAAGCAATATATTTTCTAGAATTGTTAGGCTCACTATAGAAATGTTCTCCTTACTTCAGTAAACTGTTAGTTCGTGATGTTCTTAGAAAGCTAGTTTGGAAATATTTAAAAAATATACATAATATAAATTTATTAGTAAGCCATAAAATAAGTCGCTTAAAATTGCTGGAAAAAGAAACAGCTTTATGTATGTTACTATATTTTAGAAAATTTTGAATAGCTGGCAACATAGCAGTCCTGCAATGAAAAGCTAATACATCCATTCCAGTATTTGGCATAATATAACGAAGTAACCGGACAGTTTTAACTCGGCCAACTGGGACATAAAAAATGTTGAACATCTGGCCTGACCTGGGTTAGAACGTCCAGGGGTGTGCGTGAATTGTGTTGTAGATAAATATTTCACTAGTAATACCACTGGAGGTCAAATTTTTTCGAGCTCTTGAATATTTTGAAAATTATCCCGATTCGAAGACGAGGAGATATAATTAAAATTTATTTTTCGATTTCCAACAATGTCAATTTTCGCCATGAGATTAAGCAGTTGACACCCGCGAATACTAGGAAATCGAAGTCAAGTGTATGGAAGCAGTTTACAAACTTTCTGCTGATTGTAGTAGCTCAAAAGTGTCATTTTGGGACCTAAAATATTATATTTTTCCATTTTAAAGTTACTTGGGCTTATTACAAGTGGTAGAAAATCATAATTTAAAAGGTTTTGGGTACAAATTTACAACGCGTCACAGTTTTGGCAGCAACTTAGACCTTCAAATTGTTAATTTCTACTCGTTGCAGTTACACGAAAATACCATCTCAAGGCACAACACAGTATATTCTTTAATTTTACATAAAATTGCTTTTTTGCAAATGAAAAGCAGACTGTTAAAGAAATATTCTGTCAATATAAACGTCAAAATATTTCCAGTATAATTCACCCACGAGGAAAAAATTTCCACTAAAATTCATCCGTTGCCATGGTGATCTGTCATGTTATTTACAGAAAATTATATTACAAATTTGTATGTAGGTTAATTTTAATCAACTATATTAATTTGAATGAAAAACATTATTTCACAATATTCGAATTTATAAAAAATGTATGTGCACGCCATTGGGCGGCACTTGCCTTCAAAGGGATTAAAAATATGGGTCATTACATTAAGCCTAGAAGAACTATATCTATAGTACAGTGCTATGAAGAAAACTAAGTAAAAAGAGACAACTACTACTTTTTACCGCTTAAAATCGTACCGTTTTTTATTTTTTTTTGTCGAAAATTTAAAACAAAGGGGTAGGTACGGAAATATTTCGCGAAACAAATTGCTTTTTTCTAACTCCCTCAATGCTCGGAAATATCGGCCTAAAATGCAGTCATATACAGGGTGTTTCTAAATTCATTCGACAAAATTCAGGAGGTGATTGCTCGTATGAAATTAAGATGGGTCTTTCCTATAAAAAATTTTCCTCAGCTCACCCCTTTCCGAGATATCACCCTTATAAGGTGGTGACTAAAATTGATTTTTTATTTTTCTAAAATTTCAGTAAAGCTAGAAACTTGAAATTCTGTCATTTCCAGCATTTATTATGAATCGTATTACATCTTACATCTTTACTGTTTTCCACTCAATTTATTAAAAAAATTATAAATTATGGTGTTTATTTTTTTTCTCTGCAGCTATTGGTTTTGGGAAAAAATTTAAGAATAAAAAAAGTTTTTAAATAAAACAAGGATTTTAAGTTGAATTTCATTTCATAAAACTTCATCTCGAAAAAAAGTTTTGATATGAAATAAAGTAAGGGTTGCTAATTTCACCCCCGTATAATGTAACAGGAATATTGGAAAAATACCCGTGGTTAGTCCTTTGCGAGTGCACGAAAATTACAGAATTTCAAGTTTCTAGCTTTACCGAAATTTTAGAAAAAAAATAAAAACTCAATTTTAGTCACCACCTTTTAAGGGTGAGGGAAGGCTGAGGAAATTTTGTTATAGGAAAGACCCATCTTAATTTCATACGAGCAATCACCTCCTGAATTTTGTCGCATGAATTTAGAAACACCCTGTATGTAAAATTTTCCCCTCTATCGATTGGTGAAGACTAGAACGTTCTATTAGTCGAGTTATGAGTATTTTTTGTTTTGAAAAGTGGATTTTCGAAAATTTCATGACTCTATTTGAAGGCGAAATAATGACTTTATCACAAAACTGATTGTGCCAGTCGATTTTTCGGCCCAAAAAACCCCTCTTTACGAATTTTCAGCATTTTTTATAATTTTTTTGTCGAAAATTTAGAACAAAGGGGGTAGCTATGGAAATATTTTGCGAAGCAAATTGCTTTTTTCTAACTCCCTTAATCCTTGGCAATATCGACTCAAAATTCACTAAAATATGTAAAATTGTCCCCTCTATAGATTGGTGAAGACTAGAACGTTCTATCTTTCCTATTAGTCGAGTTATGAGTATTTTTTGTTTTGAAAAGTGGATTTTCGAAAATTTCATGACTCTATTTGAAGGCGAAATAATGATTTTATCAAAAAACTGATTATGCCGGTCGATTTTCCGGCCCAAAAAACCCCTCTTTACGAATTTTAAGCATTTTTTATTTTTTTTTGTCGAAAATTTAGAACAAAGGGGTAGGTATGGAAATATTTTGCGAAGCAAATTGCTTTTTTCTAACTCCCTCAATCCTTGGCAATATGGACTCAAAATTCAATAAAATATGTAAAATTGTCCCCTCTATCGATTGGTGAAGACTAGAACGTTCTATCTTTCCTATTAGTCGAGTTATGAGTAATTTTTGTTTTGAAAAGTGGATTTTCGAAAATTTCATGATTCTATTTGAAGGCGAAATAATGATTTTATCACAAAACTGATTGTGCCAGTCGATTTTTCGGCCCAAAAACCCCTTTTTACGAATTTTTAGCATTTTTTATAATTTTTTTGTCGAAAATTTAGAACAAAGGGAAATATTTTGAGAAACAAATTGCTTTTTTCTAACTCCCTTAATCCTTGGAAATATGGACTTAAATTCCACTAACATATGTAAAATTGTCCCCTCTATCGATTGGTGAAGACTAGAACGTTCTATCTTTCCTATTAGTCGAGTTATGAGTATTTTTTGTTTTGAAAAGTGGATTTTCGAAAATTTCATGACTCTATTTTGAGGCGAAATAATGATTTTATCACAAAACTGATTGTGCCAGTCGATTTTTCGGCACAAAAAACCCCTTTTTACGAATTTTTAGCATTTTTTATAATTTTTTTGTCGAAAATTTAGAACAAAGGGGTAGGTATGGAAATATTTTGAGAAACAAATTGCTTTTTTCTAACTCCCTTAATCCTTGGCAAAATCGACTCAAAATTAGGGCTGGGCGATTATCAAAAAACATAATCGATTATCGATTATATAAAATATTCGATTATTTTCGATGAATCTATTAATCGATGTTAATCGATTAATTGATTAATCGAAAATAATCGATTGAACGGAAATAATCGAAAATAATCGATTAATCGAAAATAATCGATTAATGGAAAATAATCGATTAATCGAAAGTAATCGATTAAACGAAAATAATCAATTTTCGATGATTCAAAAAACTGATTGTGCCGGTCGATTTTTCGGCCCAAAAAACCCCTTTTTACGAATATTTAGCATTTTTTATAATTTTTTTGTCGAAAATTTAGAACAAAGGGTGTAGGTATGGAAATATTTTGCGATACAAATTGCTTTTTTCTAACTCCCTTAATCCTTGGAAATATGGACTTAAATTTCACTAAAATATGTAAAATTGTCCCCTCTATCGATTGGTGAAGACTGGAACGTTCTATCTTTCCTATTAGTCGAGTTATGAGTATTTTTTGTTTTGAAAAGTGGATTTTCGAAAATTTCATGACTCTATTTTAAGGCTAAATAATGATTTTATCACAAAACTGATTGTGCCAGTCGATTTTTCGGCCCAAAAAACCCCTTTGTACGAATTTTTAGCATTTTTTATAATTTTTTTGTCGAAAATTCAGAACAAAGGGGGTAGCTATGGAAATGGTTTGCGATACAAATTGATTTTTTCTAACTCCCTTAATCCTCGGAAATATGGACCCAAAATTCACTAAAATATGTAAAATTGTCCCCTCTATCGATTGGTGAAGACTAGAACGTTCTATCTTTCCTATTTGTCGAGTTATGAGTATTTTTTGTTTTGAAAAGTGGATTTTCGAAAATTTCATGACTCTATTTTAAGGCGAAATAATGATTTTATCACAAAACTGATTGTGCCAGTAGATTTTTCGGCCCAAAAAACCCCTTTCTACGAATTTTTAGCATTTTTTATAATTTTTTTGTCGAAAATTTAGAACAAAGGGGGTAGCTATGGAAATATTTTGCGATACAAATTGCTTTTTTCTAACTCCCTTAATCCTTGGAAATATGGACTTAAATTCCACTAACATATGTAAAATTGTCCCCTCTATCGATTGGTGAAGACTAGAACGTTCTCTTTCCTATTAGTCGAGTTATGAGTATTTTTGTTTTGAAAAGTGGATTTTCGAAAATTTCATGACTCTATTTTAAGGCGAAATAATGATTTTATCACAAAACTGATTGTGCCAGTCGATTTTTCGGCCCAAAAAACCCCTTTTTACGAATATTTAGCATTTTTTATAATTTTTTTGTCGAAAATTTAGAACAAAGGGGTAGGTATGGAAATATTTTGCGATACAAATTGCTTTTTTCCAACTCCCTTAATCCTTGGAAATATGGACTTAAATTTCACTAAAATATGTAAAAGTGTCCCCTCTATCGATTGGTGAAGAGTAGAACGTTCTCTTTCCTATTAGTCGAGTTATGAGTATTTTTTGTTTTGAAAAGTGGATTTTCGAAAATTTCATGACTCTATTTTAAGGCGAAATAATGATTTTATCACAAAACTGATTGTGCCAGTCGATTTTTCGGCACAAAAAACCCCTTTTTACGAATTTTTAGCATTTTTTATAATTTTTTTGTCGAAAATTTAGAACAAAGGGGTAGGTATGGAAATATTTTGCGATACAAATTGCTTTTTTCTAACTCCCTTAATCCCTGGAAATATGGACTTAAATTCCACTAACATATGTAAAATTGTCCCCGCTATCGATTGGTGAAGACTGGAACGTTCTATCTTTCCTATTAGTCGAGTTATGAGTATTTTTTGTTTTGAAAAGTGGATTTTCGAAAATTTCATGACTCTATTTTAAGGCGAAATAATGATTTTATCACAAAACTGATTGTGCCAGTCGATTTTTCGGCACAAAAAACCCCTTTTTACGAATTTTTAGCATTTTTTATAATTTTTTTGTCGAAAATTTAGAACAAAGGGGTAGGTATGGAAATATTTTGAGAAACAAATTGCTTTTTTCTAACTCCCTTAATCCTCGGCAAAATCGACTCAAAATTAGGGCTGGGCGATTATCAAAAAACATAATCGATTATCGATTATATAAAATATTCGATTATTTTCGATTAATCAATTAATCAATCGATTAATCAATTAATCGATAACATCGAAAATAATCGATTAATCGAAAATAATCGATTAATGGAAAATAATCGATTAATCGAAAATAATCGATTAAACGAAAATAATCAATTTTCGATGATTCAGAAAACTGATTGTGCCAGTCGATTTTTCGGCCCAAAAAACCCCTTTTTACGAATTTTTAGCATTTTTTATAATTTTTTTGTCGAAAATTTAGAACAAAGGGGGTTAGCTATGGAAATATTTTGCTATACAAATTGCTTTTTTCTAACTCCCTTAATCCCTGGAAATATGGACTTAAATTCCACTAAAATACGTAAAAGTGTCCCCTCTATCGATTGGTGAAGACTAGAACGTTCTATCTTTCCTATTAGTCGAGTTATGAGTATTTTTTGTTTTGAAAAGTGGATTTTCGAAAATTTCATGACTCTATTTGAAGGCGAAATAATGATTTTATCACAAAACTGATTGTGCCAGTCGATTTTTCGGCCCAAAAGACCCATTTTTACGAATTTTTAGCATTTTTTATAATTTTTTTGTCGAAAATTCAGAACAAAGGGGGTAGCTATGGAAATGGTTTGCTATACAAATTGCTTTTTTCTAACTCCCTTAATCCCTGGAAATATGGACCCAAAATTCACTAAAATATGTAAAATTGTCCCCTCTATCGATTGGTGAAGACTAGAACGTTCTATCTTTCCTATTTGTCGAGTTATGAGAATTTTTTGTTTTGAAAAGTGGATTTTCGAAAATTTTATGACTCTATTTGAAGGCGAAATAATGATTTTATCACAAAACTGATTGTGCCAGTCGATTTTTCGGCCCAAAAAACCCCTTTCTACGAATTTTTAGCATTTTTTATAATTTTTTTGTCGAAAATTTAGAACAAAGGGGGTAGCTATGGAAATATTTTGCGATACAAATTGCTTTTTTCTAACTCCCTTAATCCTTGGAAATATGGACTTAAATTCCACTAACATATGTAAAATTGTCCCCTCTATCGATTGGTGAAGACTAGAACGTTCTATCTTTCCTATTAGTCGAGTTATGAGTATTTTTTGTTTTGAAAAGTGGATTTTCGAAAATTTCATGACTCTATTTTAAGGCGAAATAATGATTTTATCACAAAACTGATTGTGCCAGTCGATTTTTCGGCCCAAAAAACCCCTTTTTACGAATATTTAGCATTTTTTATAATTTTTTTGTCGAAAATTTAGAACAAAGGGGTAGGTATGGAAATATTTTGCGAAACAAATTGCTTTTTTCTAACTCCCTTAATCCTCGGAAATATGGACTTAAATTCCACTAACATATGTAAAATTGTCCCCTCTATCGATTGGTGAAGAGTAGAACGTTCTATCTTTCCTATTAGTCGAGTTATGAGTATTTTTTGTTTTGAAAAGTGGATTTTCGAAAATTTCATGACTCTATTTTAAGGCGAAATAATGATTTTATCACAAAACTGATTGTGCCAGTCGATTTTTCGGCCCAAAAAACCCCTTTTTACGAATTTTTAGCATTTTTTATAATTTTTTTGTCGAAAATTTAGAACAAAGGGGAAATATTTTGCGATACAAATTGCTTTTTTCTAACTCCCTTAATCCTTGGAAATATGGACTTAAATTCAACTAAAATATGTAAAATTGTCCCCTCTATCGATTGGTGAAGACTAGAACGTTCTATCTTTCCTATTAGTCGAGTTATGAGTATTTTTTGTTTTGAAAAGTGGATTTTCGAAAATTTCATGACTCTATTTTAAGGCGAAATAATGATTTTATCACAAAACTGATTGTGCCAGTCGATTTTTCGGCCCAAAAAACCTCTTTTTACAAATTTTTAGCATTTTTTATAATTTTTTTGTCGAAAATTTAGAACAAAGGGGGTAGCTATGGAAATATTTTGCTATACAAATTGCTTTTTTCTAACTCCCTTAATCCCTGGAAATATGGACCCAAAATTCACTAACATATGTAAAATTGTCCCCTCTATCGATTGGTGAAGACTAGAACGTTCTATCTTTCCTATTAGTCGAGTTATGAGTATTTTTTGTTTTGAAAAGTGGATTTTCGAAAATTTCATGACTCTATTTTAAGGCGAAATAATGATTTTATCACAAAACTGATTGTGCCAGTCGATTTTTCGGCCCAAAAAACCCCTCTTTACGAATTTTTAGCTTTTTTTATAATTTTTTTGTCGAAAATATAGAACAAAGGGGGTAGCTATGGAAATATTTTGCGATACAAATTGCTTTTTTCTAACTCCCTTAATCCTTGGAAATATGGACTTAAATTCCACTAACATATGTAAAATTGTCCCCTCTATCGATTGGTGAAGAGTAGAACGTTCTATCTTTCCTATTAGTCGAGTTATGAGTATTTTTTGTTCTGAAAAGTGGATTTTCAAAAATTTCATGACTCTATTTGAAGGCGAAATAATGATTTTATCACAAAACTGATTGTGCCAGTCGATTTTTCGGCCCAAAAAACCCCTCTTTACGAATTTTCAGCATTTTTTATAATTTTTTTGTCGAAAATTTAGAACAAAGGGGGTAGCTATGGAAATATTTTGCGGTACAAATTGCTTTTTTCTAACTCCCTTAATCCTTGGAAATATGGACTTAAATTCCACTAAAATATGTAAAATTGTCCCCTCTATCGATTGGTGAAGACTAGAACGTTCTATCTTTCCTATTAGTCGAGTTATGAGTATTTTTTGTTTTGAAAAGTGGATTTTCGAAAATTTCATGACTCTATTTTAAGGCGAAATAATGATTTTATCACAAAACTGATTGTGCCAGTCGATTTTTCGGCCCAAAAAACCCCTTTTTACGAATATTTAGCATTTTTTATAATTTTTTTGTCGAAAATTTAGAACAAAGGGGTAGGTATGGAAATATTTTGCGAAACAAATTGCTTTTTTCTAACTCCCTTAATCCTTGGAAATATGGACTTAAATTCCACTAACATATGTAAAATTGTCCCCTCTATCGATTGGTGAAGAGTAGAACGTTCTATCTTTCCTATTAGTCGAGTTATGAGTATTTTTTGTTTTGAAAAGTGGATTTTCGAAAATTTCATGACTCTATTTTAAGGCGAAATAATGATTTTATCACAAAACTGATTGTGCCAGTCGATTTTTCGGCCCAAAAAACCCCTTTTTTCGAATTTTTAGCATTTTTTATAATTTTTTTGTCGAAAATTTAGAACAAAGGGGAAATATTTTGCGATACAAATTGCTTTTTTCTAACTCCCTTAATCCTTGGAAATATAGACTTAAATTCCACTAAAATATGTAAAATTGTCCCCTCTATCGATTGGTGAAGACTAGAACGTTCTATCTTTCCTATTAGTCGAGTTATGAGTATTTTTTGTTTTGAAAAGTGGATTTTCGAAAATTTCATGACTCTATTTTAAGGCGAAATAATGATTTTATCACAAAACTGATTGTGCCAGTCGATTTTTCGGCCCAAAAAACCCCTTTTTACGAATTTTTAGCTTTTTTTATAATTTTTTTGTCGAAAATATAGAACAAAGGGGGTAGCTATGGAAATATTTTGCGATACAAATTGCTTTTTTCTGACTCCCTTAATCCTTGGAAATATGGACTTAAATTCCACTAAAATATGTAAAATTGTCCCCTCTATCGATTGTTGAAGACTAGAACGTTCTATCTTTCCTATTAGTCGAGTTATGAGTATTTTTTGTTTTGAAAAGTGGATTTTCGAAAATTTCATGACTCTATTTTAAGGCGAAATAATGATTTTATCACAAAACTGATTGTGCCAGTCGATTTTTCGGCCCAAAAAACCCCTTTTTACGTATTTTTAGCTTTTTTTATAATTTTTTTGTCGAAAATATAGAACAAAGGGGGTAGCTATGGAAATATTTTGCGATACAAATTGCTTTTTTCTAACTCCCTTAATCCTTGGAAATATGGACTTAAATTCCACTAAAATATGTAAAATTGTCCCCTCTATCGATTGTTGAAGACTAGAACGTTCTATCTTTCCTATTAGTCGAGTTATGAGTATTTTTTGTTTTGAAAAGTGGATTTTCGAAAATTTCATGACTCTATTTTAAGGCGAAATAATGATTTTATCACAAAACTGATTGTGCCAGTCGATTTTTCGGCCCAAAAAACCCCTTTTTACGAATTTTTAGCATTTTTTATAATTTTTTTGTCGTAAATTTAGAACAAAGGAAGCTATGGAAATATTTTGCGATACAAATTGCTTTTTTCTAACTCTCTTAATCCTTGGAAATATGGACTTAAATTCCACTAACATATGTAAAATTGTCCCCTCTATCGATTGGTGAAGACTAGAACGTTCTATCTTTCCTATTTGTCGAGTTATGAGTATTTTTTGTTCTGAAAAGTGGATTTTCAAAAATTTCATGACTCTATTTGAAGGCGAAATAATGATTTTATCACAAAACTGATTGTGCCAGTCGATTTTTCGGCCCAAAAAACCCCTTTTTACGAATTTTTAGCATTTTTTATAATTTTTTTGTCGAAAATTTAGAACAAAGGGGGTAGCTATGGAAATATTTTGCGATACAAATTGCTTTTTTCTAACTCCCTTATTCCTTGGAAATATGGACTTAAATTCCACTAACATATGTAAAATTGTCCCCTCTATCGATTGGTGAAGACTAGAACGTTCTATCTTTCCTATTAGTCGAGTTATGAGTATTTTTTGTTTTGAAAAGTGGATTTTCGAAAATTTCATGACTCTATTTTAAGGCGAAATAATGATTTTATCACAAAACTGATTGTGCCAGTCGATTTTTCGGCCCAAAAAACCCCTTTTTACGAATTTTTAGCATTTTTTATAATTTTTTTGTCGAAAATTTAGAACAAAGGGGGTAGCTATGGAAATATTTTGCGAAACAAATTGCTTTTTTCTAACTCACTTAATCCTCGGAAATATGGACTTAAATTTCACTAAAATATGTAAAATTGTCCCCTCTATCGATTGGTGAAGAGTAGAACGTTCTATCTTTCCTATTAGTCGAGTTATGAGTATTTTTTGTTTTGAAAAGTGGATTTTCGAAAATTTCATGACTCTATTTTAAGGCGAAATAATGATTTTATCACAAAACTGATTGTGCCAGTCGATTTTTCGGCCCAAAAAACCCCTTTCTACGAATTTTTAGCATTTTTTATAATTTTTTTGTCGAAAATTTAGAACAAAGGGGAAATATTTTGCGATACAAATTGCTTTTTTCTAACTCCCTTAATCCTTGGAAATATGGACTTAAATTCCACTAACATATGTAAAATTGTCCCCTCTATCGATTGGTGAAGACTAGAACGTTCTATCTTTCCTATTAGTCGAGTTATCAGTATTTTTTGTTTTGAAAAGTGGATTTTCGAAAATTTCATGACTCTATTTTAAGGCGAAATAATGATTTTATCACAAAACTGATTGTGCCAGTCGATTTTTCGGCCCAAAAAACCCCTTTTTACGAATTTTTAGCATTTTTTATAATTTTTTTGTCGTAAATTTAGAACAAAGGAAGCTATGGAAATATTTTGCGATACAAATTGCTTTTTTCTAACTCTCTTAATCCTTGGAAATATGGACTTAAATTCCAGTAACATATGTAAAATTGTCCCCTCTATCGATTGGTGAAGACTAGAACGTTCTATCTTTCCTATTTGTCGAGTTATGAGTATTTTTTGTTCTGAAAAGTGGATTTTCAAAAATTTCATGACTCTATTTGAAGGCGAAATAATGATTTTATCACAAAACTGATTGTGCCAGTCGATTTTTCGGCCCAAAAAACCCCTTTTTACGAATTTTTAGCATTTTTTATAATTTTTTTGTCGAAAATTTAGAACAAAGGGGGTAGCTATGGAAATATTTTGCGATACAAATTGCTTTTTTCTAACTCCCTTATTCCTTGGAAATATGGACTTAAATTCCACTAACATATGTAAAATTGTCCCCTCTATCGATTGGTGAAGACTAGAACGTTCTATCTTTCCTATTAGTCGAGTTATGAGTATTTTTTGTTTTGAAAAGTGGATTTTCGAAAATTTCATGACTCTATTTTAAGGCGAAATAATGATTTTATCACAAAACTGATTGTGCCAGTCGATTTTTCGGCCCAAAAAACCCCTCTTTACGAATTTTTAGCTTTTTTTATAATTTTTTTGTCGAAAATATAGAACAAAGGGGGTAGCTATGGAAATATTTTGCGATACAAATTGCTTTTTTCTAACTCCCTTAATCCTTGGAAATATGGACTTAAATTCCACTAACATATGTAAAATTGTCCCCTCTATCGATTGGTGAAGAGTAGAACGTTCTATCTTTCCTATTAGTCGAGTTATGAGTATTTTTTGTTCTGAAAAGTGGATTTTCAAAAATTTCATGACTCTATTTGAAGGCGAAATAATGATTTTATCACAAAACTGATTGTGCCAGTCGATTTTTCGGCCCAAAAAACCCCTCTTTACCAATTTTCAGCATTTTTTATAATTTTTTTGTCGAAAATTTAGAACAAAGGGGGTAGCTATGGAAATATTTTGCGATACAAATTGCTTTTTTCTAACTCCCTTAATCCTTGGAAATATGGGCTTAAATTCCACTAAAATATGTAAAATTGTCCCCTCTATCGATTGGTGAAGACTAGAACGTTCTATCTTTCCTATTAGTCGAGTTATGAGTATTTTTTGTTTTGAAAAGTGGATTTTCGAAAATTTCATGACTCTATTTTAAGGCGAAATAATGATTTTATCACAAAACTGATTGTGCCAGTCGATTTTTCGGCCCAAAAAACCCCTTTTTACGTATATTTAGCATTTTTTATAATTTTTTTGTCGAAAATTTAGAACAAAGGGGTAGGTATGGAAATATTTTGCGAAACAAATTGCTTTTTTCTAACTCCCTTAATCCTTGGAAATATGGACTTGAATTCCACTAACATATGTAAAATTGTCCCCTCTATCGATTGGTGAAGAGTAGAACGTTCTATCTTTCCTATTAGTCGAGTTATGAGTATTTTTTGTTTTGAAAAGTGGATTTTCGAAAATTTCATGACTCTATTTTAAGGCGAAATAATGATTTTATCACAAAACTGATTGTGCCAGTCGATTTTTCGGCCCAAAAAACCCCTTTTTTCGAATTTTTAGCATTTTTTATAATTTTTTTGTCGAAAATTTAGAACAAAGGGGAAATATTTTGCGATACAAATTGCTTTTTTCTAACTCCCTTAATCCTTGGAAATATAGACTTAAATTCCACTAAAATATGTAAAATTGTCCCCTCTATCGATTGGTGAAGACTAGAACGTTCTATCTTTCCTATTAGTCGAGTTATGAGTATTTTTTGTTTTGAAAAGTGGATTTTCGAAAATTTCATGACTCTATTTTAAGGCGAAATAATGATTTTATCACAAAACTGATTTTGCCAGTCGATTTTTCGGCCCAAAAAACCTCTTTTTACAAATTTTTAGCATTTTTTATAATTTTTTTGTCGAAAATTTAGAACAAAGGGGGTAGCTATGGAAATATTTTGCTATACAAATTGCTTTTTTCTAACTCCCTTAATCCCTGGAAATATGGACCCAAAATTCACTAACATATGTAAAATTGTCCCCTCTATCGATTGGTGAAGACTAGAACGTTCTATCTTTCCTATTAGTCGAGTTATGAGTATTTTTTGTTTTGAAAAGTGGATTTTCGAAAATTTCATGACTCTATTTTAAGGCGAAATAATGATTTTATCACAAAACTGATTGTGCCAGTCGATTTTTCGGCCCAAAAAACCCCTTTTTACGAATTTTTAGCTTTTTTTATAATTTTTTTGTCGAAAATATAGAACAAAGGGGGTAGCTATGGAAATATTTTGCGATACAAATTGCTTTTTTCTAACTCCCTTAATCCTTGGAAATATGGACTTAAATTCCACTAAAATATGTAAAATTGTCCCCTCTATCGATTGTTGAAGACTAGAACGTTCTATCTTTCCTATTAGTCGAGTTATGAGTATTTTTTGTTTTGAAAAGTGGATTTTCGAAAATTTCATGACTCTATTTTAAGGCGAAATAATGATTTTATCACAAAACTGATTGTACCAGTCGATTTTTCGGCCCAAAAAACCCCTTTTTACGAATTTTTAGCTTTTTTTATAATTTTTTTGTCGAAAATATAGAACAAAGGGGGTAGCTATGGAAATATTTTGCGATACAAATTGCTTTTTTCTAACTCCCTTAATCCTTGGAAATATGGACTTAAATTCCACTAAAATATGTAAAATTGTCCCCTCTATCGATTGTTGAAGACTAGAACGTTCTATCTTTCCTATTAGTCGAGTTATGAGTATTTTTTGTTTTGAAAAGTGGATTTTCGAAAATTTCATGACTCTATTTGAAGGCGAAATAATGATTTTATCACAAAACTGATTGTGCCAGTCGATTTTTCGGCCCAAAAAACCCCTTTTTACGAATATTTAGCATTTTTCATAATTTTTTTGTCGAAAATTTAGAACAAAGGGGTAGGTATGGAAATATTTTGCGAAACAAATTGCTTTTTTCTAACTCCCTTAATCCTCGGAAATATGGACTTAAATTTCACTAAAATATGTAAAATTGTCCCCTCTATCGATTGGTGAAGACTAGAACGTTCTATCTTTCCTATTAGTCGAGTTATGAGTATTTTTTGTTTTGAAAAGTGGATTTTCGAAAATTTCATGACTCTATTTTAAGGCGAAATAATGATTTTATCACAAAACTGATTGTGCCAGTCGATTTTTCGGCCCAAAAAACCCCTTTTTACGAATTTTTAGCTTTTTTTATAATTTTTTTGTCGAAAATATAGAACAAAGGGGGTAGCTATGGAAATATTTTGCGAAACAAATTGCTTTTTTCTAACTCCCTTAATCCTTGGAAATATGGACTTAAATTCCACTAAAATATGTAAAATTGTCCCCTCTATCGATTGTTGAAGACTAGAACGTTCTATCTTTCCTATTAGTCGAGTTATGAGTATTTTTTGTTTTGAAAAGTGGATTTTCGAAAATTTCATGACTCTATTTTAAGGCGAAATAATGATTTTATCACAAAACTGATTGTGCCAGTCGATTTTTCGGCCCAAAAAACCCCTTTTTACGAATTTTTAGCATTTTTTATAATTTTTTTGTCGAAAATTTAGAACAAAGGGGGTAGCTATGGAAATATTTTGCGAAACAAATTGCTTTTTTCTAACTCCCTTAATCCCCGGAAATATGGACTTAAATTTCACTAAAATATGTAAAATTGTCCCCTCTATCGATTGGTGAAGAGTAGAACGTTCTATCTTTCCTATTAGTCGAGTTATGAGTATTTTTTGTTTTGAAAAGTGGATTTTCGAAAATTTCATGACTCTATTTTAAGGCGAAATAATGATTTTATCACAAAACTGATTGTGCCAGTCGATTTTTCGGCCCAAAAAACCCCTTTCTACGAATTTTTAGCATTTTTTATAATTTTTTTGTCGAAAATTTAGAACAAAGGGGAAATATTTTGCGATACAAATTGCTTTTTTCTAACTCCCTTAATCCTTGGAAATATGGACTTAAATTCCACTAAAATATGTAAAATTGTCCCCTCTATCGATTGGTGAAGACTAGAACGTTCTATCTTTCCTATTCGTCGAGTTATGAGTATTTTTTGTTTTGAAAAGTGGATTTTCGAAAATTTCATGACTCTATTTGAAGGCGAAATAATGATTTTATCAAAAAACTGATTATGCCGGTCGATTTTCCGGCCCAAAAAACCCCTCTTGACGAATTTAAAGCATTTTTTATTTTTTTTGTCGAAAATTTAGAAACAAAGGGATAGGTATGGAAATATTTTGAGAAACAAATTGCTTTTTTCTAACTCCCTTAATCCTTGGCAATATCGACTCAAAATTAGGGCTGGGCGATTATCAAAAAACATAATCGATTATCGATTATATAAAATAATCGATTATTTTCGATGAATCGATTAATCGATGTTAATCGATTAATTGATTAATCGAAAAAAATCGATTAATCGAAAATAATCGATTTTCGATTATTCAAAAAACTGATTGTGCCAGTCGATTTTTCGGCCCAAAAAACCCCTTTTTACGAATTTTTAGCATTTTTTATAATTTTTTTGTCGAAAATTTAGAACAAAGGGGGTAGTATGGAAATATTTTGCGAAACAAATTGCTTTTTTCTAACTCCCTTAATCCTTGGAAATATGGACTTAAATTCCACTAACATATGTAAAATTGTCCCCTCTATCGATTGTTGAAGACTAGAACGTTCTATCTTTCCTATTAGTCGAGTTATGAGTATTTTTTGTTTTGAAAAGTGGATTTTCGAAAATTTCATGACTCTATTTTAAGGCGAAATAATGATTTTATCACAAAACTGATTGTGCCAGTCGATTTTTCGGCCCAAAAAACCCCTTTTTTCGAAATTTTAGCATTTTTTATAATTTTTTTGTCGAAAATTTAGAACAAAGGGGAAATATTTTGCGATACAAATTGCTTTTTTCTAACTCCCTTAATCTTTGGAAATATGGACTTAAATTCCACTAAAATATGTAAAATTGTCCCCTCTATCGATTGGTGAAGACTAGAACGTTCTATCTTTCCTATTAGTCGAGTTATGAGTATTTTTTGTTCTGAAAAGTGGATTTTCAAAAATTTCATGACTCTATTTGAAGGCGAAATAATGATTTTATCACAAAACTGATTGTGCCAGTCGATTTTTCGGCCCAAAAAACCCCTTTTTTCGAATTTTTAGCATTTTTTATAATTTTTTTGTCGAAAATTTAGAACAAAGGGGAAATATTTTGCGATACAAATTGCTTTTTTCTAACTCCCTTAATCTTTGGAAATATGGACTTAAATTCCACTAAAATATGTAAAATTGTCCCCTCTATCGATTGGTGAAGACTAGAACGTTCTATCTTTCCTATTAGTCGAGTTATGAGTATTTTTTGTTTTGAAAAGTGGATTTTCGAAAATTTCATGACTCTATTTTAAGGCGAAATAATGATTTTATCACAAAACTGATTGTGCCAGTCGATTTTTCGGCCCAAAAAACCCCTTTTTTCGAATTTTTAGCATTTTTTATAATTTTTTTGTCGAAAATTTAGAACAAAGGGGAAATATTTTGCGATACAAATTGCTTTTTTCTAACTCCCTTAATCTTTGGAAATATGGACTTAAATTCCACTAAAATATGTAAAATTGTCCCCTCTATCGATTGGTGAAGACTAGAACGTTCTATCTTTCCTATTAGTCGAGTTATGAGTATTTTTTGTTCTGAAAAGTGGATTTTCAAAATTTCATGACTCTATTTGAAGGCGAAATAATGATTTTATCACAAAACTGATTGTGCCAGTCAATTTTTCGGCCCAAAAAACCCCGCTTTACGAATTTTCAGCATTTTTTATAATTTTTTTGTCGAAAATTTAGAACAAAGGGGGTAGCTATGGAAATATTTTGCGATACAAATTGCTTTTTTCTAACTCCCTTAATCCTTGGAAATATGGACTTAAATTCCACTAAAATATGTAAAATTGTCCCCTCTATCGATTGATGAAGACTAGAACGTTCTATCTTTCCTATTAGTCGAGTTATGAGTATTTTTTGTTTTGAAAAGTGGATTTTCAAAAATTTCATGACTCTATTTGAAGGCGAAATAATGATTTTATCACAAAACTGATTGTGCCAGTCGATTTTTCGGCCCAAAAAACCCCTTTTTTCGAATTTTTAGCATTTTTTATAATTTTTTTGTCGAAAATTTAGAACAAAGGGGAAATATTTTGCGATACAAATTGCTTTTTTCTAACTCCCTTAATCTTTGGAAATATGGACTTAAATTCCACTAAAATATGTAAAATTGTCCCCTCTATCGATTGGTGAAGACTAGAACGTTCTATCTTTCCTATTAGTCGAGTTATGAGTATTTTTTGTTTTGAAAAGTGATTTTCGAAATTTCATGACTCTATTTTAAGGCGAAATAATGATTTTATCACAAAACTGATTGTGCCAGTCGATTTTTCGGCCCAAAAAACCCCTTTTTCGAATTTTTAGCATTTTTTATAATTTTTTTGTCGAAAATTTAGAACAAAGGGGAAATATTTTGCGATACAAATTGCTTTTTTCTAACTCCCTTAATCTTTGGAAATATGGACTTAAATTCCACTAAAATATGTAAAATTGTCCCCTCTATCGATTGGTGAAGACTAGAACGTTCTATCTTTCCTATTAGTCGAGTTATGAGTATTTTTTGTTCTGAAAAGTGGATTTTCAAAAATTTCATGACTCTATTTGAAGGCGAAATAATGATTTTATCACAAAACTGATTGTGCCAGTCAATTTTTCGGCCCAAAAAACCCGCTTTACGAATTTTCAGCATTTTTTATAATTTTTTTGTCGAAAATTTAGAACAAAGGGGGTAGCTATGGAAATATTTTGCGATACAAATTGCTTTTTTCTAACTCCCTTAATCCTTGGAAATATGGACTTAAATTCCACTAAAATATGTAAAATTGTCCCCTCTATCGATTGATGAAGACTAGAACGTTCTATCTTTCCTATTAGTCGAGTTATGAGTATTTTTTGTTTTGAAAAGTGGATTTCGAAAATTTCATGACTCTATTTTAAGGCAAAATAATGATTTTATCACAAAACTGATTGTGCCAGTCGATTTTTCGGCCCAAAAAACCCCTTTTTACGTATATTTAGCATTTTTTATAATTTTTTTGTCGAAAATTTAGAACAAAGGGTAGGTATGGAAATATTTTGCGAAACAAATTGCTTTTTTCTAACTCCCTTAATCCTTGGAAATATGGACTTAAATTCCACTAACATATGTAAAATTGTCCCCTCTATCGATTGGTGAAGAGTAGAACGTTCTATCTTTCCTATTAGTCGAGTTATGAGTATTTTTTGTTTTGAAAAGTGGATTTTCGAAATTTCATGACTCTATTTTAAGGCGAAATAATGATTTTATCACAAAACTGATTGTGCCAGTCGATTTTTCGGCCCAAAAAACCCCTTTTTTCGAATTTTTAGCATTTTTTATAATTTTTTTGTCGAAAATTTAGAACAAAGGGGAAATATTTTGCGATACAAATTGCTTTTTTCTAACTCCCTTAATCCTTGGAAATATAGACTTAAATTCCACTAAAATATGTAAAATTGTCCCCTCTATCGATTGGTGAAGACTAGAACGTTCTATCTTTCCTATTAGTCGAGTTATGAGTATTTTTTGTTTTGAAAAGTGGATTTTCGAAAATTTCATGACTCTATTTTAAGGCGAAATAATGATTTTATCACAAAACTGATTGTGCCAGTCGATTTTTCGGCCCAAAAAACCCCTTTTTACGAATTTTTAGCTTTTTTATAATTTTTTTGTCGAAAATATAGAACAAAGGGGGTAGCTATGGAAATATTTTGCGATACAAATTGCTTTTTTCTAACTCCCTTAATCCTTGGAAATATGGACTTAAATTCCACTAAAATATGTAAAATTGTCCCCTCTATCGATTGTTGAAGACTAGAACGTTCTATCTTTCCTATTAGTCGAGTTATGAGTATTTTTTGTTTTGAAAAGTGGATTTTCGAAAATTTCATGACTCTATTTTAAGGCGAAATAATGATTTTATCACAAAACTGATTGTGCCAGTCGATTTTTCGGCCCAAAAAACCCCTTTTTACGAATTTTTAGCTTTTTTTATAATTTTTTTGTCGAAAATATAGAACAAAGGGGGTAGCTATGGAAATATTTTGCGATACAAATTGCTTTTTTCTAACTCCCTTAATCCTTGGAAATATGGACTTAAATTCCACTAAAATATGTAAAATTGTCCCCTCTATCGATTGTTGAAGACTAGAACGTTCTATCTTTCCTATTAGTCGAGTTATGAGTATTTTTTGTTTTGAAAAGTGGATTTTCGAAAATTTCATGACTCTATTTGAAGGCGAAATAATGATTTTATCACAAAACTGATTGTGCCAGTCGATTTTTCGGCCCAAAAAACCCCTTTTTACGAATATTTAGCATTTTTCATAATTTTTTTGTCGAAAATTTAGAACAAAGGGGTAGGTATGGAAATATTTTGCGAAACAAATTGCTTTTTTCTAACTCCCTTAATCCTCGGAAATATGGACTTAAATTTCACTAAAATATGTAAAATTGTCCCCTCTATCGATTGGTGAAGACTAGAACGTTCTGTCTTTCCTATTAGTCGAGTTATGAGTATTTTTTGTTTTGAAAAGTGGATTTTCGAAAATTTCATGACTCTATTTTAAGGCGAAATAATGATTTTATCACAAAACTGATTGTGCCAGTCGATTTTTCGGCCCAAAAAACCCCTTTTTACGAATTTTTAGCATTTTTTATAATTTTTTTGTCGAAAATTTAGAACAAAGGGGGTAGCTATGGAAATATTTTGCGAAACAAATTGCTTTTTTCTAACTCCCTTAATCCCCGGAAATATGGACTTAAATTTCACTAAAATATGTAAAATTGTCCCCTCTATCGATTGGTGAAGAGTAGAACGTTCTATCTTTCCTATTAGTCGAGTTATGAGTATTTTTTGTTTTGAAAAGTGGATTTTCGAAAATTTCATGACTCTATTTTAAGGCGAAATAATGATTTTATCACAAAACTGATTGTGCCAGTCGATTTTTCGGCCCAAAAAACCCCTTTCTACGAATTTTTAGCATTTTTTATAATTTTTTTGTCGAAAATTTAGAACAAAGGGGAAATATTTTGCGATACAAATTGCTTTTTTCTAACTCCCTTAATCCTTGGAAATATGGACTTAAATTCCACTAAAATATGTAAAATTGTCCCCTCTATCGATTGGTGAAGACTAGAACGTTCTATCTTTCCTATTCGTCGAGTTATGAGTATTTTTTGTTTTGAAAAGTGGATTTTCGAAAATTTCATGACTCTATTTGAAGGCGAAATAATGATTTTATCAAAAAACTGATTATGCCGGTCGATTTTCCGGCCCAAAAAACCCCTCTTGACGAATTTAAAGCATTTTTTATTTTTTTTGTCAAAAATTTAGAAACAAAGGGATAGGTATGGAAATATTTTGAGAAACAAATTGCTTTTTTCTAACTCCCTTAATCCTTGGCAATATCGACTCAAAATTAGGGCTGGGCGATTATCAAAAAACATAATCGATTATCGATTATATAAAATAATCGATTATTTTCGATGAATCGATTATCGATGTTAATCGATTAATTGATTAATCGAAAAAAATCGATTAATCGAAAATAATCGATTTTCGATTATTCAAAAAACTGATTGTGCCAGTCGATTTTTCGGCCCAAAAAACCCCTTTTTACGAATTTTTAGCATTTTTTATAATTTTTTTGTCGAAAATTTAGAACAAAGGGGGTAGTATGGAAATATTTTGCGAAACAAATTGCTTTTTTCTAACTCCCTTAATCCTTGGAAATATGGACTTAAATTCCACTAACATATGTAAAATTGTCCCCTCTATCGATTGGTGAAGACTACAACGTTCTATCTTTCCTATTAGTCGAGTTATGAGTATTTTTTGTTTTGAAAAGTGGATTTTCGAAAATTTCATGACTCTATTTTAAGGCGAAATAATGATTTTATCACAAAACTGATTGTGCCAGTCGATTTTTCGGCCCAAAAACCCCTTTTTCGAATTTTTAGCATTTTTTATAATTTTTTTGTCGAAAATTTAGAACAAAGGGGAAATATTTTGCGATACAAATTGCTTTTTTCTAACTCCCTTAATCTTCGGAAATATGGACTTAAATTCCACTAAAATATGTAAAATTGTCCCCTCTATCGATTGGTGAAGACTAGAACGTTCTATCTTTCCTATTAGTCGAGTTATGAGTATTTTTTGTTCTGAAAAGTGGATTTTCAAAAATTTCATGACTCTATTTGAAGGCGAAATAATGATTTTATCACAAAACTGATTGTGCCAGTCAATTTTTCGGCCCAAAAAACCCCGCTTTACGAATTTTCAGCATTTTTTATAATTTTTTTGTCGAAAATTTAGAACAAAGGGGGTAGCTATGGAATATTTTGCGATACAAATTGCTTTTTTCTAACTCCCTTAATCCTTGGAAATATGGACTTAAATTCCACTAAAATATGTAAAATTGTCCCCTCTATCGATTGATGAAGACTAGAACGTTCTATCTTTCCTATTAGTCGAGTTATGAGTATTTTTTGTTTTGAAAAGTGGATTTTCGAAAATTTCATGACTCTATTTTAAGGCGAAATAATGATTTTATCACAAAACTGATTGTGCCAGTCGATTTTTCGGCCCAAAACCCCTTTTTACGAATTTTCAGCTTTTTTTATAATTTTTTTGTCTAAAATATAGAACAAAGGGGGTAGCTATGGAAATATTTTGCGATACAAATTCCTTTTTTCTAACTCCCTTAATCCTTGGAAATATGGACTTAAATTCCACTAACATATGTAAAATTGTCCCCTCTATCGATTGGTGAAGACTACAACGTTCTATCTTTCCTATTAGTCGAGTTATGAGTATTTTTTGTTTTGAAAAGTGGATTTTCGAAAATTTCATGACTCTATTTTAAGGCGAAATAATGATTTTATCACAAAACTGATTGTGCCAGTCGATTTTTCTGCCCAAAAAACCCCTTTTTACGAATTTTTAGCTTTTTTTATAATTTTTGTTGTCGAAAATATAGAACAAAGGGGGTAGTTATGGAAATATTTTGCGATACAAATTGCTTTTTTCTAACTCCCTTAATCCTTGGAAATATGGACTTAAATTCCACTAGCATATGTAAAATTGTCCCCTCTATCGATTGGTGAAGAGTAGAACGTTCTATCTTTCCTATTTGTCGAGTTATGAGTATTTTTTGTTCTGAAAAGTGGATTTTCAAAAATTTCATGACTCTATTTGAAGGCGAAATAATGATTTTATCACAAAACTGATTGTGCCAGTCGATTTTTCGGCCCAAAAAACCCCTCTTTACGGATTTTCAGCATTTTTTATAATTTTTTTGTCGAAAATTTAGAACAAAGGGGTAGCTATGGAAATATTTTGCGATACAAATTGCTTTTTTCTAACTCCCTTAATCCTTGGAAATATGGACTTAAATTCCACTAAAATATGTAAAATTGTCCCCTCTATCGATTGGTGAAGACTAGAACGTTCTATCTTTCCTATTAGTCGAGTTATGAGTATTTTTTGTTTTGAAAAGTGGATTTTCGAAAATTTCATGACTCTATTTTAAGGCGAAATAATGATTTTATCACAAAACTGATTGTGCCAGTCGATTTTTCGGCCCAAAAAACCCCTTTTTTCGAATTTTTTAGCATTTTTTATAATTTTTTTGTCGAAAATTTAGAACAAAGGGGAAATATTTTGCGATACAAATTGCTTTTTTCTAACTCCCTTAATCTTTGGAAATATGGACTTAAATTCCACTAAAATATGTAAAATTGTCCCCTCTATCGATTGGTGAAGACTAGAACGTTCTATCTTTCCTATTAGTCGAGTTATGAGTATTTTTTGTTCTGAAAAGTGGATTTTCAAAAATTTCATGACTCTATTTGAAGGCGAAATAATGATTTATCACAAAACTGATTGTGCCAGTCAATTTTTTCGGCCCAAAAAACCCCGCTTTACGAATTTTCAGCATTTTTTATAATTTTTTTGTCGAAAATTTTAGAACAAAGGGGGTAGCTATGGAAATATTTTGCGATACAAATTGCTTTTTTCTAACTCCCTTAATCCTTGGAAATATGGACTTAAATTCCACTAAAATATGTAAAATTGTCCCCTCTATCGATTGATGAAGACTAGAACGTTCTATCTTTCCTATTAGTCGAGTTATGAGTATTTTTTGTTTGAAAAGTGGATTTTCGAAAATTTCATGACTCTATTTTAAGGCGAAATAATGATTTTATCACAAAACTGATTGTGCCAGTCGATTTTTCGGCCCAAAAAACCTCTTTTTACAAATTTTTAGCATTTTTTATAATTTTTTTGTCGAAAATTTAGAACAAAGGTGGTAGCTATGGAAATATTTTGCTATACAAATTGCTTTTTTCTAACTCCCTTAATCCCTGGAAATATGGACCCAAAATTCACTAACATATGTAAAATTGTCCCCTCTATCGATTGGTAAAGACTAGAACGTTCTATCTTTCCTATTTGTCGAGTTATGAGTATTTTTTGTTTTGAAAAGTGGATTTTCGAAAATTTCATGACTCTATTTTAAGGCGAAATAATGATTTTATCACAAAACTGATTGTGCCAGTCGATTTTTCGGCCCAAAAAACCCCTCTTTACGAATTTTCAGCATTTTTTATAATTTTTTTGTCGAAAATTTAGAACAAAGGGGGTAGCTATGGAAATATTTTGCGATACAAATTGCTTTTTTCTAACTCCCTTAATCCTTGGAAATATGGACTTAAATTCCATTAAAATATGTAAAATTGTCCCCTCTATCGATTGGTGAAGAGTAGAACGTTCTATCTTTCCTATTAGTCGAGTTATGAGTATTTTTTGTTTTGAAAAGTGGATTTTCGAAAATTTCATGACTCTTTTTTAAGGCGAAATAATGATTTTATCACAAAACTGATTGTGCCAGTCGATTTTTCGGCCCAAAAACCCCTTTTTACGAATTTTCAGCTTTTTTTATAATTTTTTTGTCGAAAATATAGAACAAAGGGGGTAGCTATGGAAATATTTTGCGATACAAATTCCTTTTTTCTAACTCCCTTAATCCTTGGAAATATGGACTTAAATTCCACTAACATATGTAAAATTGTCCCCTCTATCGATTGGTGAAGGGTAGAACGTTCTATCTTTCCTATTTGTCGAGTTATGAGTATTTTTTGTTCTGAAAAGTGGATTTTCAAAAATTTCATGACTCTATTTGAAGGCGAAATAATGATTTTATCACAAAACTGATTGTGCCAGTCGATTTTTCGGCCCAAAAAACCCCTCTTTACGAATTTTCAGCATTTTTTATAATTTTTTTGTCGAAAATTTAGAACAAAGGGGGTAGCTATGGAAATATTTTGCGATACAAATTGCTTTTTTCTAACTCCCTTAATCCTTGGAAATATGGACTTAAATTCCATTAAAATATGTAAAATTGTCCCCTCTATCGATTGGTGAAGAGTAGAACGTTCTATCTTTCCTATTAGTCGAGTTATGAGTATTTTTTGTTTTGAAAAGTGGATTTTCGAAAATTTCATGACTCTATTTTAAGGCGAAATAATGATTTTATCACAAAACTGATTGTGCCAGTCGATTTTTCGGCCCAAAAAACCCTTTTTACGAATTTTTAGCATTTTTTATAATTTTTTTGTCGAAAATTTAGAACAAAGGGGAAATATTTTGCGATACAAATTGCTTTTTTCTAACTCCCTTAATCCTTGGAAATATGGACTTAAAATTCACTAACATATGTAAAATTGTCCCCTCTATCGATTGGTGAAGACTAGAACGTTCTATCTTTCCTATTTGTCGAGATATGAGTATTTTTTGTTTTGAAAAGTGGATTTTCGAAAATTTCATGACTCTATTTGAAGGCGAAATAATGATTTTATCACAAAACTGATTATGCCAGTCGATTTTTCGGCCCAAAAAACCCCTCTTTACGATTTTTCAGCATTTTTTATAATTTTTTTGTCGAAAATTTAGAACAAAGGGTGTAGCTATGGAAATATTTTGCGATACAAATTGCTTTTTTCTAACTCTCTTAATCCTTGGAAATATGGACTTAAATTCCACTAAAATATGTAAAATTGTCCCCTCTATCGATTGGTGAAGACTAGAACGTTCTATCTTTCCTATTAGTCGAGTTATGAGTATTTTTTGTTTTGAAAAGTGGATTTTCGAAAATTTCATGACTCTATTTTAAGGCGAAATAATGATTTTATCACAAAACTGATTGTGCCAGTCGATTTATCGGCCCAAAAAACCCCTTTTTACGAATATTTAGCATTTTTTATAATTTTTTTGTCGAAAATTTAGAACAAAGGGGGTAGCTATGGAAATATTTCGCGATACAAATTGCTTTTTTCTAACTCCCTTAATCCTCGGAAATATGGACTTAAATTTCACTAAAATATGTAAAATTGTCCCCTCTATCGATTGGTGAAGACTAGAACGTTCTATCTTTCCTATTAGTCGAGTTATGAGTATTTTTTGTTTTGAAAAGTGGATTTTCGAAAATTTCATGACTCTATTTTAAGGCGAAATAATGATTTTATCACAAAACTGATTGTGCCAGTCGATTTTTCGGCCCAAAAAACCCCTTTTTACGAATTTTTAGCATTTTTTATAATTTTTTTGTCGAAAATTTAGAACAAAGGGGGTAGCTATGGAAATATTTTGCGATACAAATTGCTTTTTTCTAACTCCCTTAATCCTTGGAAATATGGACTTAAATTCACTAAAATATGTAAAATTGTCCCCTCTATCGATTGGTGAAGACTAGAACGTTCTATCTTTCCTATTAGTCGAGTTATGAGTATTTTTTGTTTTGAAAAGTGGATTTTCGAAAATTTCATGACTCTATTTTAAGGCGAAATTATGATTTTATCACAAAACTGATTGTGCCAGTCGATTTTTCGGCCCAAAAAACCCCTCTTTACGAATTTTCAGCATTTTTTATAATTTTTTTGTCAAAAATTTAGAACAAAGGGGGTAGCTATGGAAATATTTTGCGATACAAATTGCTTTTTTCTAACTCCCTTAATCCTTGGAAATATGGACTTAAATTCCACTTACATATGTAAAATTGTCCCCTCTGTCGATTGGTGAAGACTAGAACGTTCTATCTTTCCTATTAGTCGAGTTATCAGTATTTTTTGTTTTGAAAAGTGGATTTTCGAAAATTTCATGACTCTATTTTGAGGCGAAATAATGATTTTATCACAAAACTGATTGTGCCAGTCGATTTTTCGGCCCAAAAAACCCCTTTTTACGAATTTTTAGCATTTTTTATAATTTTTTATAATTTTTTTGTCGAAAATTTAGAACAAAGGGGGTAGCTATGGAAATATTTTGCGATACAAATTGCTTTTTTCTAACTCCCTTAATCCTTGGAAATATGGACTTAAATTCCACTAAAATATGTAAAATTGTCCCCTCTATCGATTGGTGAAGACTAGAACGTTCTATCTTTCCTATTCGTCGAGTTATGAGTATTTTTTGTTTTGAAAAGTGATTTTCGAAATTTCATGACTCTATTTTAAGGCGAAATAATGATTTTATCACAAAACTGATTGTGCCAGTCAATTTTCCGGCCCAAAAAACCCCTTTTTACGAATATTTAGCATTTTTTATAATTTTTTTGTCGAAAATTTAGAACAAAGGGGTAGGTATGGAAATATTTTGCGAAACAAATTGCTTTTTTCTAACTCCCTTAATCCTCGGAAATATGGACTTAAATTCCACTAACATATGTAAAATTGTCCCCTCTATCGATTGGTGAAGAGTAGAACGTTCTATCTTTCCTATTAGTCGAGTTATGAGTATTTTTTGTTTTGAAAAGTGGATTTTCGAAAATTTCATGACTCTATTTTAAGGCGAAATAATGATTTTATCACAAAACTGATTGTGCCAGTCGATTTTTCGGCCCAAAAAACCTCTTTTTACAAATTTTTAGCATTTTTTATAATTTTTTGTCGAAAATTTAGAACAAAGGGGGTAGCTATGGAAATATTTTGCGATACAAATTGCTTTTTTCTAACTCCCTTAATCCTTGGAAATATGGACTTAAATTCCACTAGCATATGTAAAATTGTCCCCTCTATCGATTGGTGAAGACTAGAACGTTCTATCTTTCCGATTAGTCGAGTTATGAGTATTTTTTGTTTTGAAAAGTGGATTTTCGAAAATTTCATGACTCTATTTTAAGGCGAAATAATGATTTTATCACAAAACTGATTGTGCCAGTCGATTTTTCGGCCCAAAAAAACCCCTCTTTACGATTTTCAGCATTTTTTATAATTTTTTTGTCGAAAATTTAGAACAAAGGGGGTAGCTATGGAAATATTTTGCGATACAAATTGCTTTTTTCTAACTCCCTTAATCCCTGGAAATATGGACCCAAAATTCACTAACATATGTAAAATTGTCCCCTCTATCGATTGGTAAAGACTAGAACGTTCTATCTTTCCTATTTGTCGAGTTATGAGTATTTTTTGTTTTGAAAAGTGGATTTTCGAAAATTTCATGACTCTATTTGAAGGCGAAATAATGATTTTATCACAAAACTGATTGTGCCAGTCGATTTTTCGGCCCAAAAAACCCTCTTTACGAATTTTCAGCATTTTTTATAATTTTTTTGTCGAAAATTTAGAACAAAGGGGGTAGCTATGGAAATATTTTGCGATACAAATTGCTTTTTTCTAACTCCTTAATCCTTGGAAATATGGACTTAAATTCCACTAACATATGTAAAATTGTCCCCTCTATCGATTGGTGAAGACTAGAACGTTCTATCTTTCCTATTCGTCGAGTTATGAGTATTTTTTGTTTTGAAAAGTGGATTTTCGAAAATTTCATGACTCTATTTGAAGGCGAAATAATGATTTTATCAAAAAACTGATTATGCCGGTCGATTTTCCGGCCCAAAAAACCCCTCTTTACGAATTTAAAGCATTTTTAATTTTTTTTTGTCGAAAATCCAGAACAAAGGTATGGAAATATTTTGAGAAACAAATTGCTTTTTTCTAACTCCCTTAATCCTTGGCAATATCGACTCAAAATTAGGGCTGGGCGATTATCAAAAAACATAATCGATTATCGATTATATAAAATAATCGATTATTTTCGATGAATCGATTAATCGATGTTAATCGATTAATTGATTAATCGAAAAAAATCGATTAATCGAAAATAAACGATTAATCGAAAATAATCGATTAATCGGAAATACTCGATTAATCGAAAATAATCGATTAATCGAAAATAATCGATTAATCGAAAATACTCGATAAATCGATTAATCGAAAATTATCGATTAATCGAAAATACTCGATAAATCGATTAATCGAAAATAATCGATTAATCGAAAATGATCGATTAATCGAAAATGATCGATCAATCGAAAATAATCGATTAATCGAAAATAATCGATTAATGGAAAATAATCGATTAATCGAAAATAATCAATTTTCGATTATTCAAAAAACTGATTGTGCCAGTCGATTTTTCGGCCCAAAAAACCCCCTTTTACGAATATTTTGCATTTTTCATAATTTTTTTAGTCGAAA
>OX387426.1:4295607-4393519 GCA_947563755.1 Lochmaea crataegi | reverse complement strand
ATATTTAGCATTTTTTATAATTTTTTTGTCGAAAATTTAGAACAAAGGGGAAATATTTTGCGATACAAATTGCTTTTTTCCAACTCCCTTAATCCTTGGAAATATGGACTTAAATTCCACTAAAATATGTAAAATTGTCCCCTCTATCGATTGGTGAAGAATAGAACGTTCTATCTTTCCTATTAGTCGAGTTATGAGTATTTTTTGTTTTGAAACGTGGATTTTCGAAAATTTCATGACTCTATTTGAAGGCGAAATAATGATTTTATCACAAAACTGATTGTGCCAGTCGATTTTTCGGCCCAAAAAACCCCTCTTTACGAATTTTCAGCATTTTTTATAATTTTTTTGTCGAAAATTTAGAACAAAGGGGGTAGCTATGGAAATATTTTGCGATACAAATTGCTTTTTTCTAACTCCCTTAATCCTTGGAAATATGGACTTAAATTCCACTATCATATGTAAAATTGTCCCCTCTATCGATTGGTGAAGACTAGAACGTTCTATCTTTCCTATTAGTCGAGTTATGAGTATTTTTTGTTTTGAAAAGTGGATTTTCGAAAATTTCATGACTCTATTTTAAGGCGAAATAATGATTTTATCACAAAACTGATTGTGCCAGTCGATTTTTCGGCCCAAAAAACCCCTCTTTACGAATTTTCAGCATTTTTTATAATTTTTTTGTCGAAAATTTAGAACAAAGGGGGTAGCTATGGAAATATTTTGCGATACAAATTGCTTTTTTCTAACTCCCTTAATCCTTGGAAATATGGACTTAAATCCACTAAAATATGTAAAATTGTCCCCTCTATCGATTGGTGAAGACTAGAACGTTCTATCTTTCCTATTAGTCGAGTTATGAGTATTTTTTGTTCTGAAAAGTGGATTTTCGAAAATTTCATGACTCTATTTTAAGGCGAAATAATGATTTTATCACAAAACTGATTGTGCCAGTCGATTTTTCGGCCCAAAAAACCCCTTTTTACAAATTTTAGCTTTTTTTATAATTTTTTTGTCGAAAATATAGAACAAAGGGGGTAGCTATGGAAATATTTTGCGATACAAATTGCTTTTTTCTAACTCCCTTAATCCTTGGAAATATGGACTTAAATTTCACTAAAATATGTAAAATTGTCCCCTCTATCGATTGGTGAAGACTAGAACGTTCTATCTTTCCTATTAGTCGAGTTATGAGTATTTTTTGTTTTGAAAAGTGGATTTTCGAAAATTTCATGACTCTATTTTAAGGCGAAATAATGATTTTATCACAAAACTGATTGTGCCAGTCGATTTTTCGGCCCAAAAAACCTCTTTTTACAAATTTTTAGCATTTTTTATAATTTTTTTGTCGAAAATTTAGAACAAAGGGGGTAGCTATGGAAATATTTTGCGATACAAATTGCTTTTTTCTAACTCCCTTAATCCTTGGAAATATGGACTTAAATTCCACTAACATATGTAAAATTGTCCCCTCTATCGATTGGTGAAGACTAGAACGTTCTATCTTTCCTATTAGTCGAGTTATCAGTATTTTTTGTTTTGAAAAGTGGATTTTCGAAAATTTCATGACTCTATTTTAAGGCGAAATAATGATTTTATCACAAAACTGATTGTGCCAGTCGATTTTTCGGCCCAAAAAACCCCTTTTTACGAATTTTTAGCATTTTTTATAATTTTTTTGTCGTAAATTTAGAACAAAGGGGGTAGCTATGGAAATATTTTGCGATACAAATTGCTTTTTTCTAACTCCCTTAATCCTTGGAAATATGGACTTAAATTCCACTAAAATATGTAAAATTGTCCCCTCTATCGATTGGTGAAGACTAGAACGTTCTATCTTTCCTATTAGTCGAGTTATGAGTATTTTTTGTTTTGAAAAGTGGATTTTCGAAAATTTCATGACTCTATTTTAAGGCGAAATAATGATTTTATCACAAAACTGATTGTGCCAGTCGATTTTTCGGCCCAAAAAACCCCTTTCTACGAATTTTTGAAGCATTTTTTATAATTTTTTTGTCGAAAATTTAGAACAAAGGGGAAATATTTTGCGATACAAATTGCTTTTTTCCAACTCCCTTAATCCTTGGAAATATGGACTTAAATTCCACTAAAATATGTAAAATTGTCCCCTCTATCGATTGGTGAAGACTAGAACGTTCTATCTTTCCTATTAGTCGAGTTATGAGTATTTTTTGTTTTGAAAAGTGGATTTTCGAAAATTTCATGACTCTATTTTAAGGCGAAATAATGATTTTATCACAAAACTGATTGTGCCAGTCGATTTTTCGGCCCAAAAAACCTCTTTTTACAAATTTTTAGCATTTTTTATAATTTTTTTGTCGAAAATTTAGAACAAAGGGGGTAGCTATGGAAATATTTTGCGATACAAATTGCTTTTTTCTAACTCCCTTAATCCTTGGAAATATGGACTTAAATTCCACTAACATATGTAAAATTGTCCCCTCTATCGATTGGTGAAGACTAGAACGTTCTATCTTTCCTATTAGTCGAGTTATCAGTATTTTTTGTTTTGAAAAGTGGATTTTCGAAAATTTCATGACTCTATTTTAAGGCGAAATAATGATTTTATCACAAAACTGATTGTGCCAGTCGATTTTTCGGCCCAAAAAACCCCTTTTTACGAATTTTTAGCATTTTTTATAATTTTTTTGCCGTAAATTTAGAACAAAGGGGGTAGCTATGGAAATATTTTGCGATACAAATTGCTTTTTTCTAACTCCCTTAATCCTTGGAAATATGAACTTAAATTCCACTAAAATATGTAAAATTGTCCCCTCTATCGATTGGTGAAGACTAGAACGTTCTATCTTTCCTATTAGTCGAGTTATGAGTATTTTTTGTTTTGAAAAGTGGATTTTCGAAAATTTCATGACTCTATTTTAAGGCGAAATAATGATTTTATCACAAAACTGATTGTGCCAGTCGATTTTTCGGCCCAAAAAACCCCTTTTTACGAATATTTAGCATTTTTTATAATTTTTTTGTCGAAAATTTAGAACAAAGGGGGTAGCTATGGAAATATTTTGCGAAACAAATTGCTTTTTTCTAACTCCCTTAATCCTCGGAAATATGGACTTAAATTTCACTAAAATATGTAAAATTGTCCCCTCTATCGATTGGTGAAGAGTAGAACGTTCTATCTTTCCTATTAGTCGAGTTATGAGTATTTTTTGTTTTGAAAAGTGGATTTTCGAAAATTTCATGACTCTATTTTAAGGCGAAATAATGATTTTATCACAAAACTGATTGTGCCAGTCGATTTTTCGGCCCAAAAAACCCCTTTTTACGAATATTTAGCATTTTTTATAATTTTTTTGTCGAAAATTTAGAACAAAGGGGGTAGCTATGGAAATATTTTGCGAAACAAATTGCTTTTTTCTAACTCCCTTAATCCTCGGAAATATGGACTTAAATTTCACTAAATATGTAAAATTGTCCCCTCTATCGATTGGTGAAGACTAGAACGTTCTATCTTTCCTATTAGTCGAGTTATGAGTATTTTTTGTTTTGAAAAGTGGATTTTCGAAAATTTCATGACTCTATTTTAAGGCGAAATAATGATTTTATCACAAAACTGATTGTGCCGGTCGATTTTTCGGCCCAAAAAACCCCTTTCTACGAATTTTTAGCATTTTTTATAATTTTTTTGTCGAAAATTTAGAACAAAGGGGAAATATTTTGCGATACAAATTGCTTTTTTCCAACTCCCTTAATCCTTGGAAATATGGACTTAAATTCCACTAAAATATGTAAAATTGTCCCCTCTATCGATTGGTGAAGAATAGAACGTTCTATCTTTCCTATTAGTCGAGTTATGAGTATTTTTTGTTTTGAAACGTGGATTTTCGAAAATTTCATGACTCTATTTGAAGGCGAAATAATGATTTTATCACAAAACTGATTGTGCCAGTCGATTTTTCGGCCCAAAAAACCCCTCTTTACGAATTTTCAGCATTTTTTATAATTTTTTTGTCGAAAATTTAGAACAAAGGGGGTAGCTATGGAAATATTTTGCGATACAAATTGCTTTTTTCTAACTCCCTTAATCCTTGGAAATATGGACTTAAATTCCACTATCATATGTAAAATTGTCCCCTCTATCGATTGGTGAAGACTAGAACGTTCTATCTTTCCTATTAGTCGAGTTATGAGTATTTTTTGTTTTGAAAAGTGGATTTTCGAAAATTTCATGACTCTATTTTAAGGCGAAATAATGATTTTATCACAAAACTGATTGTGCCAGTCGATTTTTCGGCCCAAAAAACCCCTTTTTACGAATATTTAGCATTTTTTATAATTTTTTTGTCGAAAATTTAGAACAAAGAGATAGGTATGGAAATATTTTGCGAAACAAATTGCTTTTTTCTAACTCCCTTAATCCTTGGAAATATGGACTTAAATTTCACTAAAATATGTAAAATTGTCCCCTCTATCGATTGGTGAAGACTAGAACGTTCTATCTTTCCTATTAGTCGAGTTATGAGTATTTTTTGTTTTGAAAAGTGGATTTTCGAAAATTTCATGACTCTATTTGAAGGCGAAATAATGATTTTATCACAAAACTGATTGTGCCAGTCGATTTTTCGGCCCAAAAAACCCCTCTTTACGAATTTTCAGCATTTTTTATAATTTTTTTGTCGAAAATTTAGAACAAAGGGGGTAGCTATGGAAATATTTTGCGATACAAATTGCTTTTTTCGAACTCCCTTAATCCTTGGAAATATGGACTTAAATTTCACTTAAATATGTAAAATTGTTCCCTCTATCGATTGGTGAAGACTAGAACGTTCTATCTTTCCTATTAGTCGAGTTATGAGTATTTTTTGTTTTGAAAAGTGGATTTTCGAAAATTTCATGACTCTATTTGAAGGCGAAATAATGATTTTATCACAAAACTGATTGTGCCAGTCGATTTTTCGGCCCAAAAAACCCCTCTTTACGAATTTTCAGCATTTTTTATAATTTTTTTGTCGAAAATTTAGAACAAAGGGGGTAGCTATGGAAATATTTTGCGATACAAATTGCTTTTTTCTAACTCCCTTAATCCTTGGAAATATGGACTTAAATTCCACTAAAATATGTAAAATTGTCCCCTCTATCGATTGGTGAAGACTAGAACGTTCTATCTTTCCTATTAGTCGAGTTATGAGTATTTTTTGTTTTGAAAAGTGGATTTTCGAAAATTTCATGACTCTATTTTAAGGCGAAATAATGATTTTATCACAAAACTGATTGTGCCAGTCGATTTTTCGGCCCAAAAAACCCCTTTTTACGAATATTTAGCATTTTTTATAATTTTTTTGTCGAAAATTTAGAACAAAGGGGGTAGCTATGGAAATATTTTGCGAAACAAATTGCTTTTTTCTAACTCCCTTAATCCTCGGAAATATGGACTTAAATTTCACTAAAATATGTAAAATTGTCCCCTCTATCGATTGGTGAAGAGTAGAACGTTCTATCTTTCCTATTAGTCGAGTTATGAGTATTTTTTGTTTTGAAAAGTGGATTTTCGAAAATTTCATGACTCTATTTTAAGGCGAAATAATGATTTTATCACAAAACTGATTGTGCCAGTCGATTTTTCGGCCCAAAAAACCCCTTTCTACGAATTTTTAGCATTTTTTATAATTTTTTTGTCGAAAATTTAGAACAAAGGGGAAATATTTTGCGATACAAATTGCTTTTTTCTAACTCCCTTAATCCTTGGAAATATGGACCCAAAATTCACTAAAATATGTAAAATTGTCCCCTCTATCGATTGGTGAAGACTAGAACGTTCTATCTTTCCTATTAGTCGAGTTATGAGTATTTTTTGTTCTGAAAAGTGGATTTTCGAAAATTTCATGACTCTATTTTAAGGCGAAATAATGATTTTATCACAAAACTGATTGTGCCAGTCGATTTTTCGGCCCAAAAAACCCCTTTTTACAAATTTTTAGCTTTTTTTATAATTTTTTTGTCGAAAATATAGAACAAAGGGGGTAGCTATGGAAATATTTTGCGATACAAATTGCTTTTTTCTAACTCCCTTAATCCTTGGAAATATGGACTTAAATTTCACTAAAATATGTAAAATTGTCCCCTCTATCGATTGGTGAAGACTAGAACGTTCTATCTTTCCTATTAGTCGAGTTATGAGTATTTTTTGTTTTGAAA
Source organism: Lochmaea crataegi (assembly GCA_947563755.1). Lineage (NCBI taxonomy): Eukaryota > Metazoa > Arthropoda > Insecta > Coleoptera > Chrysomelidae > Lochmaea > Lochmaea crataegi. Next base: position 4,387,342 of record OX387426.1, on the reverse strand, counting down.
AGTGGATTTTCGAAAATTTCATGACTCTATTTTAAGGCGAAATAATGATTTTATCACAAAACTGATTGTGCCAGTCGATTTTTCGGCCCAAAAAACCCCTTTTTACGAATATTTAGCATTTTTTATAATTTTTTTGTCGAAAATTTAGAACAAAGAGATAGGTATGGAAATATTTTGCGAAACAAATTGCTTTTTTCTAACTCCCTTAATCCTTGGAAATATGGACTTAAATTCCACTAAAATATGTAAAATTGTCCCCTCTATCGATTGGTGAAGACTAGAACGTTCTATCTTTCCTATTAGTCGAGTTATGAGTATTTTTTGTTTTGAAAAGTGGATTTTCGAAAATTTCATGACTCTATTTTAAGGCGAAATAATGATTTTATCACAAAACTGATTGTGCCAGTCGATTTTTCGGCCCAAAAAACCCCTCTTTACGAATTTTCAGCATTTTTTATAATTTTTTTGTCGAAAATTTAGAACAAAGGGGGTAGCTATGGAAATATTTTGCGATACAAATTGCTTTTTTCGAACTCCCTTAATCCTTGGAAATATGGACTTAAATTTCACTTAAATATGTAAAATTGTTCCCTCTATCGATTGGTGAAGACTAGAACGTTCTATCTTTCCTATTAGTCGAGTTATGAGTATTTTTTGTTTTGAAAAGTGGATTTTCGAAAATTTCATGACTCTATTTGAAGGCGAAATAATGATTTTATCACAAAACTGATTGTGCCAGTCGATTTTTCGGCCCAAAAAACCCCTCTTTACGAATTTTCAGCATTTTTTATAATTTTTTTGTCGAAAATTTAGAACAAAGGGGGTAGCTATGGAAATATTTTGCGATACAAATTGCTTTTTTCTAACTCCCTTAATCCTTGGAAATATGGACTTAAATTCCACTAAAATATGTAAAATTGTCCCCTCTATCGATTGGTGAAGACTAGAACGTTCTATCTTTCCTATTAGTCGAGTTATGAGTATTTTTTGTTTTGAAAAGTGGATTTTCGAAAATTTCATGACTCTATTTGAAGGCGAAATAATGATTTTATCACAAAACTGATTGTGCCAGTCGATTTTTCGGCCCAAAAAACCCCTTTTTACGAATATTTAGCATTTTTTATAATTTTTTTGTCGAAAATTTAGAACAAAGGGGGTAGCTATGGAAATATTTTGCGAAACAAATTGCTTTTTTCTAACTCCCTTAATCCTCGGAAATATGGACTTAAATTTCACTAAAATATGTAAAATTGTCCCCTCTATCGATTGGTGAAGAGTAGAACGTTCTATCTTTCCTATTAGTCGAGTTATGAGTATTTTTTGTTTTGAAAAGTGGATTTTCGAAAATTTCATGACTCTATTTTAAGGCGAAATAATGATTTTATCACAAAACTGATTGTGCCAGTCGATTTTTCGGCCCAAAAAACCCCTTTCTACGAATTTTTAGCATTTTTTATAATTTTTTTGTCGAAAATTTAGAACAAAGGGGAAATATTTTGCGATACAAATTGCTTTTTTCCAACTCCCTTAATCCTTGGAAATATGGACTTAAATTCCACTAAAATATGTAAAATTGTCCCCTCTATCGATTGGTGAAGACTAGAACGTTCTATCTTTCCTATTAGTCGAGTTATGAGTATTTTTTGTTTTGAAAAGTGGATTTTCGAAAATTTCATGACTCTATTTTAAGGCGAAATAATGATTTTATCACAAAACTGATTGTGCCAGTCGATTTTTCGGCCCAAAAAACCTCTTTTTACAAATTTTTAGCATTTTTTATAATTTTTTTGTCGAAAATTTAGAACAAAGGGGGTAGCTATGGAAATATTTTGCGATACAAATTGCTTTTTTCTAACTCCCTTAATCCTTGGAAATATGGACTTAAATTCCACTAACATATGTAAAATTGTCCCCTCTATCGATTGGTGAAGACTAGAACGTTCTATCTTTCCTATTAGTCGAGTTATCAGTATTTTTTGTTTTGAAAAGTGGATTTTCGAAAATTTCATGACTCTATTTTAAGGCGAAATAATGATTTTATCACAAAACTGATTGTGCCAGTCGATTTTTCGGCCCAAAAAACCCCTTTTTACGAATTTTTAGCATTTTTTATAATTTTTTTGTCGTAAATTTAGAACAAAGGGGGTAGCTATGGAAATATTTTGCGATACAAATTGCTTTTTTCTAACTCCCTTAATCCTTGGAAATATGGACTTAAATTCCACTAAAATCTGTAAAATTGTCCCCTCTATCGATTGGTGAAGACCAGAACGTTCTATCTTTCCTATTAGTCGAGTTATGAGTATTTTTTGTTTTGAAAAGTGGATTTTCGAAAATTTCATGACTCTATTTTAAGGCGAAATAATGATTTTATCACAAAACTGATTGTGCCAGTCGATTTTTCGGCCCAAAAACCCCTTTTTACGAATTTTCAGCTTTTTTTATAATTTTTTTGTCGAAAATATAGAACAAAGGGGGTAGCTATGGAAATATTTTGCGATACAAATTCCTTTTTTCTAACTCCCTTAATCCTTGGAAATATGGACTTAAATTCCACTAACATATGTAAAATTGTCCCCTCTATCGATTGGTGAAGGGTAGAACGTTCTATCTTTCCTATTTGTCGAGTTATGAGTATTTTTTGTTCTGAAAAGTGGATTTTCAAAAATTTCATGACTCTATTTGAAGGCGAAATAATGATTTTATCACAAAACTGATTGTGCCAGTCGATTTTTCGGCCCAAAAAACCCCTCTTTACGAATTTTCAGCATTTTTTATAATTTTTTTGTCGAAAATTCAGAACAAAGGGGGTAGCTATGGAAATATTTTGCGATACAAATTGCTTTTTTCTAACACCCTTAATCCTTGGAAATATGGACTTAAATTCCATTAAAATATGTAAAATTGTATTCTCTATCGATTGGTGAAGACTAGAACGTTCTATCTTTCCTATTAGTCGAGTTATGAGTATTTTTTGTTTTGAAAAGTGGATTTTCGAAAATTTCATGACTCTATTTTAATGCGAAATAATGATTTTATCACAAAACTGATTGTGCCAGTCGATTTTTCGGCCCCTTTTTACGAATTTTTAGCTTTTTTTATAATTTTTTTGTCGAAAATATAGAACAAAGGGGGTAGCTATGGAAATATTTTGCGATACAAATTGCTTTTTTCTAACTCCCTTAATCCTTGGAAATATGGACTTAAATTTCACTAAAATATGTAAAATTGTCCCCTCTATCGATTGGTGAAGACTAGAACGTTCTATCTTTCCTATTAGTCGAGTTATGAGTATTTTTTGTTTTGAAAAGTGGATTTTCGAAAATTTCATGACTCTATTTGAAGGCGAAATAATGATTTTATCACAAAACTGATTGTGCCAGTCGATTTTTCGGCCCAAAAAACCCCTCTTTACGAATTTTCAGCATTTTTTATAATTTTTTTGTCGAAAATTTAGAACAAAGGGGGTAGCTATGGAAATATTTTGCGATACAAATTGCTTTTTTCTAACTCCCTTAATCCTTGGGAATATGGACTTAAATTCCACTGAAATATGTAAAATTGTCCCCTCTATCGATTGGTGAAGTCTAGAACGTTCTATCTTTTCTATTAGTCGAGTTATGAGTATTTTTTGTTCTGAAAAGTGGATTTTCGAAAATTTCATGACTCTATTTTAGACGAAATAATGATTTTATCACAAAACTGATTGTGCCAGTCGATTTTTCGGCCCAAAAAACCCCTCTTTACGAATTTTCAGCATTTTTTATAATTTTTTTGTCGAAAATTTAGAACAAAGGGGGTAGCTATGGAAATATTTTGCGATACAAATTGCTTTTTTCGAACTCCCTTAATCCTTGGAAATATGGACTTAAATTTCACTTAAATATGTAAAATTGTTCCCTCTATCGATTGGTGAAGACTAGAACGTTCTATCTTTCCTATTAGTCGAGTTATGAGTATTTTTTGTTTTGAAAAGTGGATTTTCGAAAATTTCATGACTCTATTTGAAGGCGAAATAATGATTTTATCACAAAACTGATTGTGCCAGTCGATTTTTCGGCCCAAAAAACCCCTCTTTACGAATTTTCAGCATTTTTTATAATTTTTTTGTCGAAAATTTAGAACAAAGGGGGTAGCTATGGAAATATTTTGCGATACAAATTGCTTTTTTCTAACTCCCTTAATCCTTGGGAATATGGACTTAAATTCCACTAAAATATGTAAAATTGTCCCCTCTATCGATTGGTGAAGACTAGAACGTTCTATCTTTCCTATTCGTCGAGTTATGAGTATTTTTTGTTTTGAAAAGTGGATTTTCGAAAATTTCATGACTCTATTTGAAGGCGAAATAATGATTTTATCACAAAACTGATTGTGCCAGTCGATTTTTCGGCCCAAAAAACCCCTTTTTACGAATGATTAGCATTTTTTATAATTTTTTTGTCGAAAATTTAGAACAAAGGGATAGGTAAGGAAATATTTTGCGAAACAAATTGCTTTTTTCTAACTCCCTTAATCCTCGGAAATATGGACTTAAAATTCACTAAAATATGTAAAATTGTCCCCTCTATCGATTGGTGAAGAGTAGAACGTTCTATCTTTCCTATTAGTCGAGTTATGAGTATTTTTTGTTTTGAAAAGTGGATTTTCGAAAATTTCATGACTCTATTTTAAGGCGAAATAATGATTTTATCACAAAACTGATTGTGCCAGTAGATTTTTCGGCCCAAAAAACCTCTTTTTACAAATTTTTAGCATTTTTTATAATTTTTTTGTCGAAAATTTAGAACAAAGGTGGTAGCTATGGAAATATTTTGCTATACAAATTGCTTTTTTCTAACTCCCTTAATCCCTGGAAATATGGACCCAAAATTCACTAACATATGTAAAATTGTCCCCTCTATCGATTGGTGAAGACTAGAACGTACTATCTTTCCTATTCGTCGAGTTATGAGTATTTTTTGTTTTGAAAAGTGGATTTTCGAAAATTTCATGACTCTATTTGAAGGCGAAATAATGATTTTATCACAAAACTGATTGTGCCAGTCGATTTTTCGGCCCAAAAAACCCCTCTTTACGAATTTTCAGCATTTTTTATAATTTTTTTGTCGAAAATTTAGAAACAAAGGGGGTAGCTATGGAAATATTTTGCGATACAAATTGCTTTTTTCTAACTCCCTTAATCCTTGGAAATATGGACTTAAATTCCACTAACATATGTAAAATTGTCCCCTCTATCGATTGGTGAAGACTAGAACGTTCTATCTTTCCTATTAGTCGAGTTATGAGAATTTTTTTTTTTGAAAAGTGGATTTTCGAAAATTTCATGACTCTATTTTAAGGCGAAATAATGATTTTATCACAAAACTGATTGTGCCAGTCGATTTTTCGGCCCAAAAAACCTCTTTTTACAAATTTTTAGCATTTTTTATAATTTTTTTGTCGAAAATTTAGAACAAAGGTGGTAGCTATGGAAATATTTTGCGATACAAATTGCTTTTTTCTAACTCCCTTAATCCTTGGAAATATGGACTTAAATTCCACTAGCATATGTAAAATTGTCCCCTCTATCGATTGGTGAAGACTAGAACGTTCTATCTTTCCTATTAGTCGAGTTATGAGTATTTTTTGTTCTGAAAAGTAGATTTTCGAAAATTTCATGACTTTATTTTAAGGCGAAATAATGATTTTATCACAAAACTGATTGTGCCAGTCGATTTTTCGGCCCAAAAAACACCTTTTTACGAATTTTTAGCTTTTTTTATAATTTTTTTGTCGAAAATATAGAACAAAGGGGGTAGCTATGGAAATATTTTGCGATACAAATTGCTTTTTTCTAACTCCCTTAATCCTTGGAAATATGGACTTAAATTCCACTAAAATATGTAAAATTGTCCCCTCTATCGATTGGTGAAGACTAAAACGTTCTATCTTTCCTATTAGTCGAGTTATGAGTATTTTTTGTTTTGAAAAGTGGATTTTCGAAAATTTCATGACTCTATTTTAAGGCGAAATAATGATTTTATCACAAAACTGATTGTGCCAGTCGATTTTTCGGCCCAAAAAACCTCTTTTTACAAATTTTTGGCATTTTTTATAATTTTTTTGTCGAAAATTTAGAACAAAGGGGGTAGCTATGGAAATATTTTGCGATACAAATTGCTTTTTTCTAACTCCCTTAATCCTTGGAAATATGGACTTAAATTCCACTAAAATATGTAAAATTGTCCCCTCTATCGATTGGTGAAGACTAGAACGTTCTATCTTTCCTATTAGTCGAGTTATGAGTATTTTTTGTTTTGAAAAGTGGATTTTCGAAAATTTCATGACTCTATTTTAAGGCGAAATAATGATTTTATCACAAAACTGATTGTGCCAGTCGATTTTTCGGCCCAAAAAACCCCTCTTTACGAATTTTCAGCATTTTTTATAATTTTTTTGTCGAAAATTTAGAACAAAGGTGGTAGCTATGGAAATATTTTGCTATACAAATTGCTTTTTTCTAACTCCCTTAATCCCTGGAAATATGGACCCAAAATTCACTAACATATGTAAAATTGTCCCCTCTATCGATTGGTGAAGACTAGAACGTTCTATCTTTCCTATTTGTCGAGTTATGAGTATTTTTTGTTTTGAAACGTGGATTTTCGAAAATTTCATGACTCTATTTGAAGGCGAAATAATGATTTTATCACAAAACTGATTGTGCCAGTCGATTTTTCGGCCCAAAAAACCCCTCTTTACGAATTTTCAGCATTTTTTATAATTTTTTTGTCGAAAATTTAGAACAAAGGGGGTAGCTATGGAAATATTTTGCGATACAAATTGCTTTTTTCTAACTCCCTTAATCCTTGGAAATATGGACTTAAATTCCACTAAAATATGTAAAATTGTCCCCTCTATCGATTGGTGAAGACTAGAACGTTCTATCTTTCCTATTAGTCGAGTTATGAGTATTTTTTGTTTTGAAAAGTGGATTTTCGAAAATTTCATGACTCTATTTTAAGGCGAAATTATGATTTTATCACAAAACTGATTGTGCCAGTCGATTTTTCGGCCCAAAAAACCTCTTTTTACAAATTTTTAGCATTTTTTATAATTTTTTTGTCGAACATTTAGAACAAAGGTGGTAGCTATGGAAATATTTTGCTATACAAATTGCTTTTTTCTAACTCCCTTAATCCCTGGAAATATGGACCCAAAATTCACTAACATATGTAAAATTGTCCCCTCTATCGATTGGTGAAGACTAGAACGTTCTATCTTTCCTATTCGTCGAGTTATGAGTATTTTTTGTTTTGAAAAGTGGATTTTCGAAAATTTCATGACTCTATTTGAAGGCGAAATAATGATTTTATCAAAAAACTGATTAGGCCGGTCGATTTTCCGGCCCAAAAAACCCCTCTTTACGAATTTAAAGCATTTTTTATTTTTTTTGTCGAAAATTTAGAAACAAAGGGATAGGTATGGAAATATTTTGCGAAACAAATTGCTTTTTTCTAACTCCCTTAATCCTTAGCAATATCGACTCAAAATTAGGGCTGGGCGATTATCAAAAAACATAATCGATTATCGATTATATAAAATAATCGATTATTTTCGATGAATCGATTAATCGATTTTAATCGATTAATTGATTAATCGAAAAAAATCGATTAATCGAAAATAAACGATTAATCGAAAATAATCGATTAATCGAAAATAATCGATTAATCGAAAATAATCGATTAATGGAAAATAATCGATTAATCGAAAATAATCAATTTTCGATTATTCAAAAAACTGCCAGTCGATTTTTCGGCCCAAAAAACCCCTTTTTACGAATATTTAGCATTTTTCATAATTTTTTTTGTCGAAAATTTAGAACAAAGGGGTAGGTATGGAAATATTTTGCGAAACAAATTGCTTTTTTCTAACTCCCTTAATCCTCGGAAATATGGACTTAAATTTCACTAAAATATGTAAAATTGTCCCCTCTATCGATTGGTGAAGACTAGAACGTTCTATCTTTCCTATTAGTCGAGTTATGAGTATTTTTTGTTTTGAAAAGTGGATTTTCGAAAATTTCATGACTCTATTTTAAGGCGAAATAATGATTTTATCACAAAACTGATTGTGCCAGTCGATTTTTTCGGCCCAAAAAACCCCTTTTTACGAATATTTAGCATTTTTTATAATTTTTTTGTCGAAAATTTTGAACAAAGGGGGTAGGTATGGAAATATTTTGCGATACAAATTGCTTTTTTCTAACTCCCTTAATCCTTGGAAATATGGACTTAAATTCCACTAAAATATGTAAAATTGTCCCCTCTATCGATTGGTGAAGACTAGAACGTTCTATCTTTCCTATTAATCGAGTTATGAGTATTTTTTGTTTTGAAAAGTGAATTTTCGAAAATTTCATGACTCTATTTTAAGGCGAAATAATGATTTTATCACAAAACTGATTGTGCCATTCGATTTTTCGGCCCAAAAAACCCCTGTTTACAAATTTGTAGCATTTTTTATAATTTTTTTGTCGAAAATTTAGAACAAAGGGGGTAGCTATGGAAATATTTTGCTATACAAATTGCTTTTTTCTAACTTCCTTAATCCCTGGAAATATGGACCCAAAATTCACTAACATATGTAAAATTGTCCCCTTTATCGATTGGTGAAGACTAGAACGTTCTATCTTTCCTATTAGTCGAGTTATGAGTATTTTTTGTTTTGAAAAGTGGATTTTCGAAAATTTCATGACTCTATTTGAAGGCGAAATGATGATTTTATCACAAAAACTGATTGTGCCAGTCGATTTTTCGGCCCAAAAAACCCCTTTTTACGAATTTTTAGCATTTTTTATAATTTTTTTGTCGAAAATTTAGAACAAAGGGATAGGTATGGAAATATTTTGCGAAACAAATTGCTTTTTTCTAACTCCCTTAATCCTTGGAAATATGGACTTAAATTCCACTAAAATATGTAAAATTGTCCCCTCTATCGATTGGTGAAGACTAGAACGTTCTATCTTTCCTATTAGTCGAGTTATGAGTATTTTTTGTTTTGAAAAGTGGATTTTCGAAAATTTCATGACTCTATTTTAAGGCGAAATAATGATTTTATCACAAAACTGATTGTGCCAGTCGATTTTTCGGCCCAAAAAACCCCTTTTTACGAATTTTCAGCATTTTTTATAATTTTTTTGTCGAAAATTTAGAACAAAGGGGGTAGCTATGGAAATATTTTGCGATACAAATTGCTTTTTTCTAACTCCCTTAATCCTTGGAAATATGGACTTAAATTTCACTTAAATATGTAAAATTGTTCCCTCTATCGAATGGTGAAGACTAGAACGTTCTATCTTTCCTATTAGTCGAGTTATGAGTATTTTTGTTCTGAAAAGTGGATTTTCAAAAATTTCATGACTCTATTTGAAGGCGAAATAATGATTTTATCACAAAACTGATTGTGCCAGTCGATTTTTCGGCCCAAAAAACCCCTCTTTACGAATTTTCAGCATTTTTTATAATTTTTTTGTCAAAATTTAGAACAAAGGGGGTAGCTATGGAAATATTTTGCGATACAAATTGCTTTTTTCTAACTCCCTTAATCCTTGGAAATATGGACTTAAATTCCACTAACATATGTAAAATTGTCCCCTCTATCGATTGGTGAAGACTAGAACGTTCTATCTTTCCTATTAGTCGAGTTATGAGTATTTTTTGTTTTGAAAAGTGGATTTTCGAAAATTTCATGACTCTATTTTAAGGCGAAATAATGATTTTATCACAAAACTGATTGTGCCAGTCGATTTTTCGGCCCAAAAAACCCCTCTTTACGAATTTAAAGCATTTTTTATTTTTTTTTGTCGAAAATTTAGAAACAAAGGGGTAGGTATGGAAATATTTTGCAATACAAATTGCTTTTTTCTAACTCCCTTAATCCTTGGAAATATGGACTTAAATTCCACTAAAATATGTAAAATTGTCCCCTCTATCGATTGGTGAAGACTAGAACGTTCTATCTTTCCTATTAGTCGAGTTATGAGTATTTTTTGTTTTGAAAAGTGGATTTCGAAAATTTCATGACTCTATTTAAGGCGAAATAATGATTTTATCACAAAACTGATTGTGCCAGTCGATTTTTCGGCCCAAAAAACCCCTTTTTACGAATTTTTAGCATTTTTTATAATTTTTTTGTCGAAAATTTAGAACAAAGGGGGTAGCTATGGAAATATTTTGCGGTACAAATTGCTTTTTTCTAACTCCCTTAATCCTTGGAAATATGGACTTAAATTCCACTAACATATGTAAAATTGTCCCCTCTATCGATTGGTGAAGACTAGAACGTTCTATCTTTCCTATTAGTCGAGTTATGAGTATTTTTTGTTTTGAAAAGTGGATTTTCGAAAATTTCATGACTCTATTTTAAGGCGAAATAATGATTTTATCACAAAACTGATTGTGCCAGTCGATTTTTCGGCCCAAAAAACCCCTCTTTACGAATTTAAAGCATTTTTTATTTTTTTTTGTCGAAAATTTAGAAACAAAGGGGTAGGTATGGAAATATTTTGCAATACAAATTGCTTTTTTCTAACTCCCTTAATCCTTGGAAATATGGACTTAAATTCCACTAAAATATGTAAAATTGTCCCCTCTATCGATTGGTGAAGACTAGAACGTTCTATCTTTCCTATTAGTCGAGTTATGAGTATTTTTTGTTTTGAAAAGTGGATTTTCGAAAATTTCATGACTCTATTTTAAGGCGAAATAATGATTTTATCACAAAACTGATTGTGCCAGTCGATTTTTCGGCCCAAAAAACCCCTTTTTACGAATTTTTAGCATTTTTTATAATTTTTTTGTCGAAAATTTAGAACAAAGGGGGTAGCTATGGAAATATTTTGCGATACAAATTGCTTTTTTCTAACTCCCTTAATCCTTGGAAATATGGACTTAAATTCCACTAACATATGTAAAATTGTCCCCTCTATCGATTGTTGAAGACTAGAACGTTCTATCTTTCCTATTAGTCGAGTTATGAGTATTTTTTGTTTTGAAAAGTGGATTTTCGAAAATTTCATGACTCTATTTTAAGGCGAAATAATGATTTTATCACAAAACTGATTGTGCCAGTCGATTTTTCGGCCCAAAAAACCCCTTTTTACGAATTTTTAGCATTTTTTATAATTTTTTTGTCGAAAATTTAGAACAAAGGGTGTTAGCTATGGAAATATTTTGCGATACAAATTGATTTTTTCTAACTCCCTTAATCCCCGGAAATATGGACCCAAAATTCACTAAAATATGTAAAATTGTCCCCTCTATCGATTGGTGAAGACTAGAACGTACTATCTTTCCTATTCGTCGAGTTATGAGTATTTTTTGTTTTGAAAAGTGGATTTTCGAAAATTTCATGACTCTATTTGAAGGCGCAATAATGATTTTATCAAAAAACTGATTATGCCGGTCGATTTTCCGGCCCAAAAAACCCCTCTTTACGAATTTTCAGCATTTTTTATAATTTTTTTGTCGAAAATTTAGAACAAAGGGGGTAGCTATGGAAATATTTCGCGATACAAATTGCTTTTTTCTAACTCCCTTAATCCTTGGGAATATGGACTTAAATTCCACTAACATATGTAAAATTGTCCCCTCTATCGATTGTTGAAGACTAGAACGTTCTATCTTTCCTATTAGTCGAGTTATGAGTATTTTTTGTTTTGAAAAGTGGATTTTCGAAAATTTCATGACTCTATTTGAAGGCGAAATAATGATTTTATCACAAAACTGATTGTGCCAGTCGATTTTTCGGCCCAAAAAACCCCTCTTTACGAATTTTCAGCATTTTTTATAATTTTTTTGTCGAAAATTTAGAACAAAGGGGAAATATTTTGCGATACAAATTGCTTTTTTCTAACTCCCTTAATCCTTGGAAATATGGACTTAAATTCCACTTACATATGTAAAATTGTCCCCTCTATCGATTGGTGAAGACTAGAACGTTCTATCTTTCCTATTCGTCGAGTTATGAGTATTTTTTGTTTTGAAAAGTGGATTTTCGAAAATTTCATGACTCTATTTTAAGGCGAAATAATGATTTTATCACAAAACTGATTGTGCCAGTCGATTTTTCGGCCCAAAAAACCCCTCTTTACGAATTTTCAGCATTTTTTATAATTTTTTTGTCGAAAATTTAGAACAAAGGGGAAATATTTTGCGATACAAATTGCTTTTTTCTAACTCCCTTAATCCTTGGAAATATGGACTTAAATTCCACTAACATATGTAAAATTGTCCCCTCTATCGATTGGTGAAGACTAGAACGTTCTATCTTTCCTATTAGTCGAGTTATGAGTATTTTTTGTTCTGAAAAGTGGATTTTCAAAAATTTCATGACTCTATTTGAAGGCGAAATAATGATTTTATCACAAAACTGATTGTGCCAGTCGATTTTTCGGCCCAAAAAACCCCTCTTTACGAATTTTCAGCATTTTTTATAATTTTTTTGTCAAAAATTTAGAACAAAGGGGGTAGCTATGGAAATATTTTGCGATACAAATTGCTTTTTTCTAACTCCCTTAATCCTTGGAAATATGGACTTAAATTCCACTAACATATGTAAAATTGTCCCCTCTATCGATTGGTGAAGACTAGAACGTTCTATCTTTCCTATTAGTCGAGTTATGAGTATTTTTTGTTTTGAAAAGTGGATTTTCGAAAATTTCATGACTCTATTTTAAGGCGAAATAATGATTTTATCACAAAACTGATTGTGCCAGTCGATTTTTCGGCCCAAAAAACCCCTCTTTACGAATTTAAAGCATTTTTTATTTTTTTTTGTCGAAAATTTAGAAACAAAGGGGTAGGTATGGAAATATTTTGCAATACAAATTGCTTTTTTCTAACTCCCTTAATCCTTGGAAATATGGACTTAAATTCCACTAAAATATGTAAAATTGTCCCCTCTATCGATTGGTGAAGACTAGAACGTTCTATCTTTCCTATTAGTCGAGTTATGAGTATTTTTTGTTTTGAAAAGTGGATTTTCGAAAATTTCATGACTCTATTTTAAGGCGAAATAATGATTTTATCACAAAACTGATTGTGCCAGTCGATTTTTCGGCCCAAAAAACCCCTTTTTACGAATTTTTAGCATTTTTTATAATTTTTTTGTCGAAAATTTAGAACAAAGGGGGTAGCTATGGAAATATTTTGCGATACAAATTGCTTTTTTCTAACTCCCTTAATCCTTGGAAATATGGACTTAAATTCCACTAAAATATGTAAAATTGTCCCCTCTATCGATTGGTGAAGACTAGAACGTTCTATCTTTCCTATTAGTCGAGTTATGAGTATTTTTTGTTTTGAAAAGTGGATTTTCGAAAATTTCATGACTCTATTTTAAGGCGAAATAATGATTTTATCACAAAACTGATTGTGCCAGTCGATTTATCGGCCCAAAAAACCCCTTTTTACGAATATTTAGCATTTTTTATAATTTTTTTGTCGAAAATTTAGAACAAAGGGGGTAGCTATGGAAATATTTCGCGATACAAATTGCTTTTTTCTAACTCCCTTAATCCTCGGAAATATGGACTTAAATTTCACTAAAATATGTAAAATTGTCCCCTCTATCGATTGATGAAGACTAGAACGTTCTATCTTTCCTATTAGTCGAGTTATGAGTATTTTTTGTTTTGAAAAGTGGATTTTCGAAAATTTCATGACTCTATTTTAAGGCGAAATAATGATTTTATCACAAAACTGATTGTGCCAGTCGATTTTTCGGCCCAAAAAACCCCTTTTTACGAATTTTTAGCATTTTTTATAATTTTTTTGTCGAAAATTTAGAACAAAGGGGGTAGCTATGGAAATATTTTGCGATACAAATTGCTTTTTTCTAACTCCCTTAATCCTTGGAAATATGGACTTAAATTCCACTAAAATATGTAAAATTGTCCCCTCTATCGATTGGTGAAGACTAGAACGTTCTATCTTTCCTATTAGTCGAGTTATGAGTATTTTTTGTTTTGAAAAGTGGATTTTCGAAAATTTCATGACTCTATTTTAAGGCGAAATTATGATTTTATCACAAAACTGATTGTGCCAGTCGATTTTTCGGCCCAAAAAACCTCTTTTTACAAATTTTTAGCATTTTTTATAATTTTTTTGTCGAACATTTAGAACAAAGGTGGTAGCTATGGAAATATTTTGCTATACAAATTGCTTTTTTCTAACTCCCTTAATCCCTGGAAATATGGACCCAAAATTCACTAACATATGTAAAATTGTCCCCTCTATCGATTGGTGACGACTAGAACGTTCTATCTTTCCTATTTGTCGAGTAGTTATGAGTATTTTTTGTTTTGAAAAGTGGATTTTCGAAAATTTCATGACTCTATTTTAAGGCGAAATAATGATTTTATCACAAAACTGATTGTGCCAGTCGATTTTTCGGCCCAAAAAACCTCTTTTTACAAATTTTTAGCATTTTTTATAATTTTTTTGTCGAACATTTAGAACAAAGGTGGTAGCTATGGAAATATTTTGCTATACAAATTGCTTTTTTCTAACTCCCTTAATCCCTGGAAATATGGACCCAAAATTCACTAACATATGTAAAATTGTCCCCTCTATCGATTGGTGAAGACTAGAACGTTCTATCTTTCCTATTCGTCGAGTTATGAGTATTTTTTGTTTTGAAAAGTGGATTTTCGAAAATTTCATGACTCTATTTGAAGGCGAAATAATGATTTTATCAAAAAACTGATTATGCCGGTCGATTTTCCGGCCCAAAAAACCCCTCTTTACGAATTTAAAGCATTTTTTATTTTTTTTGTCGAAAATTTAGAAACAAAGGGATAGGTATGGAAATATTTTGAGAAACAAATTGCTTTTTTCTAACTCCCTTAATCCTTAGCAATATCGACTCAAAATTAGGGCTGGGCGATTATCAAAAAACATAATCGATTATCGATTATATAAAATAATCGATTATTTTCGATGAATCGATTAATCGATTTTAATCGATTAATTGATTAATCGAAAAAAATCGATTAATCGAAAATAATCGATTAATCGAAAATAATCGATTAATCGAAAATAATCGATTAATCGAAAATAATCGATTAATGGAAAATAATCGATTAATCGAAAATAATCAATTTTCGATTATTCAAAAAACTGCCAGTCGATTTTTCGGCCCAAAAAACCCCTTTTTACGAATATTTAGCATTTTTCATAATTTTTTTTGTCGAAAATTTAGAACAAAGGGGTAGGTATGGAAATATTTTGCGAAACAAATTGCTTTTTTCTAACTCCCTTAATCCTCGGAAATATGGACTTAAATTTCACTAAAATATGTAAAATTGTCCCCTCTATCGATTGGTGAAGACTAGAACGTTCTATCTTTCCTATTAGTCGAGTTATGAGTATTTTTTGTTTTGAAAAGTGGATTTTCGAAAATTTCATGACTCTATTTTAAGGCGAAATAATGATTTTATCACAAAACTGATTGTGCCAGTCGATTTTTCGGCCCAAAAAACCCCTTTTTACGAATTTTTAGCATTTTTTATAATTTTTTTGTCGAAAATTTAGAACAAAGGGGGTAGGTATGGAAATATTTTGCGATACAAATTGCTTTTTTCTAACTCCCTTAATCCTTGGAAATATGGACTTAAATTCCACTAAAATATGTAAAATTGTCCCCTCTATCGATTGGTGAAGACTAGAACGTTCTATCTTTCCTATTAATCGAGTTATGAGTATTTTTTGTTTTGAAAAGTGAATTTTCGAAAATTTCATGACTCTATTTTAAGGCGAAATAATGATTTTATCACAAAACTGATTGTGCCATTCGATTTTTCGGCCCAAAAAACCCCTGTTTACAAATTTTTAGCATTTTTTATAATTTTTTTGTCGAAAATTTAGAACAAAGGGGGTAGCTATGGAAATATTTTGCGATACAAATTTCTTTTTTCTAACTCCCTTAATCCCTGGAAATATGGACCCAAAATTCACTAACATATGTAAAATTGTCCCCTTTATCGATTGGTGAAGACTAGAACGTTCTATCTTTCCTATTAGTCGAGTTATGAGTATTTTTTGTTTTGAAAAGTGGATTTTCGAAAATTTCATGACTCTATTTTAAGGCGAAATAATGATTTTATCACAAAACTGATTGTGCCAGTCGATTTTTCGGCCCAAAAAACCCCTTTTTACGAATTTTTAGCATTTTTTATAATTTTTTTGTCGAAAATTTAGAACAAAGGGGGTAGCTATGGAAATATTTTGCGATACAAATTGCTTTTTTCTAACTCCCTTAATCCCTGGAAATATGGACCCAAAATTCACTAACATATGTAAAATTGTCCCCTTTATCGATTGGTGAAGACTAGAACGTTCTATCTTTCCTATTAGTCGAGTTATGAGTATTTTTTGTTCTGAAAAGTGGATTTTCAAAAATTTCATGACTCTATTTGAAGGCGAAATAATGATTTTATCACAAAACTGATTGTGCCAGTCGATTTTTCGGCCCAAAAAACCCCTTTTTACGAATTTTCAGCATTTTTTATAATTTTTTTGTCGAAAATTTAGAACAAAGGGGGTAGCTATGGAAATATTTTGCGATACAAATTGCTTTTTTCTAACTCCCTTAATCCTTGGAAATATGGACTTAAATTTCACTTAAATATGTAAAATTGTTCCCTCTATCGAATGGTGAAGACTAGAACGTTCTATCTTTCCTATTAGTCGAGTTATGAGTATTTTTTGTTCTGAAAAGTGGATTTTCAAAAATTTCATGACTCTATTTGAAGGCGAAATAATGATTTTATCACAAAACTGATTGTGCCAGTCGATTTTTCGGCCCAAAAAACCCCTCTTTACGAATTTTCAGCATTTTTTATAATTTTTTTGTCAAAAATTTAGAACAAAGGGGGTAGCTATGGAAATATTTTGCGATACAAATTGCTTTTTTCTAACTCCCTTAATCCTTGGAAATATGGACTTAAATTCCACTAACATATGTAAAATTGTCCCCTCTATCGATTGGTGAAGACTAGAACGTTCTATCTTTCCTATTAGTCGAGTTATGAGTATTTTTTGTTTTGAAAAGTGGATTTTCGAAAATTTCATGACTCTATTTTAAGGCGAAATAATGATTTTATCACAAAACTGATTGTGCCAGTCGATTTTTCGGCCCAAAAAACCCCTCTTTACGAATTTAAAGCATTTTTTATTTTTTTTTGTCGAAAATTTAGAAACAAAGGGGTAGGTATGGAAATATTTTGCAATACAAATTGCTTTTTTCTAACTCCCTTAATCCTTGGAAATATGGACTTAAATTCCACTAAAATATGTAAAATTGTCCCCTCTATCGATTGGTGAAGACTAGAACGTTCTATCTTTCCTATTAGTCGAGTTATGAGTATTTTTTGTTTTGAAAAGTGGATTTTCGAAAATTTCATGACTCTATTTTAAGGCGAAATAATGATTTTATCACAAAACTGATTGTGCCAGTCGATTTTTCGGCCCAAAAAACCCCTTTTTACGAATTTTTAGCATTTTTTATAATTTTTTTGTCGAAAATTTAGAACAAAGGGGGTAGCTATGGAAATATTTTGCGATACAAATTGCTTTTTTCTAACTCCCTTAATCCTTGGAAATATGGACTTAAATTCCACTAACATATGTAAAATTGTCCCCTCTATCGATTGTTGAAGACTAGAACGTTCTATCTTTCCTATTAGTCGAGTTATGAGTATTTTTTGTTTTGAAAAGTGGATTTTCGAAAATTTCATGACTCTATTTTAAGGCGAAATAATGATTTTATCACAAAACTGATTGTGCCAGTCGATTTTTCGGCCCAAAAAACCCCTTTTTACGAATTTTTAGCATTTTTTATAATTTTTTTGTCGAAAATTTAGAACAAAGGGTGTTAGCTATGGAAATATTTTGCGATACAAATTGATTTTTTCTAACTCCCTTAATCCCCGGAAATATGGACCCAAAATTCACTAAAATATGTAAAATTGTCCCCTCTATCGATTGGTGAAGACTAGAACGTACTATCTTTCCTATTCGTCGAGTTATGAGTATTTTTTGTTTTGAAAAGTGGATTTTCGAAAATTTCATGACTCTATTTGAAGGCGCAATAATGATTTTATCAAAAAACTGATTATGCCGGTCGATTTTCCGGCCCAAAAAACCCCTCTTTACGAATTTTCAGCATTTTTTATAATTTTTTTGTCGAAAATTTAGAACAAAGGGGGTAGCTATGGAAATATTTCGCGATACAAATTGCTTTTTTCTAACTCCCTTAATCCTTGGGAATATGGACTTAAATTCCACTAACATATGTAAAATTGTCCCCTCTATCGATTGTTGAAGACTAGAACGTTCTATCTTTCCTATTAGTCGAGTTATGAGTATTTTTTGTTTTGAAAAGTGGATTTTCGAAAATTTCATGACTCTATTTGAAGGCGAAATAATGATTTTATCACAAAACTGATTGTGCCAGTCGATTTTTCGGCCCAAAAAACCCCTCTTTACGAATTTTCAGCATTTTTTATAATTTTTTTGTCGAAAATTTAGAACAAAGGGGAAATATTTTGCGATACAAATTGCTTTTTTCTAACTCCCTTAATCCTTGGAAATATGGACTTAAATTCCACTTACATATGTAAAATTGTCCCCTCTATCGATTGGTGAAGACTAGAACGTTCTATCTTTCCTATTCGTCGAGTTATGAGTATTTTTTGTTTTGAAAAGTGGATTTTCGAAAATTTCATGACTCTATTTTAAGGCGAAATAATGATTTTATCACAAAACTGATTGTGCCAGTCGATTTTTCGGCCCAAAAAACCCCTCTTTACGAATTTTCAGCATTTTTTATAATTTTTTTGTCGAAAATTTAGAACAAAGGGGAAATATTTTGCGATACAAATTGCTTTTTTCTAACTCCCTTAATCCTTGGAAATATGGACTTAAATTCCACTAACATATGTAAAATTGTCCCCTCTATCGATTGGTGAAGACTAGAACGTTCTATCTTTCCTATTAGTCGAGTTATGAGTATTTTTTGTTCTGAAAAGTGGATTTTCAAAAATTTCATGACTCTATTTGAAGGCGAAATAATGATTTTATCACAAAACTGATTGTGCCAGTCGATTTTTCGGCCCAAAAAACCCCTCTTTACGAATTTTCAGCATTTTTTATAATTTTTTTGTCAAAAATTTAGAACAAAGGGGGTAGCTATGGAAATATTTTGCGATACAAATTGCTTTTTTCTAACTCCCTTAATCCTTGGAAATATGGACTTAAATTCCACTAACATATGTAAAATTGTCCCCTCTATCGATTGGTGAAGACTAGAACGTTCTATCTTTCCTATTAGTCGAGTTATGAGTATTTTTTGTTTTGAAAAGTGGATTTTCGAAAATTTCATGACTCTATTTTAAGGCGAAATAATGATTTTATCACAAAACTGATTGTGCCAGTCGATTTTTCGGCCCAAAAAACCCCTCTTTACGAATTTAAAGCATTTTTTATTTTTTTTTGTCGAAAATTTAGAAACAAAGGGGTAGGTATGGAAATATTTTGCAATACAAATTGCTTTTTTCTAACTCCCTTAATCCTTGGAAATATGGACTTAAATTCCACTAAAATATGTAAAATTGTCCCCTCTATCGATTGGTGAAGACTAGAACGTTCTATCTTTCCTATTAGTCGAGTTATGAGTATTTTTTGTTTTGAAAAGTGGATTTTCGAAAATTTCATGACTCTATTTTAAGGCGACATAATGATTTTATCACAAAACTGATTGTGCCAGTCGATTTTTCGGCCCAAAAAACCCCTTTTTACGAATTTTTAGCATTTTTTATAATTTTTTTGTCGAAAATTTAGAACAAAGGGGGTAGCTATGGAAATATTTTGCGATACAAATTGCTTTTTTCTAACTCCCTTAATCCTTGGAAATATGGACTTAAATTCCACTAAAATATGTAAAATTGTCCCCTCTATCGATTGGTGAAGACTAGAACGTTCTATCTTTCCTATTAGTCGAGTTATGAGTATTTTTTGTTTTGAAAAGTGGATTTTCGAAAATTTCATGACTCTATTTTAAGGCGAAATAATGATTTTATCACAAAACTGATTGTGCCAGTCGATTTATCGGCCCAAAAAACCCCTTTTTACGAATATTTAGCATTTTTTATAATTTTTTTGTCGAAAATTTAGAACAAAGGGGGTAGCTATGGAAATATTTCGCGATACAAATTGCTTTTTTCTAACTCCCTTAATCCTCGGAAATATGGACTTAAATTTCACTAAAATATGTAAAATTGTCCCCTCTATCGATTGGTGAAGACTAGAACGTTCTATCTTTCCTATTAGTCGAGTTATGAGTATTTTTTGTTTTGAAAAGTGGATTTTCGAAAATTTCATGACTCTATTTTAAGGCGAAATAATGATTTTATCACAAAACTGATTGTGCCAGTCGATTTTTCGGCCCGAAAAACCCCTTTTTACGAATTTTTAGCATTTTTTATAATTTTTTTGTCGAAAATTTAGAACAAAGGGGGTAGCTATGGAAATATTTTGCGATACAAATTGCTTTTTTCTAACTCCCTTAATCCTTGGAAATATGGACTTAAATTCCACTAAAATATGTAAAATTGTCCCCTCTATCGATTGGTGAAGACTAGAACGTTCTATCTTTCCTATTAGTCGAGTTATGAGTATTTTTTGTTTTGAAAAGTGGATTTTCGAAAATTTCATGACTCTATTTTAAGGCGAAATTATGATTTTATCACAAAACTGATTGTGCCAGTCGATTTTTCGGCCCAAAAAACCTCTTTTTACAAATTTTTAGCATTTTTTATAATTTTTTTGTCGAACATTTAGAACAAAGGTGGTAGCTATGGAAATATTTTGCTATACAAATTGCTTTTTTCTAACTCCCTTAATCCCTGGAAATATGGACCCAAAATTCACTAACATATGTAAAATTGTCCCCTCTATCGATTGGTGAAGACTAGAACGTTCTATCTTTCCTATTTGTCGAGTAGTTATGAGTATTTTTTGTTTTGAAAAGTGGATTTTCGAAAATTTCATGACTCTATTTTAAGGCGAAATAATGATTTTATCACAAAACTGATTGTGCCAGTCGATTTTTCGGCCCAAAAAACCCCTTTTTACGAATTTTTAGCATTTTTTATAATTTTTTTGTCGAAAATTTAGAACAAAGGGGGTAGCTATGGAAATATTTTGCGATACAAATTGCTTTTTTCTAACTCCCTTAATCCTTGGAAATATGGACTTAAATTCCACTAAAATATGTAAAATTGTCCCCTCTATCGATTGGTGAAGACTAGAACGTTCTATCTTTCCTATTCGTCGAGTTATGAGTATTTTTTGTTTTGAAAAGTGGATTTTCGAAAATTTCATGACTCTATTTGAAGGCGAAATAATGATTTTATCAAAAAACTGATTATGCCGGTCGATTTTCCGGCCCAAAAAACCCCTCTTTACGAATTTAAAGCATTTTTTATTTTTTTTGTCGAAAATTTAGAAACAAAGGGATAGGTATGGAAATATTTTGAGAAACAAATTGCTTTTTTCTAACTCCCTTAATCCTTAGCAATATCGACTCAAAATTAGGGCTGGGCGATTATCAAAAAACATAATCGATTATCGATTATATAAAATAATCGATTATTTTCGATGAATCGATTAATCGATTTTAATCGATTAATTGATTAATCGAAAAAAATCGATTAATCGAAAATAAACGATTAATCGAAAATAATCGATTAATCGAAAATAATCGATTAATCGAAAATAATCGATTAATGGAAAATAATCGATTAATCGAAAATAATCAATTTTCGATTATTCAAAAAACTGCCAGTCGATTTTTCGGCCCAAAAAACCCCTTTTTACGAATATTTAGCATTTTTCATAATTTTTTTTGTCGAAAATTTAGAACAAAGGGGTAGGTATGGAAATATTTTGCGAAACAAATTGCTTTTTTTTAACTCCCTTAATCCTCGGAAATATGGACTTAAATTTCACTAAAATATGTAAAATTGTCCCCTCTATCGATTGGTGAAGACTAGAAAGTTCTATCTTTCCTATTAGTCGAGTTATGAGTATTTTTTGTTTTGAAAAGTGGATTTTCGAAAATTTCATGACTCTATTTTAAGGCGAAATAATGATTTTATCACAAAACTGATTGTGCCAGTCGATTTTTCGGCCCAAAAAACCCCTTTTTACGAATTTTTAGCATTTTTTATAATTTTTTTGTCGAAAATTTAGAACAAAGGGGGTAGGTATGGAAATATTTTGCGATACAAATTGCTTTTTTCTAACTCCCTTAATCCTTGGAAATATGGACTTAAATTCCACTAAAATATGTAAAATTGTCCCCTCTATCGATTGGTGAAGACTAGAACGTTCTATCTTTCCTATTAATCGAGTTATGAGTATTTTTTGTTTTGAAAAGTGAATTTTCGAAAATTTCATGACTCTATTTTAAGGCGAAATAATGATTTTATCACAAAACTGATTGTGCCATTCGATTTTTCGGCCCAAAAAACCCCTGTTTACAAATTTTTAGCATTTTTTATAATTTTTTTGTCGAAAATTTAGAACAAAGGGGGTAGCTATGGAAATATTTTGCTATACAAATTGCTTTTTTCTAACTTCCTTAATCCCTGGAAATATGGACCCAAAATTCACTAACATATGTAAAATTGTCCCCTTTATCGATTGGTGAAGACTAGAACGTTCTATCTTTCCTATTAGTCGAGTTATGAGTATTTTTTGTTCTGAAAAGTGGATTTTCAAAAATTTCATGACTCTATTTGAAGGCGAAATAATGATTTTATCACAAAACTGATTGTGCCAGTCGATTTTTCGGCCCAAAAAACCCCTTTTTACGAATTTTCAGCATTTTTTATAATTTTTTTGTCGAAAATTTAGAACAAAGGGGGTAGCTATGGAAATATTTTGCGATACAAATTGCTTTTTTCTAACTCCCTTAATCCTTGGAAATATGGACTTAAATTTCACTTAAATATGTAAAATTGTTCCCTCTATCGAATGGTGAAGACTAGAACGTTCTATCTTTCCTATTAGTCGAGTTATGAGTATTTTTTGTGAGAAAAGTGGATTTTCGAAAATTTCATGACTCTATTTGAAGGCGAAATGATGATTTTATCACAAAACTGATTGTGCCAGTCGATTTTTCGGCCCAAAAAACCCCTTTTTACGAATTTTTAGCATTTTTTATAATTTTTTTGTCGAAAATTTAGAACAAAGGGATAGGTATGGAAATATTTTGCGAAACAAATTGCTTTTTTCTAACTCCCTTAATCCTTGGAAATATGGACTTAAATTCCACTAAAATATGTAAAATTGTCCCCTCTATCGATTGGTGAAGACTAGAACGTTCTATCTTTCCTATTAGTCGAGTTATGAGTATTTTTTGTTTTGAAAAGTGGATTTTCGAAAATTTCATGACTCTATTTTAAGGCGAAATAATGATTTTATCACAAAACTGATTGTGCCATTCGATTTTTCGGCCCAAAAAACCCCTTTTTACAAATTTTTAGCATTTTTTATAATTTTTTTGTCGAAAATTTAGAACAAAGGGGGTAGCTATGGAAATATTTTGCTATACAAATTGCTTTTTTCTAACTCCCTTAATCCCTGGAAATATGGACCCAAAATTCACTAACATATGTAAAATTGTCCCCTTTATCGATTGGTGAAGACTAGAACGTTCTATCTTTCCTATTAGTCGAGTTATGAGTATTTTTTGTTCTGAAAAGTGGATTTTCAAAAATTTCATGACTCTATTTGAAGGCGAAATAATGATTTTATCACAAAACTGATTGTGCCAGTCGATTTTTCGGCCCAAAAAACCCCTTTTTACGAATTTTCAGCATTTTTTATAATTTTTTTGTCGAAAATTTAGAACAAAGGGGGTAGCTATGGAAATATTTTGCGATACAAATTGCTTTTTTCTAACTCCCTTAATCCTTGGAAATATGGACTTAAATTTCACTTAAATATGTAAAATTGTTCCCTCTATCGAATGGTGAAGACTAGAACGTTCTATCTTTCCTATTAGTCGAGTTATGAGTATTTTTTGTTCTGAAAAGTGGATTTTCAAAAATTTCATGACTCTATTTGAAGGCGAAATAATGATTTTATCACAAAACTGATTGTGCCAGTCGATTTTTCGGCCCAAAAAACCCCTCTTTACGAATTTTCAGCATTTTTTATAATTTTTTTGTCAAAAATTTAGAACAAAGGGGGTAGCTATGGAAATATTTTGCGATACAAATTGCTTTTTTCTAACTCCCTTAATCCTTGGAAATATGGACTTAAATTCCACTAACATATGTAAAATTGTCCCCTCTATCGATTGGTGAAGACTAGAACGTTCTATCTTTCCTATTAGTCGAGTTATGAGTATTTTTTGTTTTGAAAAGTGGATTTTCGAAAATTTCATGACTCTATTTTAAGGCGAAATAATGATTTTATCACAAAACTGATTGTGCCAGTCGATTTTTCGGCCCAAAAAACCCCTCTTTACGAACTTAAAGCATTTTTTATTTTTTTTTGTCGAAAATTTAGAAACAAAGGGGTAGGTATGGAAATATTTTGCAATACAAATTGCTTTTTTCTAACTCCCTTAATCCTTGGAAATATGGACTTAAATTCCACTAAAATATGTAAAATTGTCCCCTCTATCGATTGGTGAAGACTAGAACGTTCTATCTTTCCTATTAGTCGAGTTATGAGTATTTTTTGTTTTGAAAAGTGGATTTTCGAAAATTTCATGACTCTATTTTAAGGCGAAATAATGATTTTATCACAAAACTGATTGTGCCAGTCGATTTTTCGGCCCAAAAAACCCCTTTTTACGAATTTTTAGCATTTTTTATAATTTTTTTGTCGAAAATTTAGAACAAAGGGGGTAGCTATGGAAATATTTTGCGATACAAATTGCTTTTTTCTAACTCCCTTAATCCTTG
Source organism: Lochmaea crataegi (assembly GCA_947563755.1). Lineage (NCBI taxonomy): Eukaryota > Metazoa > Arthropoda > Insecta > Coleoptera > Chrysomelidae > Lochmaea > Lochmaea crataegi. The sequence continues at coordinate 4,362,315 of OX387426.1, read as the reverse complement.
GAAATATGGACTTAAATTCCACTAAAATATGTAAAATTGTCCCCTCTATCGATTGGTGAAGACTAGAACGTTCTATCTTTCCTATTAGTCGAGTTATGAGTATTTTTTGTTTTGAAAAGTGGATTTTCGAAAATTTCATGACTCTATTTTAAGGCGAAATAATGATTTTATCACAAAACTGATTGTGCCAGTCGATTTATCGGCCCAAAAAACCCCTTTTTACGAATATTTAGCATTTTTTATAATTTTTTTGTCGAAAATTTAGAACAAAGGGGGTAGCTATGGAAATATTTCGCGATACAAATTGCTTTTTTCTAACTCCCTTAATCCTCGGAAATATGGACTTAAATTTCACTAAAATATGTAAAATTGTCCCCTCTATCGATTGGTGAAGACTAGAACGTTCTATCTTTCCTATTAGTCGAGTTATGAGTATTTTTTGTTTTGAAAAGTGGATTTTCGAAAATTTCATGACTCTATTTTAAGGCGAAATAATGATTTTATCACAAAACTGATTGTGCCAGTCGATTTTTCGGCCCAAAAAACCCCTTTTTACGAATTTTTAGCATTTTTTATAATTTTTTTGTCGAAAATTTAGAACAAAGGGGGTAGCTATGGAAATATTTTGCGATACAAATTGCTTTTTTCTAACTCCCTTAATCCTTGGAAATATGGACTTAAATTCCACTAACATATGTAAAATTGTCCCCTCTATCGATTGTTGAAGACTAGAACGTTCTATCTTTCCTATTAGTCGAGTTATGAGTATTTTTTGTTTTGAAAAGTGGATTTTCGAAAATTTCATGACTCTATTTTAAGGCGAAATAATGATTTTATCACAAAACTGATTGTGCCAGTCGATTTTTCGGCCCAAAAAACCCCTTTTTACGAATTTTTAGCATTTTTTATAATTTTTTTGTCGAAAATTTAGAACAAAGGGTGTTAGCTATGGAAATATTTTGCGATACAAATTGATTTTTTCTAACTCCCTTAATCCCCGGAAATATGGACCCAAAATTCACTAAAATATGTAAAATTGTCCCCTCTATCGATTGGTGAAGACTAGAACGTACTATCTTTCCTATTCGTCGAGTTATGAGTATTTTTTGTTTTGAAAAGTGGATTTTCGAAAATTTCATGACTCTATTTGAAGGCGCAATAATGATTTTATCAAAAAACTGATTATGCCGGTCGATTTTCCGGCCCAAAAAACCCCTCTTTACGAATTTTCAGCATTTTTTATAATTTTTTTGTCGAAAATTTAGAACAAAGGGGGTAGCTATGGAAATATTTCGCGATACAAATTGCTTTTTTCTAACTCCCTTAATCCTTGGGAATATGGACTTAAATTCCACTAACATATGTAAAATTGTCCCCTCTATCGATTGTTGAAGACTAGAACGTTCTATCTTTCCTATTAGTCGAGTTATGAGTATTTTTTGTTTTGAAAATTGTATTCTGAAAATTTCATGACTCTATTTGAAGGCGAAATAATGATTTTATCACAAAACTGATTGTGCCAGTCGATTTTTCGGCCCAAAAAACCCCTCTTTACGAATTTTCAGCATTTTTTATAATTTGTTTGTCGAAAATTTAGAACAAAGGGGAAATATTTTGCGATACAAATTGCTTTTTTCTAACTCCCTTAATCCTTGGAAATATGGACTTAAATTCCACTAACATATGTAAAATTGTCCCCTCTATCGATTGGTGAAGACTAGAACGTTCTATCTTTCCTATTCGTCGAGTTATGAGTATTTTTTGTTTTGAAAAGTGGATTTTCGAAAATTTCATGACTCTATTTTAAGGCGAAATAATGATTTTATCACAAAACTGATTGTGCCAGTCGATTTTTCGGCCCAAAAAACCCCTCTTTACGAGTTTTCAGCATTTTTTATAATTTTTTTGTCGAAAATTTAGAACAAAGGGATAGGTATGGAAATATTTTGAGAAACAAATTGCTTTTTTCTAACTCCCTTAATCCTCGGAAATATGGACTCAAAATTAGGGCTGGGCGATTATCAAAAAACATAATCGATTATCGATTATATAAAATAATCGATTATTTTCGATGAATCGATTAATCGATGTTAATCGATTAATTGATTAATCGAAAAAAATCGATTAATCGAAAATAAACGATTAATCGAAAATAATCGATTAATCGAAAATAATCGATTAATCGGAAATAATCGATTAATCGAAAATAATCGATTAATCGAAAATAATCGATTAATCGAAAATACTCGATTAATCGAAAATACTCGATTAATCGATTAATCGAAAATAATCGATTAATCGAAAATAATCGATTAATCGAAAATAATCGATTAATGGAAAATAATCGATTAATCGAAAATAATCAATTTTCGATTATTCAAAAAACTGATTGTGCCAGTCGATTTTTCGGCCCAAAAAACCCCTTTTTACGAATATTTAGCATTTTTCATAATTTTTTTTGTCGAAAATTTAGAACAAAGGGGTAGGTATGGAAATATTTTGCGAAACAAATTGCTTTTTTCTAACTCCCTTAATCCTCGGAAATATGGACTTAAATTTCACTAAAATATGTAAAATTGTCCCCTCTATCGATTGGTGAAGACTAGAACGTTCTGTCTTTCCTATTAGTCGAGTTATGAGTATTTTTTGTTTTGAAAAGTGGATTTTCGAAAATTTCATGACTCTATTTTAAGGCGAAATAATGATTTTATCACAAAACTGATTGTGCCAGTCGATTTTTCGGCCCAAAAAACCCCTTTTTACGAATTTTTAGCATTTTTTATAATTTTTTTGTCGAAAATTTAGAACAAAGGGGGTAGCTATGGAAATATTTTGCGATACAAATTGCTTTTTTCTAACTCCCTTAATCCTTGGAAATATGGACTTAAATTCCACTAAAATATGTAAAATTGTCCCCTCTATCGATTGGTGAAGACTAGAACGTTCTATCTTTCCTATTAGTCGAGTTATGAGTATTTTTTGTTTTGAAAAGTGGATTTTCGAAAATTTCATGACTCTATTTTAAGGCGAAATAATGATTTTATCACAAAACTGATTGTGCCATTCGATTTTTCGGCCCAAAAAACCCCTTTTTACAAATTTTTAGCATTTTTTATAATTTTTTTGTCGAAAATTTAGAACAAAGGGGGTAGCTATGGAAATATTTTGCTATACAAATTGCTTTTTTCTAACTCCCTTAATCCCTGGAAATATGGACCCAAAATTCACTAACATATGTAAAATTGTCCCCTTTATCGATTGGTGAAGACTGGAACGTTCTATCTTTCCTATTAGTCGAGTTATGAGTATTTTTTGTTCTGAAAAGTGGATTTTCAAAAATTTCATGACTCTATTTGAAGGCGAAATAATGATTTTATCACAAAACTGATTGTGCCAGTCGATTTTTCGGCCCAAAAAACCCCTCTTTACGAATTTTCAGCATTTTTTATAATTTTTTTGTCGAAAATTTAGAACAAAGGGGGTAGCTATGGAAATATTTTGCGATACAAATTGCTTTTTTCTAACTCCCCTAATCCTTGGAAATATGGACTTAAATTTCACTTAAATATGTAAAATTGTTCCCTCTATCGATTGGTGAAGACTAGAACGTTCTATCTTTCCTATTAGTCGAGTTATGAGTATTTTTTGTTTTGAAAAGTGGATTTTCGAAAATTTCATGACTCTATTTTAAGGCGAAATAATGATTTTATCACAAAACTGATTGTGCCAGTCGATTTTTCGGCCCAAAAAACCCCTCTTTACGAATTTTTAGCATTTTTTATAATTTTTTTGTCGAAAATTTAGAACAAAGGGGTAGGTATGGAAATATTTTGCGAAACAAATTGCTTTTTTTTAACTCCCTTAATCCTCGGAAATATGGACTTAAATTTCACCTAAATATGTAAAATTGTCCCCTCTATCGATTGGTGAAGAGTAGAACGTTCTATCTTTCCTATTAGTCGAGTTATGAGTATTTTTTGTTTTGAAAAGTGGATTTTCGAAAATTTCATGACTCTATTTTAAGGCGAAATAATGATTTTATCACAAAACTGATTGTGCCAGTCGATTTTTCGGCCCAAAAAACCCCTTTTTACGAATTTTTAGCATTTTTTATAATTTTTTTGTCGAAAATTTAGAACAAAGGGGAAATATTTTGCGATACAAATTGCTTTTTTCTAACTCCCTTAATCCTCGGAAATATGGACTTAAATTTCACTAAAATATGTAAAATTGTCCCCTCTATCGATTGGTGAAGACTAGGACGTTCTATCTTTCCTATTTATCGAGTTATGAGAATTTTTTGTATTGAAAAGTGGATTTTCGAAAATTTCATGACTCTATTTTAAGGCGAAATAATGATTTTATCACAAAACTGATTGTGCCAGTCGATTTTTCGGCCCAAAAAACCCCTCTTTACGAATTTTCAGCATTTTTTATAATTTTTTTGTCGAAAATTTAGAACAAAGGGGGTAGCTATGGAAATATTTTGCGATACAAATTGCTTTTTTCTAACTCCCTTAATCCTTGGAAATATGGACTTAAATTCCACTAACATATGTAAAATTGTCCCCTCTATCGATTGGTGAAGACTAGAGCGTTCTATCCTTCCTATTTATTAGTCGAGTTATGAGTATTTTTTGTTTTGAAAAGTGGATTTTCGAAAATTTCATGACTCTATTTTAAGGCGAACTAATGATTTTATCACAAAACTGATTGTGCCATTCGATTTTTCGGCCCAAAAAACCCCTTTTTACAAATTTTTAGCATTTTTTATAATTTTTTTGTCGAAAATTTAGAACAAAGGGGTTTAGCTATGGAAATATTTTGCGATACAAATTGATTTTTTCTAACTCCCTTAATCCTCGGAAATATGGACCCAAAATTCACTAAAATATGTAAAATTGTCCCCTCTATCGATTGGTGAAGACTAGAACGTTCTATCTTTCCTATTTGTCGAGTTATGAGTATTTTTTGTTTTGAAAAGTGGATTTTCGAAAATTTCATGACTCTATTTTAAGGCTAAATAATGATTTTATCACAAAACTGATTGTGCCAGTCGATTTTTCGGCCCAAAAAACCCCTTTTTACGAATTTTTAGCATTTTTTATAATTTTTTTGTCGAAAATTTAGAACAAAGGGGGTAGCGATGGAAATATTTTGCTATACAAATTGCTTTTTTCTAACTCCCTTAATCCCTGGAAATATGGACCCAAAATTCACTAACCTATGTAAAATTGTCCCCTCTATCGATTGGTGAAGACTAGAACGTTCTATCTTTCCTATTAGTCGAGTTATGAGTATTTTTTGTTTTGAAAAGTGGATTTTCGAAAATTTCATGACTCTATTTTAAGGCGAAATAATGATTTTATCATAAAACTGATTTTGCCAGTCGATTTTTCGGCCCAAAAAACCCCTTTTTACAAATTTTTAGCATTTTTTATAATTTTTTTGTCGAAAATTTAGAACAAAGGGGAAATATTTTGCGATACAAATTGCTTTTTTCTAACTCCCTTAATCCTTGGAAATATGGACTTAAATTCCACTAACATATGTAAAATTGTCCCCTCTATCGATTGGTGAAGACTAGAACGTTCTATCTTTCCTATTCGTCGAGTTATGAGTATTTTTTGTTTTGAAAAGTGGATTTTCGAAAATTTCATGACTCTATTTGAAGGCGAAATAATGATTTTATCACAAAACTGATTGTGCCAGTCGATTTTTCGGCCCAAAAAACCCCTCTTTACGAATTTTCAGCATTTTTTATTTTTTTTTGTCGAAAATTTAGAACAAAGGGGGTAGGTATGGAAATATTTTGCGATACAAATTGCTTTTTTCTAACTCCCTTAATCCTTGGAAATATGGACTTAAATTCCACTAACATATGTAAAATTGTCCCCTCGATCGATTGGTGAAGACTAAATCGTTCTATCTTTCCTATTAGTCGAGTTATGAGTATTTTTTGTTTTGAAAAGTGGATTTTCGAAAATTTCATGACTCTATTTGAAGGCGAAATAATGATTTTATCACAAAACTGATTGTGCCAGTCGATTTTTCGGCCCAAAAAACCCCTTTTTACGAATTTTTAGCATTTTTTATAATTTTTTTGTCGAAAATTTAGAACAAAGGGGGTAGCTATGGAAATATTTTGCGATACAAATTGCTTTTTTCTAACTCCCTTAATCCTTGGAAATATGGACTTAAATTCCACTAACATATGTAAAATTGTTCCCTCTATCGACTGGTGAAGACTAGAACGTTCTATCTTTCCTATTAGTCGAGTTATGAGAATTTTTTGTTTTGAAAAGTGGATTTTCGAAAATTTCATGACTCTATTTGAAGGCGAAATAATGATTTTATCATAAAACTGATTGTGCCAGTCGATTTATCGGCCCAAAAAACCCCTTTTTACGAATTTTTAGCATTTTTTATAATTTTTTTGTCGAAAATTTAGAACAAAGGGGGTAGCTATGGAAATATTTTGCGATACAAATTGCTTTTTTCTAACTCCCTTAATCCTTGGAAATATGGAGTTAAATTTCACTTAAATATGTAAAATTGTCCCCTCTATCGATTGGTGAAGACTAGAACGTTCTATCTTTCCTATTAGTCGAGTTATGAGTATTTTTTGTTTTGAAAAGTGGATTTTCGAAAATTTCATGACTCTATTTTAAGGCGAAATAATGATTTTATCACAAAACTGATTGTGCCAGTCGATTTTTCGGCCCAAAAAACCCCTTTTTACGAATATTTAGCATTTTTTATAATTTTTTTGTCGAAAATTTAGAACAAAGGGGTAGGTATGGAAATATTTTGCGAAACAAATTGCTTTTTTCCAACTCCCTTAATCCTCGGAAATATGGACTTAAATTTCACTAAAATATGTGAAATTGTCCCCTCTATCGATTGGTGAAGAGTAGAACGTTCTATCTTTCCTATTTGTCGAGTTATGAGTATTTTTTGTTCTGAAAAGTGGATTTTCAAAAATTTCATGACTCTATTTGAAGGCGAAATAATGATTTTATCACAAAACTGATTGTGCCAGTCGATTTTTCGGCCCAAAAAACCCCTCTTTACGAATTTTCAGCATTTTTTATAATTTTTTTGTCGAAAATTTAGAACAAAGGGGAAATATTTTGCGATACAAATTGCTTTTTCTAACTCCCTTAATCCTTGGAAATATAGACTTAAATTCCACTAGAATATGTAAAATTGTCCCCTCTATCGATTGGTGAAGAGTAGAACGTTCTATCTTTCTTATTAGTCGAGTTATGAGTATTTTTTGTTTAGAAAAGTGGATTTTCGAAAATTTCATGACTCTATTTTAAGGCGAAATAATGATTTTATCACAAAACTGATTGTGCCAGTCGATTTTTCGGCCCAAAAAACCCCTTTTTACGAATTTTTAGCATTTTTTATATTTTTTTTGTCGAAAATTTAGAACAAAGGGGAAATATTTTGCGATACAAATTGCTTTTTTCTAACTCCCTTAATCCTTGGAAATATGGACTTAAATTCCACTAAAATATGTAAAATTGTCCCCTCTATCGATTGGTGAAGACTAGAACGTTCTATCTTTCCTATTAGTCGAGTTATGAGTATTTTTTTGTTTTGAAAAGTGGATTTTCGAAAATTTCATGACTCTATTTTAAGGCGAAATATTGATTTTATCACAAAACTGATTGTGCCAGTCGATTTTTCGGCCCAAAAAACCCCTCTTTACGAATTTTCAGCATTTTTTATAATTTTTTTGTCGAAAATTTAGAACAAAGGGGGTAGCTATGGAAATATTTTGCGATACAAATTGCTTTTTTCTAACTCCCTTAATCCTTGGAAATATGGACCTAAATTCCACTTAAATATGTAAAATTGTCCCCTCTATCGATTGTTGAAGACTAGAACGTTCTATCTTTCCTATTAGTCGAGTTATGAGTATTTTTTGTTTTGAAAAGTGGATTTTCGAAAATTTCATGACTCTATTTTAAGGCGAAATAATGATTTTATCATAAAACTGATTTTGCCAGTCGATTTTTCGGCCCAAAAAACCCCTTTTTACGAATTTTTAGCATTTTTTATAATTTTTTTGTCGAAAATTTAGAACAAAGGGGAAATATTTTGCGATACAAATTGCTTTTTTCTAACTCCCTTAATCCTTGGAAATATGGACCTAAATTCCACTTAAATATGTAAAATTGTCCCCTCTATCGATTGTTGAAGACTAGAACGTTCTATCTTTCCTATTAGTCGAGTTATGAGTATTTTTTGTTTTGAAAAGTGGATTTTCGAAAATTTCTTGACTCTATTTGAAGGCGAAATAATGATTTTATCAAAAAACTGATTATGCCGGTCGATTTTCCGGCCCAAAAAACCCCTCTTTACGAATTTAAAGCATTTTGTATTTTTTTTGTCGAAAATTTAGAAACAAAGGGATAGGTATGGAAATATTTTGCGATACAAATTGCTTTTTTCTAACTCCCTTAATCCTCGGAAATATAGACCCAAAATTCACTAAAATATGTAAAATTGTCCCCTCTATCGATTGTTGAAGACTAGAACGTTCTATCTTTCCTATTAGTCGAGTTATGAGTATTTTTTGTTTTGAAAAGTGGATTTTCGAAAATTTCATGACTCTATTTTAAGGCGAAATAATGATTTTATCACAACACTGATTGTGCCAGTCGATTTTTCGGCCCAAAAAACCCCTTTTTACGAATTTTTAGCATTTTTTATAATTTTTTTGTCGAAAATTTAGAACAAAGGGGAAATATTTTGCGATACAAATTGCTTTTTTCTAACTCCCTTAATCCTCGGAAATATGGACCCAAAATTCACTAAAATAAGTAAAATTGTCCTCTCTATCGATTGGTGAAGACTAGAACGTTCTATCTTTCCTATTCGTCGAGTTATGAGTATTTTTTGTTTTGAAAAGTGGATTTTCGAAAATTTCATGACTCTATTTGAAGGCGAAATAATGATTTTATCAAAAAACTGATTATGCCGGTCGATTTTCCGGCCCAAAAAACCCCTCTTTACGAATTTAAAGCATTTTTTATTTTTTTTTGTCGAAAATTTAGAAACAAAGGGGAAATATTTTGCGATACAAATTGCTTTTTTCTAACTCCCTTAATCCTCGGAAATATGGACCCAAAATTCACTAAAATAAGTAAAATTGTCCTCTCTATCGATTGGTGAAGACTAGAACGTTCTATCTTTCCTATTCGTCGAGTTATGAGTATTTTTTGTTTTGAAAAGTGGATTTTCGAAAATTTCATGACTCTATTTTAAGGCGAAATAATGATTTTATCACAAAACTGATTATGCCAGTCGATTTTTCGGCCCAAAAAACCCCTTTTTACGAATTTTTAGCATTTTTTATAATTTTTTTGTCGAAAATTTAGAACAAAGGGTGTTAGCTATGGAAATATTTTGCGATACAAATTGATTTTTTCTAACTCCCTTAATCCCCGGAAATATGGACCCAAAATTCACTAAAATATGTAGAATTGTCCCCTCTATCGATTGGTGAAGACTAGAACGTACTATCTTTCCTATTCGTCGAGTTATGAGTATTTTTTGTTTTGAAAAGTGGATTTTCGAAAATTTCATGACTCTATTTGAAGGCGCAATAATGATTTTATCAAAAAACTGATTATGCCGGTCGATTTTCCGGCCCAAAAAACCCCTCTTTACGAATTTTCAGCATTTTTTATAATTTTTTTGTCGAAAATTTAGAACAAAGGGGGTAGCTATGGAAATATTTCGCGATACAAATTGCTTTTTTCTAACTCCCTTAATCCTTGGAAATATGGACTTAAATTCCACTAACATATGTAAAATTGTCCCCTCTATCGATTGTTGAAAACTAGAACGTTCTATCTTTCCTATTAGTCGAGTTATGAGTATTTTTTGTTTTGAAAAGTGGATTTTCGAAAATTTCATGACTCTATTTGAAGGCGAAATAATGATTTTATCACAAAACTGATTGTGCCAGTCGATTTTTCGGCCCAAAAAACCTCTCTTTACGAATTTTCAGCATTTTTTATAATTTTTTTGTCGAAAATTTAGAACAAAGGGGAAATATTTTGCGATACAAATTGCTTTTTTCTAACTCCCTTAATCCTTGGAAATATGGACTTAAATTCCACTAACATATGTAAAATTGTCCCCTCTATCGATTGGTGAAGACTAGAACGTTCTATCTTTCCTATTCGTCGAGTTATGAGTATTTTTTGTTTTGAAAAGTGGATTTTCGAAAATTTCATGACTCTATTTTAAGGCGAAATAATGATTTTATCACAAAACTGATTGTGCCAGTCGATTTTTCGGCCCAAAAAACCTCTCTTTACGAATTTTCAGCATTTTTTATAATTTTTTTGTCGAAAATTTAGAACAAAGGGGAAATATTTTGCGATACAAATTGCTTTTTTCTAACTCCCTTAATCCTTGGAAATATGGACTTAAATTCCACTAACATATGTGAAATTGTCCCCTCTATCGATTGGTGAAGACTAGAACGTTCTATCTTTCCTATTAGTCGAGTTATGAGTATTTTTTGTTTTGAAAAGTGGATTTTCGAAAATTTCATAACTCTATTTTAAGGCGAAATAATGATTTTATCACAAAACTGATTGTGCCAGTCGATTTTTCGGCCCAAAAAACCCCTTTTTACGAATTTTTAGCATTTTTTATAATTTTTTTGTCGAAAATTTAGAAACAAAGGGATAGGTATGGAAATATTTTGAGAAACAAATTGCTTTTTTCTAACTCCCTTAATCCTCGGAAATATGGACTCAAAATTAGGGCTGGGCGATTATCAAAAAACATAATCGATTATCGATTATATAAAATAATCGATTATTTTCGATGAATCGATTAATTGATTAATCGAAAAAAATCGATTAATCGAAAATAAACGATTAATCGAAAATAATCGATTAATCGAAAATAATCGATTAATAGGAAATAATCGATTAATCGATAATAATCGATTAATCGAAAATAATCGATTAATCGAAAATACTCGATTAATCGAAAATACTCGATTAATCGATTAATCGAAAATAATCGATTAATCGAAAATAATCGATTAATGGAAAATAATCGATTAATCGAAAATAATCAATTTTCGATTATTCAAAAAACTGATTGTGCCAGTCGATTTTTCGGCCCAAAAAACCCCTTTTTACGAATATTTAGCATTTTTCATAATTTTTTTTGTCGAAAATTTAGAACAAAGGGGTAGGTATGGAAATATTTTGCGAAACAAATTGCTTTTTTCTAACTCCCTTAATCCTCGGAAATATGGACTTAAATTTCACTAAAATATGTAAAATTGTCCCCTCTATCGATTGGTGAAGACTAGAACGTTCTGTCTTTCCTATTAGTCGAGTTATGAGTATTTTTTGTTTTGAAAAGTGGATTTTCGAAAATTTCATGACTCTATTTTAAGGCGAAATAATGATTTTATCACAAAACTGATTGTGCCAGTCGATTTTTCGGCCCAAAAAAACCCTTTTTACGAATTTTTAGCATTTTTTATAATTTTTTTGTCGAAAATTTAGAACAAAGGGGGTAGCTATGGAAATATTTTGCGATACAAATTGCTTTTTTCTAACTCCCTTAATCCTTGGAAATATGGACTTAAATTCCACTAAAATATGTAAAATTGTCCCCTCTATCGATTGGTGAAGACTAGAACGTGCTATCTTTCCTATTAGTCGAGTTATGAGTATTTTTTGTTTTGAAAAGTGGATTTTCGAAAATTTCATGACTCTATTTTAAGGCGAAATAATGATTTTATCACAAAACTGATTGTGCCATTCGATTTTTCGGCCCAAAAAACCCCTTTTTACAAATTTTTAGCATTTTTTATAATTTTTTTGTCGAAAATTTAGAACAAAGGGGGTAGCTATGGAAATATTTTGCTATACAAATTGCTTTTTTCTAACTCCCTTAATCCCTGGAAATATGGACCCAAAATTCACTAACATATGTAAAATTGTCCCCTTTATCGATTGGTGAAGACTAGAACGTTCTATCTTTCCTATTAGTCGAGTTATGAGTATTTTTTGTTCTGAAAAGTGGATTTTCAAAAATTTCATGACTCTATTTGAAGGCGAAATAATGATTTTATCACAAAACTGATTGTGCCAGTCGATTTTTCGGCCCAAAAAACCCCTCTTTACGAATTTTCAGCATTTTTTATAATTTTTTTGTCGAAAATTTAGAACAAAGGGGGTAGCTATGGAAATATTTTGCGATACAAATTGCTTTTTTCTAACTCCCTTAATCCTTGGAAATATGGACTTAAATTTCACTTAAATATGTAAAATTGTTCCCTCTATCGATTGGTGAAGACTAGAACGTTCTATCTTTCCTATTAGTCGAGTTATGAGTATTTTTTGTTTTGAAAAGTGGATTTTCGAAAATGTCATGACTCTATTTTAAGGCGAAATAATGATTTTATCACAAAACTGATTGTGCCAGTCGATTTTTCGGCCCAAAAAACCCCTTTTTACGAATTTTTAGCATTTTTTATAATTTTTTTGTCGAAAATTTAGAACAAAGGGGGTAGCTATGGAAATATTTTGCTATACAAATTGCTTTTTTCTAACTCCCTTAATCCTTGGAAATATGGACTTAAATTCCACTAACGTATGTAAAATTGTCCCCTCTATCGATTGGTGAAGACTAGAACGTTCTATCTTTCCTATTAGTCGAGTTATGAGTATTTTTTGTTTTGAAAAGTGGATTTTCGAAAATTTCATGACTCTATTTGAAGGCGAAATAATGATTTTATCACAAAACTGATTGTGCCAGTCGATTTTTCGGCCCAAAAAACCCCTTTTTACGAATATTTAGCATTTTTTATAATTTTTTTGTCGAAAATTTAGAACAAAGGGGTAGGTATGGAAATATTTTGCGATACAAATTGCTTTTTTCTAACTCCCTTAATCCTCGGAAATATGGACTTAAATTTCACTAAAATATGAAAAATGGTCCCCTCTATCGATTGGTGAAGACTAGGACGTTCTATCTTTCCTATTTATCGAGTTATGAGAATTTTTTGTATTGAAAAGTGGATTTTCGAAAATTTCATGACTCTATTTTAAGGCGAAATAATGATTTTATCACAAAACTGATTGTGCCAGTCGATTTTTCGGCCCAAAAAACCCCTCTTTACGAATTTTCAGCATTTTTTATAATTTTTTTGTCGAAAATTTAGAACAAAGGGGGTAGCTATGGAAATATTTTGCGATACAAATTGCTTTTTTCTAACTCCCTTAATCCTTGGAAATATGGACTTAAATTCCACTAACATATGTAAAATTGTCCCCTCTATCGATTGGTGAAGACTAGAGCGTTCTATCTTTCCTATTAGTCGAGTTATGAGTATTTTTTGTTTTGAAAAGTGGATTTTCGAAAATTTCATGACTCTATTTTAAGGCGAAATAATGATTTTATCACAAAACTGATTGTGCCAGTCGATTTATCGGCCCAAAAAACCCCTTTTTACGAATATTTGGCATTTTTTATAATTTTTTTGTCGAAAATTTAGAACAAAGGGGGTAGCTATGGAAATATTTCGCGATACAAATTGCTTTTTTCTAACTCCCTTAATCCTCGGAAATATGGACTTAAATTTCACTAAAATATGTAAAATTGTCCCCTCTATCGATTGGTGAAGACTAGAACGTTCTATCTTTCCTATTAGTCGAGTTATGAGTATTTTTTGTTTTGAAAAGTGGATTTTCGAAAATTTCATGACTCTATTTTAAGGCGAAATAATGATTTTATCACAAAACTGATTGTGCCAGTCGATTTTTCGGCCCAAAAAACCCCTTTTTACGAATATTTAGCATTTTTTATAATTTTTTTGTCGAAAATTTAGAACAAAGGGGTAGGTATGGAAATATTTTGCGATTCAAATTGATTTTTTCTAACTCCCTTAATCCTCGGAAATATGGACCCAAAATTCACTAAAATATGTAAAATTGTCCCCTCTATCGATTGGTGAAGACTAGAACGTTCTATCTTTCCTATTTGTCGAGTTATGAGTATTTTTTGTTTTGAAAAGTGGGTTTTCGAAAATTTCATGACTCTATTTTAAGGCGAAATAATGATTTTATCACAAAACTGATTGTGCCAGTCGATTTTTCGGCCCAAAAAACCCCTCTTTACGAATTTAAAGCATTTTTTATTTTTTTTTGTCGAAAATTTAGAAACAAAGGGGTAGGTATGGAAATATTTTGCAATACAAATTGCTTTTTTCTAACTCCCTTAATCCTTGGAAATATGGACTTAAATTCCACTAACATATGTAAAATTGTCCCCTCTATCGATTGTTGAAGACTAGAACGTTCTATCTTTCCTATTAGTCGAGTTATGAGTATTTTTTGTTTTGAAAAGTGGATTTTCGAAAATTTCATGACTCTATTTTAAGGCGAAATAATGATTTTATCACAAAACTGATTGTGCCAGTCGATTTTTCGGCCCAAAAAACCCCTTTTTACGAATTTTTAGCATTTTTTATAATTTTTTTGTCGAAAATTTAGAACAAAGGGTGTTAGCTATGGAAATATTTTGCGATACAAATTGATTTTTTCTAACTCCCTTAATCCCCGGAAATATGGACCCAAAATTCACTAAAATATGTAAAATTGTCCCCTCTATCGATTGGTGAAGACTAGAACGTACTATCTTTCCTATTCGTCGAGTTATGAGTATTTTTTGTTTTGAAAAGTGGATTTTCGAAAATTTCATGACTCTATTTGAAGGCGCAATAATGATTTTATCAAAAAACTGATTATGCCGGTCGATTTTCCGGCCCAAAAAACCCCTCTTTACGAATTTTCAGCATTTTTTATAATTTTTTTGTCGAAAATTTAGAACAAAGGGGGTAGCTATGGAAATATTTCGCGATACAAATTGCTTTTTTCTAACTCCCTTAATCCTTGGAAATATGGACTTAAATTCCACTAACATATGTAAAATTGTCCCCTCTATCGATTGGTGAAGACTAGAGCGTTCTATCTTTCCTATTAGTCGAGTTATGAGTATTTTTTGTTTTGAAAAGTGGATTTTCGAAAATTTCATGACTCTATTTGAAGGCGAAATAATGATTTTATCAAAAAACTGATTATGCCGGTCGATTTTCCGGCCCAAAAAACCCCTCTTTACGAATTTAAAGCATTTTTTATAATTTTTTTGTCGAAAATTTAGAACAAAGGGGTAGGTATGGAAATATTTTGCGAAACAAATTGCTTTTTTTTAACTCCCTTAATCCTCGGAAATATGGACTTAAATTTCACCTAAATATGTAAAATTGTCCCCTCTATCGATTGGTGAAGAGTAGAACGTTCTATCTTTCCTATTAGTCGAGTTATGAGTATTTTTTGTTTTGAAAAGTGGATTTTCGAAAATTTCATGACTCTATTTTAAGGCGAAATAATGATTTTATCACAAAACTGATTGTGCCAGTCGATTTTTTGGCCCAAAAAACCCCTTTTTACGAATTTTTAGCATTTTTTATAATTTTTTTGTCGAAAATTTAGAACAAAGGGGAAATATTTTGCGATACAAATTGCTTTTTTCTAACTCCCTTAATCCTCGGAAATATGGACTTAAATTTCACTAAAATATGTAAAATTGTCCCCTCTATCGATTGGTGAAGACTAGGACGTTCTATCTTTCCTATTTATCGAGTTATGAGAATTTTTTGTATTGAAAAGTGGATTTTCGAAAATTTCATGACTCTATTTTAAGGCGAAATAATGATTTTATCACAAAACTGATTGTGCCAGTCGATTTTTCGGCCAAAAAAACCCCTCTTTACGAATTTTCAGCATTTTTTATAATTTTTTTGTCGAAAATTTAGAACAAAGGGGGTAGCTATGGAAATATTTTGCGATACAAATTGCTTTTTTCTAACTCCCTTAATCCTTGGAAATATGGACTTAAATTCCACTTAAATATGTAAAATTGTCCCCTCTATCGATTGTTGAAGACTAGAACGTTCTATCTTTCCTATTAGTCGAGTTATGAGTATTTTTTGTTTTGAAAAGTGGATTTTCGAAAATTTCATGACTCTATTTTAAGGCGAAATAATGATTTTATCATAAAACTGATTTTGCCAGTCGATTTTTCGGCCCAAAAAACCCCTTTTTACGAATTTTTAGCATTTTTTATAATTTTTTTGTCGAAAATTTAGAACAAAGGGGAAATATTTTGCGATACAAATTGCTTTTTTCTAACTCCCTTAATCCTTGGAAATATGGACTTAAATTCCACTAACATATGTAAAATTGTCCCCTCGATCGATTGGTGAAGACTAAATCGTTCTATCTTTCCTATTAGTCGAGTTATGAGTATTTTTTGTTTTGAAAAGTGGATTTTCGAAAATTTCATGACTCTATTTTAAGGCGAAATAATGATTTTATCACAAAACTGATTGTGCCAGTCGATTTTTCGGCCCAAAAAACCCCTTTTTACGAATTTTTAGCATTTTTTATAATTTTTTTGTCGAAAATTTAGAACAAAGGGGGTATGGAAATATTTTGCGATACAAATTGCTTTTTTCTAACTCCCTTAATCCTTGGAAATATGGACTTAAATTCCACTAACATATGTAAAATTGTTCCCTCTATCGACTGGTGAAGACTAGAACGTTCTATCTTTCCTATTAGTCGAGTTATGAGAATTTTTTGTTTTGAAAAGTGGATTTTCGAAAATTTCATGACTCTATTTGAAGGCGAAATAATGATTTTATCACAAAACTGATTGTGCCAGTCGATTTATCGGCCCAAAAAACCCCTTTTTACGAATTTTTAGCATTTTTTATAATTTTTTTGTCGAAAATTTAGAACAAAGGGGGTAGCTATGGAAATATTTTGCGATACAAATTGCTTTTTTCTAACTCCCTTAATCCTTGGAAATATGGACTTAAATTCCACTAACATATGTAAAATTGTTCCCTCTATCGACTGGTGAAGACTAGAACGTTCTATCTTTCCTATTAGTCGAGTTATGAGAATTTTTTGTTTTGAAAAGTGGATTTTCGAAAATTTCATGACTCTATTTGAAGGCGAAATAATGATTTTATCATAAAACTGATTGTGCCAGTCGATTTATCGGCCCAAAAAACCCCTTTTTACGAATTTTTAGCATTTTTTATAATTTTTTTGTCGAAAATTTAGAACAAAGGGGGTAGCTATGGAAATATTTTGCGATACAAATTGCTTTTCCCTAACTCCCTTAATCCTTGGAAATATGGACTTAAATTCCACTAACATATGTAAAATTGTCCCCTCTATCGATTGGTGAAGACTAGAACGTTCTATCTTTCCTATTCGTCGAGTTATGAGTATTTTTTGTTTTGAAAAGTGGATTTTCGAAAATTTCATGACTCTATTTGAAGGCGAAATAATGATTTTATCACAAAACTGATTGTGCCAGTCGATTTTTCGGCCCAAAAAACCCCTCTTTACGAATTTTCAGCATTTTTTATAATTTTTTTGTCGAAAATTTAGAACAAAGGGGAAATATTTTGCGATACAAATTGCTTTTTTCTAACTCCCTTAATCCTTGGAAATATGGACTTAAATTCCACTAACATATGTAAAATTGTCCCCTCTATCGATTGGTGAAGACTAGAACGTTCTATCTTTCCTATTCGTCGAGTTATGAGTATTTTTTGTTTTGAAAAGTGGATTTTCGAAAATTTCATGACTCTATTTTAAGGCGAAATAATGATTTTATCACAAAACTGATTGTGCCAGTCGATTTTTCGGCCCAAAAAACCTCTCTTTACGAATTTTCAGCATTTTTTATAATTTTTTTGTCGAAAATTTAGAACAAAGGGGAAATATTTTGCGATACAAATTGCTTTTTCCTAACTCCCTTAATCCTTGGAAATATGGACTTAAATTCCACTAACATATGTAAAATTGTCCCCTCTATCGATTGGTGAAGACTAGAACGTTCTATCTTTCCTATTAGTCGAGTTATGAGTATTTTTTGTTCTGAAAAGTGGATTTTCAAAAATTTCATGACTCTATTTGAAGGCGAAATAATGATTTTATCACAAAACTGATTGTGCCAGTCGATTTTTCGGCCCAAAAAACCCCTCTTTACGAATTTTCAGCATTTTTTATAATTTTTTTGTCGAAAATTTAGAACAAAGGGGGTAGCTATGGAAATATTTTGCGATACAAATTGCTTTTTTCTAACTCCCTTAATCCTTGGAAATATGGACTTAAATTTCACTTAAATATGTAAAATTGTTCCCTCTATCGATTGGTGAAGACTAGAACGTTCTATCTTTCCTATTAGTCGAGTTATGAGTATTTTTTGTTCTGAAAAGTGGATTTTCGAAAATTTCATGACTCTATTTTAAGGCGAAATAATGATTTTATCACAAAACTGATTGTGCCAGTCGATTTTTCGGCCCAAAAAACCCCTTTTTACGAATTTTTAGCTTTTTTTATAATTTTTTTGTCGAAAATATAGCTATGGAAATATTTTGCGATACAAATTGCTTTTTTCTAACTCCCTTAATCTTTGGAAATATGGACTTAAATTTCACTGAAATATGTAAAATTGTCCCCTCTATCGATTGGTGAAGACTAGAACGTTCTATCTTTCCTATTAGTCGAGTTATGAGTATTTTTTGTTTTGAAAAGTGGATTTTTGAAAATTTCATGACTCTATTTGAAGGCGAAATAATGATTTTATCACAAAACTGATTGTGCCAGTCGATTTTTCGGCCCAAAAAACCCCTTTTTACGAATTTTTAGCATTTTTTATAATTTTTTTGTCGAAAATTTAGAACAAAGGGGGTAGCTATGGAAATATTTTGCGATACAAATTGCTTTTTTCTAACTCCCTTAATCCTTGGAAATATGGACTTAAATTCCACTAACATATGTAAAATTGTCCCCTCTATCGATTGTTGAAGACTAGAACGTTCTATCTTTCCTATTAGTCGAGTTATGAGTATTTTTGGTTTTGAAAAGTGGATTTTCGAAAATTTCATGACTCTATTTTAAGGCGAAATAATGATTTTATCACAAAACTGATTGTGCCAGTCGATTTTTCGGCCCAAAAAACCCCTTTTTACGAATTTTTAGCATTTTTTATAATTTTTTTGTCGAAAATTTAGAAACAAAGGGATAGGTATGGAAATATTTTGAGAAACAAATTGCTTTTTTCTAACTCCCTTAATCCTCGGAAATATGGACTCAAAATTAGGGCTGGGCGATTATCAAAAAACATAATCGATTATCGATTATATAAAATAATCGATTATTTTCGATGAATCGATTAATCGATGTTAATCGATTAATTGATTAATCGAAAAAAATCGATTAATCGAAAATAAACGATTAATCGAAAATAATCGATTAATCGAAAATAATCGATTAATCGGAAATAATCGATTAATCGAAAATAAACGATTAATCGAAAATAATCGATTAATCGAAAATAATCGATTAATCGGAAATAATCGATTAATCGAAAATAATCGATTAATCGAAAATAATCGATTAATCGAAAATACTCGATTAATCGAAAATACTCGATTAATCGATTAATCGAAAATAATCGATTAATCGAAAATAATCGATTAATGGAAAATAATCGATTAATCGAAAATAATCAATTTTCGATTATTCAAAAAACTGATTGTGCCAGTCGATTTTTCGGCCCAAAAAACCCCTTTTTACGAATATTTAGCATTTTTCATAATTTTTTTTGTCGAAAATTTAGAACAAAGGGGTAGGTATGGAAATATTTTGCGAAACAAATTGCTTTTTTCTAACTCCCTTAATCCTCGGAAATATGGACTTAAATTTCACTAAAATATGTAAAATTGTCCCCTCTATCGATTGGTGAAGACTAGAACGTTCTGTCTTTCCTATTAGTCGAGTTATGAGTATTTTTTGTTTTGAAAAGTGGATTTTCGAAAATTTCATGACTCTATTTTAAGGCGAAATAATGATTTTATCACAAAACTGATTGTGCCAGTCGATTTTTCGGCCCAAAAAACCCCTTTTTACGAATTTTTAGCATTTTTTATAATTTTTTTGTCGAAAATTTAGAACAAAGGGGGTAGCTATGGAAATATTTTGCGATACAAATTGCTTTTTTCTAACTCCCTTAATCCTTGGAAATATGGACTTAAATTCCACTAAAATATGTAAAATTGTCCCCTCTATCGATTGGTGAAGACTAGAACGTGCTATCTTTCCTATTAGTCGAGTTATGAGTATTTTTTGTTTTGAAAAGTGGATTTTCGAAAATTTCATGACTCTATTTTAAGGCGAAATAATGATTTTATCACAAAACTGATTGTGCCATTCGATTTTTCGGCCCAAAAAACCCCTTTTTACAAATTTTTAGCATTTTTTATAATTTTTTTGTCGAAAATTTAGAACAAAGGGGGTAGCTATGGAAATATTTTGCTATACAAATTGCTTTTTTCTAACTCCCTTAATCCCTGGAAATATGGACCCAAAATTCACTAACATATGTAAAATTGTCCCCTTTATCGATTGGTGAAGACTAGAACGTTCTATCTTTCCTATTAGTCGAGTTATGAGTATTTTTTGTTCTGAAAAGTGGATTTTCAAAAATTTCATGACTCTATTTGAAGGCGAAATAATGATTTTATCACAAAACTGATTGTGCCAGTCGATTTTTCGGCCCAAAAAACCCCTCTTTACGAATTTTCAGCATTTTTTATAATTTTTTTGTCGAAAATTTGGAACAAAGGGGGTAGCTATGGAAATATTTTGCTATACAAATTGCTTTTTTCTAACTCCCTTAATCCTTGGAAATATGGACTTAAATTCCACTAACGTATGTAAAATTGTCCCCTCTATCGATTGGTGAAGACTAGAACGTTCTATCTTTCCTATTAGTCGAGTTATGAGTATTTTTTGTTTTGAAAAGTGGATTTTCGAAAATTTCATGACTCTATTTGAAGGCGCAATAATGATTTTATCAAAAAACTGATTATGCCGGTCGATTTTCCGGCCCAAAAAACCCCTCTTTACGAATTTTCAGCATTTTTTATAATTTTTTTGTCGAAAATTTAGAACAAAGGGGGTAGCTATGGAAATATTTCGCGATACAAATTGCTTTTTTCTAACTCCCTTAATCCTTGGAAATATGGACTTAAATTCCACTATCATATGTAAAATTGTCCCCTCTATCGATTGGTGAAGACTAGAGCGTTCTTTCTTTCCTATTAGTCGAGTTATGAGTATTTTTTGTTTTGAAAAGTGGATTTTCGAAAATTTCATGACTCTATTTTAAGGCGAACTAATGATTTTATCACAAAACTGATTGTGCCATTCGATTTTTCGGCCCAAAAAACCCCTTTTTACAAATTTTTAGCATTTTTTATAATTTTTTTGTCGAAAATTTAGAACAAAGGGGGTTAGCTATGGAAATATTTTGCGATACAAATTGATTTTTTCTAACTCCCTTAATCCTCGGAAATATGGACCCAAAATTCACTAAAATATGTAAAATTGTCCCCTCTATCGATTGGTGAAGACTAGAACGTTCTATCTTTCCTATTCGTCGAGTTATGAGTATTTTTTGTTTTGAAAAGTGGATTTTCGAAAATTTCATGACTCTATTTGAAGGCGAAATAATGATTTTATCAAAAAACTGATTATGCCGGTCGATTTTCCGGCCCAAAAAACCCCTCTTTACGAATTTAAAGCATTTTTTATAATTTTTTTGTCGAAAATTTAGAACAAAGGGGTAGGTATGGAAATATTTTGCGAAACAAATTGCTTTTTTTTAACTCCCTTAATCCTCGGAAATATGGACTTAAATTTCACCTAAATATGTAAAATTGTCCCCTCTATCGATTGGTGAAGAGTAGAACGTTCTATCTTTCCTATTAGTCGAGTTATGAGTATTTTTTGTTTTGAAAAGTGGATTTTCGAAAATTTCATGACTCTATTTTAAGGCGAAATAATGATTTTATCACAAAACTGATTGTGCCAGTCGATTTTTCGGCCCAAAAAACCCCTTTTTACGAATTTTTAGCATTTTTTATAATTTTTTTGTCGAAAATTTAGAACAAAGGGGAAATATTTTGCGATACAAATTGCTTTTTTCTAACTCCCTTAATCCTCGGAAATATGGACTTAAATTTCACTAAAATATGTAAAATTGTCCCCTCTATCGATTGGTGAAGACTAGGACGTTCTATCTTTCCTATTTATCGAGTTATGAGAATTTTTTGTATTGAAAAGTGGATTTTCGAAAATTTCATGACTCTATTTTAAGGCGAAATAATGATTTTATCACAAAACTGATTGTGCCAGTCGATTTTTCGGCCAAAAAAACCCCTCTTTACGAATTTTCAGCATTTTTTATAATTTTTTTGTCGAAAATTTAGAACAAAGGGGGTAGCTATGGAAATATTTTGCGATACAAATTGCTTTTTTCTAACTCCCTTAATCCTTGGAAATATGGACTTAAATTCCACTTAAATATGTAAAATTGTCCCCTCTATCGATTGTTGAAGACTAGAACGTTCTATCTTTCCTATTAGTCGAGTTATGAGTATTTTTTGTTTTGAAAAGTGGATTTTCGAAAATTTCATGACTCTATTTTAAGGCGAAATAATGATTTTATCATAAAACTGATTTTGCCAGTCGATTTTTCGGCCCAAAAAACCCCTTTTTACGAATTTTTAGCATTTTTTATAATTTTTTTGTCGAAAATTTAGAACAAAGGGGAAATATTTTGCGATACAAATTGCTTTTTTCTAACTCCCTTAATCCTTGGAAATATGGACTTAAATTCCACTAACATATGTAAAATTGTCCCCTCTATCGATTGGTGAAGACTAGAACGTTCTATCTTTCCTATTTGTCGAGTTATGAGAATTTTTTGTTTTGAAAAGTGGATTTTCGAAAATTTCATGACTCTATTTGAAGGCGAAATAATGATTTTATCACAAAACTGATTGTGCCAGTCGATTTATCGGCCCAAAAAACCCCTTTTTACGAATTTTTAGCATTTTTTATAATTTTTTTGTCGAAAATTTAGAACAAAGGGGGTAGCTATGGAAATATTTTGCGATACAAATTGCTTTTTTCTAACTCCCTTAATCCTTGGAAATATGGACTTAAATTCCACTAACATATGTAAAATTGTCCCCTCTATCGATTGGTGAAGACTAGAACGTTCTATCTTTCCTATTTGTCGAGTTATGAGAATTTTTTGTTTTGAAAAGTGGATTTTCGAAAATTTCATGACTCTATTTTAAGGCGAAATAATGATTTTATCATAAAACTGATTTTGCCAGTCGATTTTTCGGCCCAAAAAACCCCTTTTTACGAATTTTTAGCATTTTTTATAATTTTTTTGTCGAAAATTTAGAACAAAGGGGAAATATTTTGCGATACAAATTGCTTTTTTCTAACTCCCTTAATCCTTGGAAATATGGACTTAAATTCCACTAACATATGTAAAATTGTCCCCTGTATCGATTGGTGAAGACTAGAACGTTCTATCTTTCCTATTAGTCGAGTTATGAGTATTTTTTGTTTTGAAAAGTGGATTTTCGAAAATTTCTTGACTCTATTTGAAGGCGAAATAATGATTTTATCAAAAAACTGATTATGCCGGTCGATTTTCCGGCCCAAAAAACCCCTCTTTACGAATTTAAAGCATTTTTTATTTTTTTTGTCGAAAATTTAGAAACAAAGGGATAGGTATGGAAATATTTTGCGATACAAATTGCTTTTTTCTAACTCCCTTAATCCTTGGCAATATCGACTCAAAATTAGGGCTGGGCGATTATCAAATAACATAATCGATTATCGATTATATAAAATAATCGATTATTTTCGATGTTAATTGATTAATCGAAAAAAATCGATTAATCGGAAATAATCGATTAATCGGAAATAATCGATTAATCGGAAATAATCGATTAATCGAAAATAATCGATTAATCGAAAATAATCGAATGATCGAAAATAATCGATTAATCGAAAATAATCGAATGATCGAAAATAATCGATTAATCGAAAATAATCGATTAATCGAAAATAATCGATTAATCGAAAATAATCGATTAATCGAAAATAATCGATTAAACGAAAATAATCAATTTTCGATTATTCAAAAAACTGATTGTGCCAGTCGATATTTCGGCCCAAAAAACCCCTTTTTACGAATATTTAGCATTTTTTATAATTTTTTTGTC
This sequence comes from Lochmaea crataegi, assembly GCA_947563755.1. Lineage (NCBI taxonomy): Eukaryota > Metazoa > Arthropoda > Insecta > Coleoptera > Chrysomelidae > Lochmaea > Lochmaea crataegi. Next base: position 4,338,077 of record OX387426.1, on the reverse strand, counting down.
GAAAATTTAGAACAAAGGGGTAGGTATGGAATTATTTTGCGATACAAATTGATTTTTTCTAACTCCCTTAATCCTCGGAAATATAGACCCAAAATTCACTAAAATATGTAAAATTGTCCCCTCTATCGATCGTTGAAGACTAGAACGTTCTATCTTTCCTATTAGTCGAGTTATGAGTATTTTTTGTTTTGAAAAGTGGATTTTCGAAAATTTCATGACTCTATTTTAAGGCGAAATAATGATTTTATCACAACACTGATTGTGCCAGTCGATTTTTCGGCCCAAAAAACCCCTTTTTACGAATTTTTAGCATTTTTTATAATTTTTTTGTCGAAAATTTAGAACAAAGGGGAAATATTTTGCGATACAAATTGCTTTTTTCTAACTCCCTTAATCCTCGGAAATATGGACCCAAAATTCACTAAAATAAGTAAAATTGTCCTCTCTATCGATTGGTGAAGACTAGAACGTTCTATCTTTCCTATTCGTCGAGTTATGAGTATTTTTTGTTTTGAAAAGTGGATTTTCGAAAATTTCATGACTCTATTTGAAGGCGAAATAATGATTTTATCAAAAAACTGATTATGCCGGTCGATTTTCCGGCCCAAAAAACCCCTCTTTACGAATTTAAAGCATTTTTTATTTTTTTTTGTCGAAAATTTAGAAACAAAGGGGTAGGTATGGAAATATTTTGAGAAACAAATTGCTTTTTTCTAACTCCCTTAATCCTTGGCAATATCGACTCAAAATTAGGGCTGGGCGATTATCAAAAAACATAATCGATTAATCGAAAATAATCGATTAATCGAAAATAATCGATTAATCGAAAATAATCGATTAATCGAAAATGATCGATTAATGGAAAATAATCGATTAATCGAAAATAATCAATTTTCGATGATTCAAAATACTGATTGTGCCAGTCAATTTTTCGGCCCAAAAAACCCCTTTTTACGAATATTTAGCATTTTTTATAATTTTTTTGTCGAAAATTTAGAACAAAGGGGTAGGTATGGAAATATTTTGCGAAACAAATTGCTTTTTTCTAACTCTCTTAATCCTCGGAAATATGGACTTAAATTTCACTAAAATATGTAAAATTGTCCCCTCTATCGATTGGTGAAGACTAGAACGTTCTATCTTTCCTATTAGTCGAGTTATGAGTATTTTTTGTTTTGAAAAGTGGATTTTCGAAAATTTCATGACTCTATTTTAAGGCGAAATAATGATTTTATCACAAAACTGATTGTGCCAGTCGATTTTTCGGCCCAAAAAACCCCTTTTTACGAATTTTTAGCATTTTTTATAATTTTTTTGTCGAAAATTTAGAACAAAGGGGGTAGCTAGGAAACATTTTGCTATACAAATTGCTTTTTTCTAACTCCCTTAATCCCTGGAAATATGGACCCAAAATTCACTAAAATATGTAAAATTGTCCCCTCTATCGATTGGTGAAGACTAGAACGTTCTATCTTTCCTATTAGTCGAGTTGTGAGTATTTTTTGTTTTGAAAAGTGGATTTTCGAAAATTTCATGACTCTATTTTAAGGCGAAATAATGATTTTATCACAAAACTGATTATGCCAGTCGATTTTTCGGCCCAGAAAACCCCTCTTTACGAATTTTCAGCATTTTTTATTTTTTTTGCCGAAAATTTAGAACACAGGGGGTAGGTATGGAAATATTTTGCGATACAAATTGCTTTTTTCTAACTCCCTTAATCCATGGAAATATGGACTTAAATTCCACTAAAATATGTAAAATTTTCCCCCCTATCGATTGGTGAAGACTAGAACGTTCTATCTCTCCTATTAGTCGAGTTGTGAGTATTTTTTGTTTTGAAAAGTGGATTTTCGAAAATTTCATGACTCTATTTTAAGGCGAAATAATGATTTTATCAAAAAACTGATTATGCCGGTCGATTTTCCGGCCCAAAAAACCCCTCTTTACGAATTTTAAGCATTTTTTATTTTTTTTTGTCGAAAATTTAGAACAAAGGGGTAGGTATGGAAATATTTTGCGAAGCAAATTGCTTTTTTCTAACTCCCTTAATCCTTGGCAATATCGACTCAAAATACACTAAAATATGTAAAATTGTCCCCTCTATCGATTGGTGAAGACTAGAACGTTCTATCTTTCCTATTAGTCGAGTTATGAGTAATTTTGTTTTGAAAAGTGGATTTTCGAAAATTTCATGACTCTATTTGAAGGCGAAATAATGATTTTATCAAAAAACTGATTATGCCGGTCGATTTTCCGGCCCAAAAAACCCCTCTTTACGAATTTAAAGCATTTTTAATTTTTTTTTGTCGAAAATCCAGAACAAAGGTATGGAAATATTTTGAGAAACAAATTGCTTTTTTCTAACTCCCTTAATCCTTGGCAATATCGACTCAAAATTAGGGCTGGGCGATTATCAAAAAACATAATCGATTATCGATTATATAAAATAATCGATTATTTTCGATGAATCGATTAATCGATGTTTTTTGAATCATCGAAAATTGAATATTTTCGGTTAATCGATTATTTTCGATTAATCGATTAACATCGATTCATCGAAAATAATCGATTATTTTATATAATCGATAATCGATTATGTTTTTTGATAATCGCCCAGCCCTAATTTTGAGTCGATATTGCCAAGGATTAAGGGAGTTAGAAAAAAGCAATTTGTTTCTCAAAATATTTCCAAACCTACCCCTTTGTTCTAGATTTTCGACAACAAAATTATAAAAAATGCTAAATATTCGTAAAAAGGGGTTTTTTGGGCCGAAAAATCGACTGGCACAATCAGTTTTGTGATAAAATCATTATTTCGCCTTCAAATAGAGTCATGAAATTTTCGAAAATCCACTTTTCAAAACAAAAAATACTCATAACTCGACAAATAGGAAAGAAAGAACGTTCTAGTCTTCACCAATCGATAGAGGGGACAATTTTACATATTTTAGTGAATTTTGGGTCCATATTTCCGAGGATTAAGGGAGTTAGAAAAAATCAATTTGAATCGCAAAAAAATTATAAAAAATGCTAAAAATTCGTAAAAAGGGGTTTTTTGGGCCGAAAAATCGACTGGCACAATCAGTTTTGTGATAAAATCATCATTTCGCCTTCAAATAGAGTCATGAAATTTTCGAAAATCCACTTTTCAAAACAAAAAATACTCATAACTCGACAAATAGGAAAGATAGAACGTTCTACTCTTCACCAATCGATAGAGGGGACAATTTTACATGTTTTAGTGAATTTTGTGTCCATATTTCCGAGGATTAAGGGAGTTAGAAAAAAGCAATTTGTTTCGCAAAATATTTCCATACCTACCCCTTTGTTCTAAATTTTCGACAAAAAAATTATAAAAAATGCTAAATATTCGTAAAAAGGGGTTTTTTGGGCCGAAAAATCGACTGGCACAATCAGTTTTTTGAATCATCGAAAATTGATTATTTTCGATTAATCGATTATTTTCGATTAATCGATTATTGCCAGTCGATTCCTAGTAAAAAAATTTTTTCCTTGGAAATTTTGAACGAAAGGGTAGGTATGGAAATATTTTGCGATATAAATTGCTCTTTGCATTAATTACGTGAACTCTTTTTCGGTCAGTTTAGACTCCTCCCTCCCCCTGTTAGGTGAGATTTAGTGAGATTTGCCTGGACCCCCCTCCCCTTACGTGAGATTGACGCTAAAAATATATTGCTTTTATTTATTATTACTCTCGTACTAAATGATATTAATAGCCATGAGATTTATCTTAGCGGGCAAAATGAACACTCAAAATAATTTTTTTTAATATTTTATAATTTTTGAAGTTAACGTGAGATTTTAAATTATCCCCCCCTCGGTTTAAATGAGATTTAATTGGGTCCCTCCCTCCTATTCTGAGCTCACGTAATTAATGGATGCCCCCTATCTCCCTTAATGTTTGGAGTCATCGACTAAAAATTAACTCATATAGTTGTCTCTTTTTCATTTACTTCATTTATACAACAAAAAACGTACGTCTTTCGCATTTTTAGGGCGTTTTTCTTAATTGTGATTCGAAAGTATTTTAAAACATTTTAATCGCCAGTGAAGGCACCAGGATTGAAAAGATGAATAATTGTATTTCCACGAAAATTTAAAAGATAAAACAGTACCATAAATTAAGCCGCCAAGAGTTTTATTTTCACTTTATGATTCTTTAATCTACTACCGACGAATAAAGCAGTGTATTTTCTCAAAAAGCATGTTTAAAACGACATAGGTTTAAATTCCGCAGCAGGTTCGTTAATGAAGTTTATTTCATAAAGACACAAAACACAAAAAGATTTATTTATGAGAACAGAATACACAAATCTTCAAAAAAATTCCCATTCAATGTTGCCTTTGAAACGCAGACACGAATCAAAACAAAAAAGTAATCGTTTGCGCTTGAACCAAAAAGGAGCCAAAAATCTCGTCCTATAGATATTCCCAAAGGATTTATTTATTTCCTGAACAAAAAGATGACAAATGGTTATAAGTCGAATATCGAATTATTCGTTGTTACTGGATGCCTTTGAGGTAAAATACAGTGTCAAGATTTCTGTTCCTAAATGATGAATAGCGACTTGTTTTGGTATACAGGATCGGCTCAGACCATTCACGCAATCAAAAAACAAATTTTCTGGTGTCTTGAAGATGCTGTCACAATTGTATTGAAAATGTTTATGGCAACAAAATAAATGGAAGTAAGATCATCTGTTTCATCCTAGGACACATCAAATTGAAGACAACTTCTAGAGAAACTGTTATTTAAAATTTTAGCAACAAACTCGTTTATCAAACTTTGTTCATCTTGACCCAGACGAAGTTAATAATTATTCTGTTAACGTTAACAAGACCAATATATCTATTACTTTTCTTCTTGCATCTAAAAGAGTTACTGAGAGTTCCTTCTTTAAGACCAGTAGTTAAATTTGGATTGTAACATTCCTAGCTTATCTACAAAAATATTTTTGAACATTCCTTATGTGGTAATTAACCTTTGAACTCATCTGATCCTTTGGAAATGAGCTCTTCTCTGTTTGTCTGGTCACAGCTATAATTGTTCCACCACACAACTTATGACCAATAATAGAAAGACTGATGAAAAACAAGTTGACTTCCTATGAAGTTATGAAGTATTACCCTTGATCAATAATAAACTGTGTATTGCAGTTTTTTGTGAGTCCCTTGACTATGTCGACCTTGGAATTTTGATAGAGGTATTCCTTTGAAATGGTTTAAATCTTATCTTAAAAGGATATAAACGATTGGCAATGGCAAATGGTAAAGTGGTGAACTGCAAGGTTCAGTTTTCGGTCCAATTATTTTTTTGACGATGTAAATGGTGAATTCACTTTATTTTCCGATAGTTCAGAGTCCTGGTCTGACCCGAATGGTATTTATTTTAAAATCGAAAAAACTATGGTTTTATCTTACAGAAGAACTTTACGGCCTCTTAAATTAACAATAAAATCTACAAATTCGATTAAGTTTCTCGGTTTCTTTATTGACGATTCCCTTAAATGGTCTGTACATATGGATATACTTTAGCGAAAAAATTATCCTTAGCAGTGTTACCATTAAATCTGTCTCTAAACAGCTTAATTATTCTACTACATTAACCCTAGAATGCCAGTTTTACGACTCGCGTTTTAAATTGACAATTTTTTCTCTCTTTCTCCCTCTATCTCTTCTACTGCACATAGCTTCTAATACTTCCTATAATGTTAATTTATTTAACAATCTACCCTTTTCTATTTTCTTAGTGTATAATATTATTAAACTGACAACTTCCTCCCATCATGCTCATATATTAGCCTGAAGATTGCTATAAGCCGAAACTTGCATAAGTGATGATAAGAGCTGTGAAGTACCAATTCGAAATTTCATTACGTATTATGTAATATTTGAAGACGTCTGGGGATATTATTATATCTATATTGATAAAATAAAAATCTCTTGAAACCGATCCTGTATAGTGCTAACCACAGCCTTTGAGAATCATTATTTATGTTAACTTTCTTTGGATAACAATCGTTTGAAGAATATTCAGCTGTGCTTGTAACTTGTATAGATACGCTGCCTTGTGGTCGGACGTCTTTAGTCTTTTCAAAATTTATTTTGTGATGGTTTGTCAAAATATTTTCTATAATCCAATATTTCTCCCAGGTAACTGATATCAAAAGTTTAAGGGTGATATATATTGAAAGGTAATAAAAGTCACGGGCCCTTTGAGGTGTGAAATTTTATGGTGAAAGACCTTAAATTCTCCAACCGGACTCCTTTTGGCATAGGATGTGCTCAGCAGTTTCCTCCTCTAGGTCATCGTTTCTCAAGCGGGGGGTCGCGACCCTTGGGGGGGTTGAGTTTGTTTTTAAAGGGGGTCGCGGTCTGTTGAAAACTACATATAGGTACAAAAGATTCGTTTAGTAAAGGAATTAATTTTAGTGTGAGTGACATAAGATAGTTGTGGTATGTACTGGTGATGAGAGATCTTTCACGAACTGTTACTTTTTCACTGTTACAAACAAATCACAGTCAGTCACAGTACCTATAAGCAAATCTAAAGCGTGACGTGATCACAGCCAGCGAAAACGACAATGAATCGAAATATTCGAAATCGAACATAATATTGGCCTCCTTATCGCTCTCATTCGACGAAAATTCGTCACAAACTATGGAAAAAAATTTCGAACGAAAATATTGAAAATTTTTCGAATTTTTTTTTTGGAAAAAACACTCTTTTTGGGGGGTGGAAAAAGACTTTATTGCGATTTCCGGCCAAAGTTGAGTTCCTAGAAAAAAAAGTTGAACATAAAAGTTGTAGATCTTGGGAAAAACTACAACTTTTTCATGCGTGACTTTTTCACATAACCTCAAAGTTAGCTTGAAAAACGCAAAAAACTGTATTTTTCGTTTTTTATTTTTAGTTTCGTTAAAAAATGTTCGATTTTGATGAAAATTTGGTAGAAGGTAGTTTTCATAGTCACAAACCATTAAAAAAAATTTCAAATTAAAATATTGGAAATTTTTCGAGTTATAACGTTTTTTCGGTAAAAACACTTTTTTTGGGGGGTGGAAAAAGACATTATGGTGATTTTCGGCCAAAGTTAAGCTTCTAGAAAAAAAAGTTGATAATAAAAGTTGTAGATCTTGGAAAAATCTACAACTTTTTCATTAGTGACTTTTTCACATAACCTAAAAATTAGCTCGAAAAACGCCCAAAACTGCATTTTTCGTTTTCTATTTTTAGTTTCGTCAAAAATTGTTCGATGTTGATGAAAATATGGTAGAAGTTAGTTTTTATAGTCACAAACCATGGAAAAAAATTTCCAATTAAAATATTGGAAATTTTTCGAGTTATAACGTTATAACGCTCTCATTCGACAAAAATTTGTCAACAAGATCGAATTTTGTTTTATTCATTATCATAGGATTATAAAAAGACTGTGCAAATGGCAAATTGATAATCTCACGTAATGAAAATAGATGCAATATTTTTCCCATCGTATATTCAAAATCGAATATCAAAAATGTCGTGATCACGTCACGTTTTAAAATAACTGATATTAAAACATCACGATATCATTTCACAACGTGATTAAGAAATCAGGATATCGCTCATCACTAGTATGTACCTACTTGCTTCCCTGGTCTATACTACTTCCCTTAAAATGAAGCTCGGCCTTGCCAGGGTTTCCAGTTCGATTTTTATTTCATTAGTAAATACCTTGTCAAAAATTCAGTAGATTTATTTTATCCTATACAAATTTAAGGAAAGGACAATGAAATAAATCTGTGACGTCAAAAAAATATGTATTTTTATACAAAAAAAAAATTAATCTATTTCCAACAAAATAGTGACGGGGTCGCAAGACTTTTTACTTAACTTTTTGGCTTTTTCGTGGGTCGCGACATAAAAATGGTTGAGAAACGATGGTCTAGGTGACAGAATCTGCACATAGCTTCGTTTGTCAATCCAATCAGCTGTATGAACAATAAACATCATGTAATTGTTGTTACGGAACGGCCTCTTTAATTGGTGACCCTCCAGGTCACTCGGAGGGTCATCTGACCTTAATAAAAATATAAATCGAATATTAATATGTTATCGTCTGCTTCTATGATATTTATATTGTGGTTCAAGTTCAGGCTGATATTTCCTATTTAATGTTATATGTTTATTTACGTGATGACCTTGACTCTCGATACTTGTCGGCCTCGTGGCTTTTATTTATGCATTCTTTAACGTTCAATGATTTATTGCAAATAGTTTTCTTATTTTATTTTATGCCAAAAGGCATTATCACACATCTACTAAATTTGCTTGTTCGAAAAACCTATTTCTGTGATTAATATACGATTTAAAATTATGATATTCAATCGTCTCACTTTGCACACGACAAGAAAAACCTTTCAAACAATTGAAACAACCCCCTATTTCATTCAAAGTACATCCTACGCAATTACTCAACCTATCAGTGCAGAACCAAAAACAATAAAAACCGCCGTCTAGTCTACTACTACCGTCACCAACACAACCTACTAAGAAAGTCCTTAATAACCAAATGAACAAAAGGTTTGAAAAAAAAAATGAAAATGCAAAGAGGAAGTGAACGAGTATCGCGAGCAGTCGGTCTAATAGCCGACTTCCGGTTTCAGTTACTTGCGATTGGTCGAACGGGCGTTGTTCAGTTATTTGGGGTTTGCCTTAGTTTTTATCTTAAAATCTAAACTTTGAAGCAACATGGCGCCCATGTCCGGTCGCTGTTGTTGAAATTAAAAGAAATGAGCTTAAATTGGTTGGTAATTATGATCAAGTAGGTTGATTTGCATAATGCGGTGGTAACATTTCCATTGCAGGCCATTCGGATCTGACAGGATATACAGGTAGGTAGAAATATTATTCATACTTAATGATCTGTTAATTTAATTAGACGGGATTTATCATTGGTCGCTGCTACAGCAGTCATTATTTAAACAATGTGAATATACGAGGGTTGGTAGACTCCAACAACTCCAAGTGCTGGGTGATTTATGACCTTTTTAGATCTCTGGTCCTACTTTACCCAAACTGAATTTTTAAAGTTAATGAGTCAGTCGAAAAATGGAATTAAGAAGAGAAACTCAAACTGGTGTATTGAAGTTTGACGATGAATATCTTTTAAACGCTTAATTTAATCGACTAATCATGAGAGACCATTTTTGTAAAGCAGTTAATTTTCTACAAAACTATGAATTGTGCAATTCTTAAAAAAATTTTGTTAACGAGTTAAAATTCATAAGAAAAACAGAAATTTGTCTTAAAACAATCAAACTTCAACCTTTGATATCTTTTAAACGGCGGGGTTAACGAAAAAATTTTAAGAGATCTTTTTTGTAAAGCGTTAAATATCCTACAAGAATATGAGGAGAGATATTTTATACGAACAATTGATAAAAATGGAAAACTGTGAAGCGGAGAACCTTTCTATTAAAATTAAGAGGTCTTATTTGGTAAGAATTTTCTAGAGGTGTCTAACAACCGATTTTTCAGAGTATTTTTTACCCGCCTTCAGCTCTATATGCAAAATATAAAAGACAACCACTCGATAAGGAGGAATTAAAAAATGCATTCATTTTCACCAAAACATTTTATCTGTCAAATGAATTTTCTGTATTCTTTTGGGGTATCAAAATTAAAATCAAACTGTTTTAATATTTTCAACAAAGCTAATCCTCAACAGTCAAAATAACGAAATTTCGTGTGAAAAGCTCGTTCTAGGACTTTTCTCAACACCGAATTTAAAATTAAAAAAAAAAAGAAATAATTAAAAGAAATCCATCATTTAACGTTGCCGTCGTCTAATTAAAAAAGTTTTCTGGTAATAATGAAACGCAGACCCGACGAATTAAGAGAAATAATGTGTTTAGAAACGCCACAATTACATCTCTAATTATTACATATATCAATGGATATCTCAGTATACAAGGTGGCTTATATTATAGCTAATGATGTGAATTAAAAATAAAAGCGAACCAGCTTGAGCCACCCTATAAAGGAACCATTTCTACGAAATTTAATTACATATATCCAAGAATTTTTTTGTTGTAATTGAGTCTGTTTTCAGGTAATTATTTAATTCAAAACATGGCTCGTAATTAGATGCAGGTAAATACCAGAACTAAGATGGATACCTCGTTTAGATTATATCTATATTATACCGTCAAGAAATAAGTATACACCCAGTGTAGAAACAAGAAACTTGAAAAAAGTTACCGAAGCAGGAAGCGATATACATTTTTAATTTTTTAAGATGGTAATTACAGATACACTAAAAATTTGGATAAAAGAACCAAGAAATAGTTATATTACCATTATTAGATGGTTGAAATACACCTAAAAGTTAATCAACTCTCCTTCCATTTTTTTGGTTATTTGTATAGTTGAAATTGTAATTTTATTCCTAAACCATTAGAATATTTTAATCTTAAATTATTTCTCTCTAAAGCAGGAATATAAATTTGAATTCCTTCGCAGGATTCAATAACTTTGTATATAATGAAGCTGTTTGACACTAGAAACAATTATACTGAAATGGTTTATTTGTCAGCAAACTTGACAACATCTTAAATAGTTTTTATAACTTTTAAATAGTTGATTGGTACTAAAAAACGAACGTTCTCTCATATCATTAGATTACACCAGAAGTTGATTATCCAAACTGTGATCTATAAGATCTTCTGTGTATACTCTAAAGATAAAGATTCTGAGGTCAGATTTCTGAAGCTCCATGAGTAACTTACTGTAAAGCGCAGAAGGACGTTTTAATTTTTTTGTCTGTTTTTGGTCTCCCACGATGAGTTCAGGCGATTTCGAGGCACTCTTTAAATTCTGCCTGGAATATTGTTGGAGTAAATTTTGAACTGGTTCACTCCTGGAAGGCCTTTCTAGAGGTATGCTCTCCTTTTTACCTCCCTTCATGGAGGCATTAAATCCAGTCTCGCAGAACGGTTCAGATCCTACAAAGAAAGTGACCACTACCTCCTTGGCTCCTATATTATCTCTTAGCTCGTTAAGTTTGCCTAGGAAGTCCCAAATTGACAGTATAAGCTTAAGGCATTGATGGATACTTGGCACATTTTTAATTTGTGAATTTCCTCCTAAAAGATGCTGAGTGAGTTTCCCAATGACATAGCAAGAAATAGCAAGATTTGTAGACTAATTGCTGGAAAAGTGTATGGTGGAAATATTAAAAGAAAAATGTTATGGAACTTATTGGAAACGTGTTCAATTGTATATTTGATTTTTTATCGTAATTTTAAAACTAATTGACTTAACATAATTGCGAAACCTACATAAAAAAATAATTATAAACCAGAGTTTATGATTTTCATTATATTATTGGCTTTTTTTTAATAGTCTCTTCAGAGAAGATATTTTTTTAAGCACAAATTTAATTAAAAGCAATTAGTCACCCGGCCAATTAGATACCCATTGAATGAAATGTCGTTAGTCATCATTCCATAACAGAAAGGAACTCTTCGTCCTTTTTTTGTTTTTTCGATTGAACGAACAAGTCTTTCAATAATAAAAAAAGTAATTCAATTAAAATCTCTCTACATGGTCACTTACGATTTTATGGCAAAGAGCTTTTGAAGGAATTTCTAAATAAATAAATTTTAAATAACAAAAAAAAAATCTCGATGCAAATTTTCGAAAACTCGTCTCCCTATCAGTGTACATCGGCGCGGCTGTTCAACAAACAAAGCATCAGCTTGGAATCAAATGAAGGGATTACACGTTGTCGTAACCCCTGTTCTTCCCTTGGTCGGTTTCTATCCTCGCGGGTATTGCAGTCACAACGTTTCGGACGGTCGGGTTGCGGTCTACAAAATGCTAATTTGATACGATACGTCTGTTCCCTTTCTAAAAACTTGATGTATTACGGAACGTTATATCCCAAATTCTAAAGGGTTGATTTTGATTGTGTCAACATATACATGGAGGGCGCGTGATTTGTTTTTAAGCGTTAGTAATATATACCAATTGTCCTTCTACTTGTTTCTTTACGAAAATCTTTTTGTTATAATCAGGTGTCTGTTCGATTAAATTGGGTACAGTTTAGTTCATATTTCAGTTCAATATTCACAGTTTTGTGGTATTTACACGACTTTTCTAGTTGAAAATGTGTTTTTTCTAAAATTTCATGTTATAATTTGGAGGTGAAGGAGTGATTTTATCAAAAAAATAAGCCGATCTCCGTCCCAAAAAAACCCAATTTACAGATTTATAGCGATTTTCAATTAAAAAAAAACGGGACCAGACCAGAGTCGAGTTATCCCAGTTTCTCGAAATTCATTAATCTCTTGCGGTCTATAAATTTGCAAAAATTCCACAAACAGTTTCGAATCTTGTTGCTTCACTTAGAAAAGCGCTAGCCGGCAGAAAAAATCAAGACCCTGGAAAATCTTGCAGACTCGAGTTATCCCGGTTTCACGAAATTCATTAACCTCTTGCGGTCTATTAATTTTCAAAAATTCCACGAACAGCTTCTAATCTTGCTACTACACTAAGTAAAGTCCTACACAAGCCAGCAGAAAAAATCAGGACCCTGGAAAATCTTGCAGACTCGAGTTATTTCCACTTCGCGAAATTCGCTACTCTTTCGCGGTCTATAAGTTTGCAAAAATTTCACGAACAGCTTCGAATTTTGTTGCTACACTAAGAAGAGTCTTACACAAGTCAGCTGAGAAAATCGGGACCCTGGAAAATCTTGCAGACTCGAGTTATCCCAGTTTCGCGAAATTCATTAATCTCTTGCGGTCTATAAATTTGCAAAAATTCCACAAACAGTTTCGAATCTTGTTGCTTCACTTAGAAAAGCGCTAGCCGGCAGAAAAAATCAAGACCCTGGAAAATCTTGCAGACTCGAGTTATCCCGGTTTCACGAAATTCATTAATCTCTTGGGGTCTATTAATTTTCAAAAATTCCACGAACAGCTTCTAATCTTGCTACTACACTAAGTAAAGTCCTACACAAGCCAGCAGAAAAAATCAGGACCCTGGAAAATCTTGCAGACTCGAGTTATTTCCACTTCGCGAAATTCGCTACTCTTTCGCGGTCTATAAGTTTGCAAAAATTTCACGAACAGCTTCGAATTTTGTTGCTACACTAAGAAGAGTCTTACACAAGTCAGCTGAGAAAATCGGGACCCTGGAAAATCTTGCAGACTCGAGTTATCCCAGTTTCGCGAAATTCATTAATCTCTTGCGGTCTATAAATTTGCAAAAATTCCACAAACAGCTTCGAATCTTGTTGCTACAATTAGAAAAGCGCTAGCCAGCAGAAAAAATCAAGACCCTGGAAAATCTTGCAGACTCGAGTTATCCCGGTTTCACGAAATTCATTAATCTCTTGGGGTCTATTAATTTGCAAAAATTTCACGAACAGCTTCGAATCTTGCTGCTACACTAAGAAAAGGTTTACACAAGCCAGCAGAAAAAATCGGGACCCTGGATAATCTTGCAGACTCGAGTTATCTCCACTTCGCGAAATTCGCTACTCTTTCGCGGTCTATAAGTTTGCAAAAATTTCACGAACAGCTTCGAATCTTGCTGCTACACTAAGAAGATTCTTACACGAGCCAGCAGAAAAAATCAGGACCCTGGAAAATCTTGCAGACTCGAGTTATCCCAGTTTCGCGAAATTCATTAATCTCTTGCGGTCTATAAATTTGCAAAAATTCCACAAACAGCTTCGAATCTAGTTGCTACACTTAGAAAAGCGCTAGCCAGCAGAAAAAATCAAGACCCTGGAAAATCTTGCAGACTCGAGTTATCCCGGTTTCACGAAATTCATAAATCTCTTGGGGTCTATTAATTTGCAAAAATTTCACGAACAGCTTCGAATCTTGCTGCTACACTAAGAAAAGGTTTACACAAGCCAGCAGAAAAAATCGGGACCCTGGATAATCTTGCAGACTCGAGTTATCTCCACTTCGCGAAATTCGCTACTCTTTCGCGGTCTATAAGTTTGCAAAAATTTCACGAACAGCTTCGAATCTTGCTGCTACACTAAGAAGATTCTTACACGAGCCAGCAGAAAAAATCAGGACCCTGGAAAATCTTGCAGACTCGAGTTATCCCAGTTTCGCGAAATTCATTAATCTCTTGCGGTCTATAAATTTGCAAAAATTCCACAAACAGCTTCGAATCTAGTTGCTACACTTAGAAAAGCGCTAGCCAGCAGAAAAAATCAAGACCCTGGAAAATCTTGCAGACTCGAGTTATCCCGGTTTCACGAAATTCATAAATCTCTTGCGGTCTATTAATTTGCAAAAATTTCACGAACAGCTTCGAATCTTGCTGCTACACTAAGTGAAGTCCTACACAAGCCAGCAGAAAAAATCGGGACCCTGGATAATCTTGCAGACTAGAGTTATCTCGACTTTGCGAAATTCGCTACTATTTCGTGGTCTATAAAGTCGCGAAAATTTCACGAACAGCTTTAAATATTATTCCTCCATCAAGAAAAGCCCTACACAAGGCTGAAAAAAAAATCGGGAACCTGGAAAATCTTGCAGATTCGAGTTATCTCGACTTCGCGAAATTCGCAACTATTTCGAGGTCTATAAAGTCGCGAAAATTTCACGAACAGGTTTACATATTATTCCTCCATTAAGAAAAGCCCTACACAAGACAACAGACAAAATCGGGAACCTGGAAAATCTTGCAAACTCGAGTTATCCCGTTTTCGCGAAATTTATTAATCTCTTCCGGTCTATAAATTTGCAAAAATTTCACGAATAGCTTCTAATCTTGTTGCTACACTAATAAAAGGTCTACACAAGCCAGCAGAAATAATCGGGACCCTGGAAAATCTTGCAGACTACACAAGCAGAAAAAATCGGAAATCTGGGAAATCTTGCAGACTCGAGTTATCCCAATTTCGGGAAATTCATTAATCTCTTGTGGTCTATAAATTTCGAACACCCTCTAATCTTGTTGCTACACTAAGAAAAGGTCTACACAAGCCAGCTGAAATAATCGGGACCCTGGAAAATCTTGCAGACTAGAGTTATCTCGACTTCGCGAAATTCGCAACTATTTCGAGGTCTATAAAGTCGCGAAAATTTCACGAACAGCTTTACATATTATTCCTCCATTAAGAAAAGCCCTACACAAGGCAACATACAAAATCGGGAACCTGGAAAATCTTGCAAACTCGAGTTATCCCGTTTTCGCGAAATTCATTAATCTCTTCCGGTCTATAAATTTGCAAAAATTTCACGAATAGCTTCTAATCTTGTTGCTACACTAATAAAAGATCTACACAAGCCAGCAGAAATAATCGGGACCCTGGAAAATCTTGCAGACTACACAAGCAGAAAAAATCGAAAATCTGGAAAATTTTGCATACTCGAGTTATCCCGGTTTCGGGAAATTCATTAATCTCTTGTGGTCTATAAATTTCGAACACCCTCTAATCTTGTTGCTACACTAAGAAAAGGTCTACACAAGCCAGCTGAAATAATCGGGACCCTGGAAAATCTTGCAGACTAGAGTTATCTCGACTTCGCGAAATTCGCAACTATTTCGAGGTCTATAAAGTCGCGAAAATTTCACGAACAGCTTTACATATTATTCCTCCATTAAGAAAAGCCCTACACAAGGCAACATACAAAATCGGGAACCTGGAAAATCTTGCAAACTCGAGTTATCCCGTTTTCGCGAAATTCATTAATCTCTTCCGGTCTATAAATTTGCAAAAATTTCACGAATAGCTTCTAATCTTGTTGCTACACTAATAAAAGATCTACACAAGCCAGCAGAAATAATCGGGACCCTGGAAAATCTTGCAGACTACACAAGCAGAAAAAATCGAAAATCTGGAAAATTTTGCATACTCGAGTTATCCCGGTTTCGGGAAATTCATTAATCTCTTGTGGTCTATAAATTTCGAACACCCTCTAATCTTGTTGCTACACTAAGAAAAGGTCTACACAAGCCAGCAGAAAAAATCGGGACCCGAAATTCGCTACTCTTTCGCGGTCTATAAATTCGCGAAAATTTCACGAACAGCTTTAAATATTATTCCTCCATTAGGAAAAGCCCTATAAAAGGCAGCAGAAAAAATCGGGAACCTGGAAAATCTTGCGGACTGGAGTTATCCCCGTTTCGAGAAATTCATTAGTCTCTTGCGGTCTATAAGTTTGCAAAAATTCCACAAACAGCTGCGGATCTTGTTCACTTTTGCTACACTTTTTGTTGAAAATTTTGGTATGGAAATATTTTGCGATATAAATTGCTTTTTCTTAACTCCCTTCATGCTTGGAAATATCGACTCAAAATTCAGTCCTATAAGTAAAATTTACGCCTGAATCGATTGGTGAACACTAAAACGTTCTAACTATCCAATTAGCCGAGTTATGAGCACCTTTAGGTTCCAGAGTGTGGATTTCCGAATATTTCCACTAAATCTACACATTTTGTTTCTATGAAAAAAATTATTTTACAATAACTGTTAGTAATAAGTTTAAAATGGTAATTTTGGGTAATTGTTATTTGCTCAAGACTAATCAAAAAACAAATAAGTTTAAATAAAGTTTAAATCATTTATTATGTGATTATAATATACCAAATAGAAGTACTTTTAATGAGGTCTTTATTTCAACTTAATCATCATTATCTTTAATGTATTTTGCAAATTAATAAGCTTTTGTACATCTTGGACTCTCTAAATTTTGATATATTCCAAGATATTTTGTTCTTGTAACCTTAGGAATTCATCCAGAACTCATTCACACTAACTCTTCTACTTTCAACTTAACGGCCTTCCTTTTTTATTTTTTCCCCAATTATCAAAATCCTCCAAGTAATTCACTCCGGGCCATAAACATTAAAAATAAGTTATAAGCTTCATCCATTTTACAACAAAAATCAAAACTCTTGGGAGCCGATTGTAATACCAATAATAGGTGCGATGGTCAGCCAAGAAAATATGCTTGTGCCAGTCTAAAATTATCAAGAAGAAGAAACGGAACGAAAAGTATCCGTAGGGAGAAGAAATAAACTCATGGGGACCTATTTTCGTGCCAATGGTCATCCAAGAAAAGATGAAAATTATCAAGAGGAAGAAAGGGAGAAAAACTTTCTTCTTCCGAACATGCTACAAAGTTCATATCACCAGCATCTGTCTACGAACATATTTTATAGATTTATAAGCAGCGGATCCGATCGGAAAAGGGACATCCGGTATACACATATTGAGGGAATACAATACAATTTATTTCATTTTTTAAAGTAACTACTTGATACATTAGATGGGGTGGTTTAAACTTGCCCTAGGTAAGGGCTTCAGACACATTTGAATGGGGCTAAATCAAATCGAGGGGATATAATGTTAGATCAGGTTATTCAAACAGGGTTTTGTTCAAGTATGTGTAATTTATTGAGAGCAAGCAGATAACCAATGCTAGAATCCGAATCATACAGCTCCAACATGGTTTAATGATGCTAATCTACAAGAAAGATTGCGACTAGTTTCGGTTTAAACAGTTACCATCATCAGGATATAAAAAAAAAGAAGGAGATAGATATAAAGGTCTGAAGATTCCTCAATATTTTTTAAATATTGTTAGTGAGTAAGTCAATTATGCTGTAATTGGGAAATATATGTACCGAATATTAAAAAGATGTACGTTAGTTATGACCTAAGGAATGAGCAAAATTGACAAAGCACCCTGTACCTCAGTTATAAAAATCAATAAATGGGGTATTTTTAGAACCACCTTTTCTCAATGAAACACCCTGTATAGCTATTATGCAAAACATAATTCCGAAAAAAGTACTTACTATCTTTATAATTACAGAACATCCGATTTTATTGAAAATTGTTTAAAAACAATGCTAATTTTATTGTGGTAAGATAACCTCACATTAACCCTAATCGTTACTTACTTAAACTATAATCTAAAACGATTTAATTCCACTTTTATCGTAAGTAATTGCTTTTCGAAATAATAATTATCAATTAAAAGCTTTTAAAGCCTTTATTATAATTTAAATATATCCAGTTGGTTTTAAAGGTTGCGTGATTGCCAGATCCACTTAAGAGAATATAGCGTGACCTATTTGCCCAAAGCAAAGAATTTACTACCGGCTTCAACTTGATTTACTTCCAATTGGCAAAAAGAAAGGGTTACATTATTTGGGCGATTATGCAGAGGCTTATTTTCAAGAAGTTATAATTAACAGAATTATTTTAATTTAGGATTTTTATACCGTTAAAAATGATTTTTCCACCAAAATTACAGTCTCCTGTCTAAATTTGACAGTTTGATTGCTGCAATTAGTAATAATATGTTGTTTTGGGCACTTATTTGGGTTTCACACAAATTGATACACTTTTTTATACCAAGCCAATTAAACTGAAATTTTAATTCGTCTATAAAATTGAACAAACTCTTGTTCATAACTGAGATATATTTCATTCAATATAAAAGGTTTAACAAATATCCTCGACAATATGGGCGAGTTGTAACAACAGCCGGCTAAACCTGGTTTATTTAACCATAGGATTAAATTCGACAAAAGTTTAAACCGGTGCATGTTGGTGTTTTAGTGCAGTTTTGTTGATCAATCATTTTGAAAGGTTGATATCAACGAATTCGAAACGAATGAACTTCTGTTCAATAATTTAGTTTTACCGGTGAGAAAATTTAAAAGAAGAATTTTTAGCCTTACTCACCTTAATCAAATGTTAGAGAAATTTTGAAAACTAGATGATGTACCTGAAAGTAAGTAATTTTTGACAATTTTTAACCATTTTTGACCATTTTTTCAAAATTTTGACAATTATTTACCATTTTTTCAAATTTTAACTATTGACCATTTTTGAGGAAATTATTGACCAATTTTGACAGTTTTGATAATTATCGATCATTTTTGACAATTTTTCAAAATTTTTGATCATTTTAGACCATTTTTCCAAATTTTAACATTTATTGACCATTTTTGACAGGTTCTGACAATTATTGACCATTTTTGACAATTTTTCAAAAAATGTTGACCATTTTTCGAAAATTTTGACAATTTTTAACAATTATTGACCATTTTTGACAGTTTTTTATAATTATTGACCATTTTTTGAAAATTTTGACAATTTTTCAAAATTTTAACAATTATTGACCATTTCTGACAATTTTTCAAAAATTTTGACAATTTTCAACTATTATTGACCATTTTTTATAATTATTGACAATTTTTCAAAATTTTAACAATTATTGACCATTTTGACAGTTTCTGACAATTATTGACCATTTTTGATAATTTTTCAAAAAATGTTGACCATTTTTCGAAAATTTTGACAATTTTTAACAATTATTGACCATTTTTGACAGTTTTTTATAATTATGGACCATTTTTTGGAAATTTTGACAATTTTTCAAAATTTTAACAATTATTGACCATTTCTGACAATTTTTCAAAAATTTTGACAATTTTCAACTATTATTGACCATTTTTTATAATTATTGACAATTTTTCAAAATTTTAACAATTATTGACCATTTTTGACAGTTTCTGACAATTATTGACCATTTTTGATAATTTTTCAAAAATTTTGACAATTATTGTACATTTTTCAAAATATTTAACAATTTTTGACCATTTTTCAAAATTTTAACAATTATTGACTATTTTAGACCATTTTTTTAAATATTTAACAATTTTTGAGCATTTTTGACAGGTTGTGACAATTATTGACCATTTTTGACAATTTTTCAAAAATTTTGACAATTATTGTACATTTTTCAAAATATTTAACAATTTTTGACCATTTTTCAAAATTTTAACAATTATTGACTATTTTAGACCATTTTTTAAAATATTTTACAATTTTTGAGCATTTTTGACAGGTTGTGACAATTATTGACCATTTTTCAAAAATTTTGACAATTATTGTACATTTTTCAAAATATTTAACAATTTTTGACCATTTTTCAAAATTTTAAAAATTATTGACTATTTTTGACCATTTTTTAAAATATTTAACAATTTTTGAGCATTTTTTACAGGTTGTGACAATTATTGACCATTTTTGACAATTTTTCAAAAATTTTGACAATTATTGTACATTTTTCAAAATATTTAACAATTTTTGACCATTTTTCAAAATTTTAACAATTATTGACTAATTTAGACCATTTTTTTAAATATTTAACAATTTTTGAGCATTTTTGACAGGTTGTGACAATTATTGACCATTTTTGACCATTTTTCAA
The DNA here is from genome assembly GCA_947563755.1 of Lochmaea crataegi. Taxonomy (NCBI): domain Eukaryota; kingdom Metazoa; phylum Arthropoda; class Insecta; order Coleoptera; family Chrysomelidae; genus Lochmaea; species Lochmaea crataegi. Next base: position 4,317,803 of record OX387426.1, on the reverse strand, counting down.
AAATTTTGACCATTATTGTATATTTTTCAAAATATTTAACAATTTTTGACCATTTTTCAAAATTTTAACAATTATTGACTATTTTAGACCATTTTTTAAAATATTTTACAATTTTTGAGCATTTTTGACAGGTTGTGACAATTATTGACCATTTTTCAAAAATTTTGACAATTATTGTACATTTTTCAAAATATTTAACAATTTTTGACCATTTTTCAAAATTTTAAAAATTATTGACTATTTTTGACAATTTTTTAAAATATTTAACAATTTTTGAGCATTTTTGACAGGTTGTGACAATTATTGACCATTTTTCAAAAATTTTGACAATTATTGTACATTTTTCAAAATATTTAACAATTTTTGACCATTTTTCAAAATTTTAAAAATTATTGACTATTTTTGACAATTTTTTAAAATATTTAACAATTTTTGAGCATTTTTGACAGGTTGTGACAATTATTGACCATTTTTCAAAAATTTTGACAATTATTGTACATTTTTCAAAATATTTAACAATTTTTGACCATTTTTCAAAATTTTAAAAATTATTGACTATTTTTGACCATTTTTTAAAATATTTAACAATTTTTGAGCATTTTTGACAGGTTGTGACAATTATTGACCATTTTTGACAATTTTTCAAAAATTTTGACAATTATTGTACATTTTTCAAAATTTTAACAATTATTGACTATTTTTGACCATTTTTTAAAATATTTAACAATTTTTGAGCATTTTTGACAGGTTGTGACAATTATTGACCATTTTTGAAAAATTTTCAAAAATTGTAAGCTAATGACTAGACAGGAAAAGGAATGTGAGGAATTATTGTTAGCTACTGTCAAACATGAAGAAGATAAGAAATTCATAGTAAGACTACCTACAAAGGAAGGAATAGAGAATCTGGGAGAATCAAAGGATATGGCAATTAAAAGATTTTACAAGTTAGAAAGAAGGTTAGAATATAATGAGGAAATGAAACAGCAGTATGTAGATTTTATGGATGAATATTTGAAACTAGGACATATGACACCAATACCTGAGGAACAAATAGAAGAAGAAGAAGAAAGACCAGTATATTATTTACCTCATCACCCAGTGTTAAAGGAGACCAGCACTACAACAAAATTGAGAGTTGTCTTCGATGCCAGTGCTAAAACCAACAAAGGCATCTCTCTGAATGATATGTTAAAAACTGGACCCATAATTCAAGATGAACTGTATGCCATATTACTGAGGTTTAGAAATCACAATGTTGTCCTGGGTGCAGACGTAGAAAAATGTATAGACACAGACACAGGTGTGGATTGATCCAGAGCAGAGAGATCTACAAAGAATAGTTTGGAGAAATAGTAAAGTTGAACCATTAAAACATTACAAATTAAATACTTGACTTATGGAATGGCGCCAGCTTCATTCCTAGCCATTAAAAGTTTGAACCAACCAGCGGATGAACAAGAAGGTAGGTATCCAGAAGCAAGTATGGAAATAAAGAAAAATTTTTATGTTGACGACTGACTAACAGGAGGTGAATCAATTGAAAAGGCAAGGAGAAAACGGAAATTTCAAGTGTTTTGGAAGAAGCAGGATTCACCTTGAGGAAGTGGATTCCTAATAAGCGAGAAATATTCAATGACATTGACCAATACAATGAGGTGTCACATCATGTTTTGGACCAAACTATAGCAAGAGCCTTAGGTTTAGTGTGGAATATAGAAAGTGATAGTAGATAGTAGATAGTAGATAGTAGATAGTAGATAGTAGATAGTAGATAGTAGATAGTAGATAGTAGATAGTAGATAGTAGATAGTAGATAGTAGATAGTAGATAGTAGATAGTAGATAGTAGATAGTAGATAGTAGATAGTAGATAGTAGATAGTAGATAGTAGATAGTAGATAGTAGATAGTAGATAGTAGATAGTAGATAGTAGATAGTAGATAGTAGATAGTAGATAGTAGATAGTAGATAGTAGATAGTAGATAGTAGATAGTAGATAGTAGATAGTAGATAGTAGATAGTAGATAGTAGATAGTAGATAGTAGATAGTAGATTTGATCTAGTGGTAACCACAGTTTATATAAATAGCCCTAAATGTCTGTGAAGCAAAACACTAATTTCTGCTCTGCATTTGCAGTGTATACTTTTCGTGGGTTTCGTGGTATCCTCGCCCCTTCTTTTGCAAGGGTATCCCTACTGTCTCTCCCCTTTCCTTGTATACCTTTGTAACAAATATTGATATACAGGTGAGGGATTTTCAGATTTTGGTAGCAACTTTGCTGTATGTCATAACAGTATCTGCTTATTTAATATCATCTTCATACATTTCCTGGAGAGAATATCTTTATGTCTGTTTGGAAGATATTTAAAGGGTTATTAAGGGATACACATGTTCTAACCTTAGGAAACACATGTATGCAAATGGCATATATAGGGAGGAACCTATCTGTCGGTTGTGCATGGAAGAGGAGGAAACGCTGCTTCGTTGGAGATATAGTCTCCTATGAATAGAGCACCCAAGGAAGGATTTCACCCAGAAGGACCTAGTGAAAAGACTGTTTAGCCTGATAAGGGATACTGTTCTCTTCACATCTAACTAAGAGCACAAAAAGTCTAAAGGCTGAGGTGCCGAGTACTCGAAGCCTCTGACTAGTAGTGGCGAAATATCAATTAATGTCATAAATACTGTGTTTACATGATATTTTGTCATTTTAACAAATCATTGATAACTTCTCAATAATTTTTTTAAAAATTTCACGTCTTCACTGTTTGAACAACAAAATCTCTCTTATCTATTTTGATATATTTTGTTTTACTTCATTTATCAGTCACCACCATTCACTTCAAAATATATTTTTTTAAATTGTGATACAACATAATATTTATTTTATAAAAATGTCATTTTTTTTCAATTATGAATAGTTTTATGGTCTACAAAATACACTAACGTTCGAGATACCATGTGTGATGTCTCGACTTCACCTACCTGCTTGCTCATCTTGAAACAGTTCATAAAAAAACCATCCTGCTTACCCCATAGGTTGACATATCACAGTTAAGTTGTAATTTATAGAGGGAGAAAGTTAACTAGATCTTTTCTGTGGCTCTGGGTCTGAAACGCATTTTATGATTGTGTCGGTGTTCTACCAAAAGAAGCTATAAATAATATTAATTTAGTCTGAGGGTTGTTATCTTTTTTGAGAGGCGGACCTAAATTATTTAAGTGAAAAAAAAATGGTATAAAAGTAACAAGAAAATCATATGTATTTCCAATTCAATGACATTTTACAACAACAAAATATACAAAAATGAGAAGAGGAAGAAAATTGGGTAGATAAAGTGACTTGTAACTTACATCACCATGGTTAAAACGAAAAGAATCAAGATGAGAGTGAAGAAAGAGTTATTTATGCAACAAGTGTATAAAATGGTGCTTTTTTTTACGAATGGAAAAATAGACATGTGTGAAAAAAAGACAATTACGTGCATGCAAAAAAACTAAAAATGTGTTATTGAGGTTGCTCTGAATGGACTAAAAATGGCGTCGATTTGAATGTTTAAGTTTGTCATGTTGACAAAACGCTAAGTAAAATGACAGATGAGTGCAAAAAAGAACTAGTTTTTTCCACTAAATAGAGTTCAATAAAGTTTTGTTCTTTGCATGAACGTAGAAAAAATATTTGTTTTAGCGACGAATGCTCGTTTTTTTAATGGTTCTGTAAATAAACACAACTGTAGATACTGGAGTGATGACAATCCGCATGTTTTCAGGGAAGGACCCACAGAGTACCCAGAAAAAATAAATGTGTAAACGGGACTATTGGGTGATACTAGTGTTGGGCCTTTATTTATTAATGGTAACCTTAATGGCGATACTTACTTGGAAATGTTAGAAAACAACATTCAACCTCTTATTGTCAAATAAATAGAAAATCCACCCCACTACGTTCTTCGTGCGATTTTTAAATGATACGTTTCCAGATCAGTGGATTGGGAGAAGAGGTCCAATAGAATGGCCGGCAAGATCACCAGATCTAACACCCCTCGACTTTTTTCACTGGGGTCACTTGAAAACAGTTAAAACACAACCAGCTTCACTGGATGATCTTCGGCAACGAATTATTACTAAATGTGCATTTCAGAGTGTAAGAAATGAGTTTGAAAATAAATTATATTTTTGTTTATCCCAAAATGAATGCATTTTGAGCATCTGATTAAGTAAAATAGCATTTCATAAAAACACAGTTTATTTTATTTGAATTGTACTTTTTGTTCGACCCTGTATTAATTTAAAACAAAATTCTTGTGCAGGTGAATGCTACTCAAAGAGACCTTTAATTTGAGGTATCACAAAAGGAATGGTGCCATTCAAAATTTTGGGATTGGGGTGCGTGGGGCTTAAGGGGTCGCTAACCCCACAACCAAAATATGGTAATTCTAGTTCCTCCTGCCTGTACAACATTTTTCAATTTTTTTCACTTTCAGAGATATTCGCATTAAAAGTTTTCAAATTGACACCCTGTATATTAAGTCAATCACAAGATAGGTCACTGGACCAAATGTCTAGCCAAAATATCAAACATCAGGAAGCTTCTGTCATTCTAACGATGCTATGTCAATTGGGAAATAATTATCAATATTTTAAAATTTTCATAATTTTTTTCATTAAATTAGAAACATTTTCATTTATAACATTAATGAAAGTGGTTTAGTTTAGTTTAAGATATATCGATGGCAACTACCGCCATAAACAACAATAAATAACCCATCCACTTAAGCCTCATTGTTTAAGCATGTTTTTGATATATGTCATTAGTTTTTATAAAATCCAGAATTTCTGACAATGATTTTAGTTATGGTCCTGTAATAAATTCTGTTCGTCAAAATAAACAGGTACATCCCTGGAAAAAGTAAAATGATTCTTTCTGGAATTACATCCGATGTATAATTAATACCCTCACTTTGACGCCATTTTCCTCTATCTGTCCACTTAAACTTTTCTTTATAATTAAAAAAAAAGTTAGTGAAATGCGCCATTTTACACTTTATTAAACTAATGAAAGTTACACTCGGCGAGAATATTGAACGAGGTACTCAAATTAATAATTAATTGGGAGAAAATCTGGAAAAAAATTATTATATTCCACTTACTCCTTGATAATTAAGGATACTGGTTTACAAGGTAGATTTATACAAAGTTCCTAGAATCGATGCGCTCAAATTATCCAACCCATTATTAAACAATTTTAGGGTTGTTGAAAACGTTGTTTGCAACAGCGGTAAGTTGTCAAATTGAAAAATATTTTATCTGATTAATCTCCAGACTCTTTCCTTTAATAAGAAAAACTGCTTCAAAGGATAATCATCAAATTTATTTTCATTTAACCAAAACTGGGTTTAGAATAGGCAAATTAACACAGGAATCAACGCAACACTAAAATTATATTTTCTCCCCTTAAATTTAAAAAGACCTGTGGGATGTCTTATCTTGAAGATATGGAAATTAATACCATGGACTGGCCTGCCCAAAGGTATCTAGTCCCATAGATAACCTCTGGGAAGGAGAACGACGCCAAATAAACACTCTGGATGACTCTGGATAACGCCCAAAGCATCTTTTACCCTGTACAAACACTATTGTACTGTTTTTGTAATTGACTTCAATTTTCTGTTTTTTTGTGTCATTCTTTTAATGCAATCATTAAATTCTCGGTGCAAAAAGACATAACGACGGCTCACGTCCCTCCATACCATTCTCGAACCCCAAAAAGCAGTGTAATTCTAAAACGAACAAAGTAAAAGCAAAAGCAACAAACGGCATCAGATGACGACCAATGGACAATACGTAGCCGAGAATGCGGGTCACGAAACATCACCAAAGTGACCATTACACATATAAATTGATCTTTTTACGTCCTCTTGTCCCGTCCACGATATACCCGAGCTGGTCTAACTCAGAGGCGGGTCTAGGAACCAACTAAATTAAGTATGTATGAGATAATCAGTATTATTCTAAATTTTGAAAAACTTATAATGTACAGAACTGCTAGACAAAATCTAAATCAATGATCCTCATCCCCTTGGGCTATTTCCACAACACCCACTCCGTACCAGTCTGTACAGGTTCTTCACCGGTTAGCTGTAGTATTCTTCAGGAGTGTTTTGAGGTCGAATGCCAAAGAGTTTCCTCTTGGGCTACCCCATTTTCTACTGTGACCAGTTCTGATTTGATTCCTTCCCATCATGACTAGTTCTTCAGGTTTGTGTAGTGATAGATCTTCAATGAATGTTTAAGCGGGATTTCAGTCCACCTCTCTCTTTGTTTTCGTTCAACTCACTCAAATTTAGCGAGGGTTTTGGGCCAATATATAGAATTGATGAGTCCTCTCTGGTTAGTTCATCAGCAGTGTCCTGAAAACCACTTCAAAGATATTTTGTTGTTCTGAGAAGACACTGAGTTATTCTCGACATCTCCATATTTATTTTCGCCTTGTGAGTTTCTCCCCTCCACCATTACCTTCCTTGGTCTTCCTTGGACTAGATCCTCACTCCAGGTTTGCTCTTGACGTTGTCATTTTTCCATTCCATTTCTTCTTAAATTATATCGTTTAATAAATAATTAATGAACGCCACTGTTGTGAGGATCTCTTTAACATCCTAAACACCAACTGTCGTCGTTTTTATTGACACCTATATCTCGAAAACAAGTTAAAAAGTTAAAAAGCGATATCATGTATTCAAAGTGCGTTCTGTCGATTAATTTGTCGTTTATTTTGTCCTCACTACGGTGGAATTCTCACACGTTTTCTTTCTCTGCTTACAGAGTATGAATCGTGGCTCATTTGGGATACATTCAAAAGGGAAAAAACACCCCAAAAAAAAAACTAAAAGAGGTGATAAAATTGTGTCGTTTTTGGTAAATGCACCTGAGAGACATACGTGTAAACGTTTTTAATGATATCACTTATTTTGTGCTATGGACATGCGGAATTCATTTTTTTTAATGCGCTTTCAATTCAATTTTGAATTACTTCTCAATCTCCAGCGACAGATATTCGAGAGGGAAAAGAATGAATGTTTCCATAAAATTGACATTAAAGACTAGCTTTTAGATCGTGAGTACGTGGATTAAAATGGCACAAACTGTCAGATTTTTGTGAAAATTTGTTATAATAAAGAAGCAATATTAAGTCTGAATAAATTTATTAAAATCTTCTCAAAATGGCCGTTTATGGCCGAGATAATAAAAAAAAGGTTGGCTAATTATTAGGCATAGCCTCTCGCATTGGAGGCCCTTTGGTGGAGATAGGTGCCTGAATTGTTGTTTCATTCATTCATTCATTCATTCAGTCGTTTGGGTTGTGTTCAACAGCCCAGGCACTTGAACTGAATCTTTGTACCATTTCCCAGGGAGGGATTTTCAGTAGTTGTAATAGTTGTATTAATTTCTCTCCAAACTACTTCTCTCTGATAGCTTTAAGTAGACCCTCTGAATTGTTGTGATATGATGACAAATTTAACTATCAACTATCAAAATTCCGTAATTCTATGTTGTAAATTTTAATGAATTTTCCGTTAACTGTCTAGCCGTAGAAATCACTCCATAAATAGGACGTAGTATAAAGAAGCACGAAATGTCCGACTAAAACTAAAAGAGTAAAAAGAATCCTGATCATGTACGTCAATTAAGTGAAATCGCCCTGCCACAAACATTTCTATTTTCCATTCTAACGTTCCTTCCTGACTTATCTCTCAATGCTTTCGACCTTTAGACTCGAGTGATTTATCACCTCAACATCGACCATCGACAAAACAACGAGAAAGAAAATCGGATTAGATATATTTTTAGAAATAAAAAAAATTGGAAAAAATTAGTTACAGGGTTAAATTACAAGTAGCTGTTAATGCCTTCGCACAGTCTTGAATGATAATTATTATGGAAAATATTTATTTATTTATACAAAAGCGAATATTACTATTATTATTCCATTTTAGTTACATCAGTTGAACTTTTAGATCCTGTATATTGGGCAAACTAGTAAAACAGTGCAGAAAGGTTTAAATCGCATAACTACATTTCATTATGTTTATGTAGATCAACATTATTTCAGAGAAATGATCATAATTTCACGTCTTCTAAATTATATATTTCTTAATTATAAATAATAACCTGTAAGGTATATTTTCATTATAATTTTCCCTGTTAGGCTAGTAATTATGTACATTATGTAAGTGGGTTAATGATAAAAAAGAAAACAATAAATTGATATACCCATAATAGTTTTGATAGAATTATCGTAAACTTTTGAAAAATGGATGTTTCTTTGAGAAGTAATGTGTTATTAAACTCAATTTATATACACTCTCTACTTAATGTCTACTAATTTATTTACACTCGGTAAAATAGTTCTAGTTTATTTTTACCACTTCAATATTACACTATTTATCTTCACTATTTAATTCACTCTCCGATTACTCTTTACTGTCCGTTTCACTAATTGTCAACGCACTCAAAAACCCGCGAATATTTAGTCTTATCAATTCTGGAAAGTTCTTGTATTTTCCGCGCTCGTCCTAAGCGTAAACAAAGCGTCTTTTCAAGAACATTCTCGAAACTCGAAAATGTATTTATTTATAGTCTTTGAGTTGGTGACCTCGCAACAGTAAATAGGATATGATGTTTAAATGCACCAGTGCCTGAGCCTGTCTTTGAGCCTTCTACTCCTAGTAGCTCCTCCTTACGGAGGCCAGGGCGAAAATCACATAGGATTGACAATTTTCACAAATAATAGAAGCATTTTCCAAGGTTTCTAGTATCGAATTAGCCCTTTACTTGAGATAACACCTCAAAGAAACTGATACATACAAATTAATTAAATTCATACGCCTATGCCATGATTTTTATCTTGTTATCTACAAACTGTACTACCAGATCAAAAATGATATTACGTATATATATTTTCCAGAGGCCGAACGAAAAAGAAAACGAGTAGAAAAAAAAAATAGTAACACGTAAGAAAGTTAGCCGGTGGCTCGTAACATGAAAAATTACATTGAAATCGGAATAGACGATTCAATTTATCACAAGGAAGTATTCCTGACGCCTTTTCTAAACTGTACTTTGAATTTTCCCGAGAAGAAAAGCAATTTTATGTGTTCGTATTTCGTCTTTGTATTTTCACGTAGTTACATGGAAAATTTTCATAGGAACTGATAGAAAATAAGGGAGGGTGATTTTTACTAACCTGTCTATTTTTATTTTAAGATTCAATAGTCTCGATTGTGGAGCTAATATTTTACAATCAAGTTATTAGTCTGACTGTATCTATACTGATATGGCAATCTCAATATAAGACCATAGAGCATTTCTTTCCAGAAAGGTCCGCGTTCCACTGAATATCCCACTGGTTTATCTTCAAGTCTTCCTTAGTCCCAAATCTACGAAAACAAAAGCCACAAAAAAGACAAAATTTACTGAAAATAAGCGGAGATGTCTAAAAGCAACGAAAATCTACTGAAATCCTAGAAATTAATAAAAAACGCTAAAAAATACAAAATCAACAAAAAAACCGTTGAAAAATTAATAAAAACCACTAAAAAAATACAAAATTAACAAAAAAAAACACAAAACAATGAAAATTCACCTAAATTTCAGAAATTGGAAGAAAAAGGACTAAATCAACTGAAAATATGAAAAATCGTCTAAAAGCACTGAATAATTATTAAATCATGGAAATTTACGAAAAGGCCGCTTTAAAAATACTAAATTAACAAAAAACCTCTTGAAAAATACAAAATCAACAAAAAAAACCACAAAAAGCCCAAAAACAATGAAAAATCTCTGAAATTTCAGCATTCAAAATAAAAAAGACTAAATCAACTAAAAATGAGAAATATTATATAAAAACACTGAACAATTATTGAATCTTGGAAATTTACGAAAACAAACGCTTAAAAAAGACAAAATCTACTGAAAATGAGCGTAGATGTCTAAAAGCAACGAAAATCTACTGAAATCCTAGAAATTAACAAAAAATGCTAAAAAATACAAAATCAACAAAAAAAACGCTGAAAAATTAATAAAAACTACTGAAAAAATACAAAATTAACAAAAAAAAACACAAAATAATGAAAATTCACTTAAATTTCATAAGCGGATGTCTAAAAGCAACGAAAATCTACTGAAAGCCTAGAAATTAACAAAAAACGCAAAATGATACAAAATAAAAAAAAACGCTGAAAAAATTAATAAAAACCACTAAAAAAATACAAAATTAACAAAAAAAAACACAAAACAATGAAAATTCACCTAAATTTCAGAAATTGAAAGAAAAAGGACTAAATCAAGTGACAATATGAAAAATCGTCTAAAAGTACTGAAAAATTATTCAATTATTCAATATCTTGGAAATTTATGAAAAGACCGCTCTAAAAATACTAAATTAACAAAAAAACCTCCTGAAAAATACAAAATTAACAAAAAAACCGCAAAAAAATACAAAAAAGCCCAAAAACAATGAATACTCTTTGAAATTTCAGAATTTAAAAAAGACTGAAAATAAGAAATATTATATAATAACACTGAAAAATTATTTAATCTTGGAAATTTACGAAAACAAAAGCCTCAAAAAAGACAGTATCTACTGAAAATAAGCGGAGATGTCTAAAAGCAACGAAAATCTACTGAAATCCTAGAAATTAATAAAAAAATGCAAAAAATACAAAATCAACAAAAAAAACACAAAACAATGAAAATTCACTTAAATTTCAGAAATTGGAAGAAAAAGGACTAAATCAACTGAAAATATGAAAAATCGTCTAAAAGCACTGAATAATTATTAAATCATGGAAATTTACGAAAGGCCGCTTTAAAAATACAAAATTAATAAAAAACCTCTTGAAAAATACAAAATTAACAAAAAAAAATCGCTCAAAAATACAAAAAAGCCCAAAAACAATGAAAAATCTCTGAAATTTCAGAATTTCAAAGAAAAAAGACTAAATCAACTGAAAATAAGAAATATCATATAAAAACACTGAAAAATTATTGATCGCGATCACTTAGATCAAGGAAATTTTTCAAAGAAAATCAATAGTACCTACTGTATACATTTTTCAAACAATCTCAATCCTACCAGTAATTAGTACCTTTATTATTATCGGTGTGGGTAAAATTTTTAACAGTCACACAACACCCTGTCTATTCCGGTATTGCAACACCTAATTACCATTAGCTACGCTACATTTAATCCGATTGAACAAACTATCTAGGTGTATCATGACATGACATTGATTTTAGAATATCAGTGTCACGTTATTATAGTCGGTGTGGCCAAAATATTCACAATGTGTCTAAATATTGTTTAAAATACAACGTGTAGAGACACAGTTGTGGTCGGTTGACCTCTTTTGTGGTTTTATTATAGTCTAAGAGGTACATGTCACAAAAAAATTCAAATGCGCAAGATGGGATTGAAACATTTTCTGTCTCATATTTCTTTAGTATTGTTTCAATATGTCGCAGTAACAAAAAAACCTCTTGAAAAATACAAAATTAACAAAAAAAACCCGCAAAAAATACAAAAAAGCCCAAAAACAATGAAAAATCTCTGAAATTTCAGAATTCAAAAGAAAAAAAGACCAAATCAACTGAAAATAAGAAATATCATATAAAAACACTGAGAAATTATTGAATCTTGGAAATTTACTAAAAAAAGCTTAAAAAAAGACAAAATATACAGAAATTAAGCGGATGTCTAAAAGCAACGAAAATCTACTGAAATCTTAGAGATTAACAAAAAAACGCTAAAAAAGACTAACTCAACTGAAAATATGAAAAATCGTCTAAAAGCACTGAAAAATTATTAAATCGTGGAAAATTACGGAAAGGCCGCTTTAAAAATACTAAATTAACAAAAAACCTCTTGAAAAATACAAAATCAACAAAAAAAACCGCAAAAAAATACAAAAAAGCCCAAAAACAATTAATAATCTTTGAAATTTCAGAATTTAAAAGAAAAAAGAATGAAAATAAAAAATATTATATAAAAACACTGAAAAATTATTGAATCTTGGAGAAATTTACGAAAACAAAAGCCTCAAAAAAGACAAAATCTACTGAAAATCAGCGGAGATGTCTAAAAGCAACGAAAATATACTGAAATCCTAGAAATTAATAAAAAAATGCAAAAAAATACAAAATCAACAAAAAAAACACAAAACAATGAAAATTCACTTAAATTTCAGAATTTGAAAGAAAAAGGACTAAATCAACTAAAAATATGAAAAATCGTCGGAAAGCACTGAAAAATTATTGAATCGTGGAAATTTACGAAAAAACTGCTTAAAAAATACAAAATTAACAAAGAACCTATTGAATAATACATAATTAACAAAAAAAATCGCTAAAAAAATACAAAAAAGCCCAAAAACAATGAAAAATCTCTGAAATTTCAGAATTTAAAAGAAAAAGAGACTAAATCAACTGAAAATAAGAAATATCATAGAACAACACTGAAAAATTATTGAATCTTGGAAATTTACTAAAAAAAGCTTAAAAAAGACAAAATATACAGAAATTAAGCGGATGTCTAAAAGCAACGAAAATCTACTGAAATCCTAGAAATCAACAAAAAACGCTGAAAAATACAAAATCAACAAAAAAACCGCTGAAAAATTAATAAAAACTACTGAAAAAAAACAAAATTAACAAAAAAAAACACAAAATAATGAAAATTCACTTAAATTTCATAAGCGGATGTCTAAAAGCAACGAAAATCTACTGAAAGCCTAGAAATTAACAAAAAAAATAAAAAATAAAAAAACGCTGAAAAAATTAATAAAAAAACACAAAACAATGAAAATTCACCTAAATTTCAGAAATTGGAAGAAAAAGGACTAAATCAACTGAAAATATGAAAAATCGTCTAAAAGCACTGAAAAATTATTAAATCTTGGAAATTTACGAAAAGGCCGCTTTAAAAATACTAAGTTAACAAAAAACCTCTTGAACAATACAAAATTAACAAAAAAAAGCCCAAAAACAATGAAAAATCTTTGAAATTTCAGAATTTAAAAGAAAAAAAACTAAATCAACTGAAAATAAGAAATAATATAAAAAAACACTGAAAAATTATTGAATCTTGGAAATTACGAAAACAAAAGCTTAAAAAAAGACAAAATCTACTGAAAATAAGCGGAGATGTCTAAAAGCAACGAAAATCTACTGAAATCCTAGAAATTAATGAAAAAACGGAAAAAATACAAAATCAACAAAAAAAAACACAAAACAATGAAAATTCACTTAAATTTCAGAATTTGAAAGAAAAAGGACTAAATCAACTGAAAATATGAAAAATCGTCTAAAAGCACTGAAAAATTGTTGAATCGTGGAAATTTACGAAAAAACTGCTTAAAAAATACAAAATTAACAAAGAACCTATTGAATAATACAAAATTAACAAAAAAAATCGCTAAAAAAATACAAAAAAGCCCAAAAACAATGAAAAATCTCTGAAATTTCAGAATTTGAAAGAAAAAAAGACTAAATCAACTGAAAATAAGAAATATAATACAAAAACACTGAAAAATTATTGGATCTTGGAAATTTACTAAAAAAAACTTAAAAAAAGACAAAATCTACTGAAAATAAGCGGATGTCTAAAAGCAACGAAAATCTACTGAAAGCCTAGAAATTAACAAAAACGTAAAAAAATACAAAATAAAAAAATCGCTGAAAAAATTAATAAAAACCACTAGAAAAATACAAAATTAACAAAAAACACACAAAACAATGAAAATTCACTTAAATTTCAGAAATTGAAAGAAAAAAGACTAAATCAACTGAAAATATGAAAAATCGTCTAAAAGCACTGAAAAATTATTAAATCGAGGAAATTCACGAAAAGGCCGCTTTAAAAATACAAAATTAATAAAAAAAACCTCTTGAAAAATACAAAATCAACAAAAAAAAAACCGCAAAAAAATACAAAAAAGCCCAAAAACAATGAAAAATCTCTGAAATTTCAGAATTTAAAAGAAAAAAGACTGAAAATCAACTGAAAATAAGAAATATTATATAAAAACACTGAAAAATTATTGAATCTTGGAAATTTACGAAAACAAAAGCTTAAAAAAAGACAAAATCTACTGAAAATAAGCGGAGATGTCCAAAAGCAACGAAAATATACTGAAATCCTAGAAATTAATAAAAAAAAAGCTAAAAAATACAAAATCAACAAAAAAACGCCGAAAAAATTTATAAAAACCACTGCAAAAATACAAAATTAACAAACAAAAACACAAAACAATGAAAATTCACTTAAATATCAGAAATTGAAATGATGCCATATTAAAATCAGTGGTTTTCTAACAGCTTTTCAGAAAAATCATTACTATGAAAGTTAGAATAGACAATAAAAATGATAACAACTTGGATACAAGCTTCTGATGATGGAGAACTCTGACGTTGATACATGTTCCAAATGTGGAAGAATTAAAGGAGAATCAAGCCTCCCTACTTGTGACGGAAATGAGCTAGGTCATAGATGGATCCAAAATGAACGTCCAAGCTGGATCAGCCGACCAAAGATTGTACTTGTTGATAGTCTTGGACAGCGTGCAATAGCCTTTCAAGCGGAAGTGTACACCTTTGATGGGTGCGTTGGGTGGATGCTGGAGAATTGCTACCCTAAGGCATAATTTACTTGGGCAAGGATGTGTCAAAGACGGCGAACGGACATGGCAACGTACGCAGAATAGGCGGGTGCGCCACGTCGTCTCTGTGTACATTGGATCATTTAATTACATAGAAAAGACGGGAAATAAACATACGTCAGTACCACGTCTGTTCTATGTGAATTGCGTCAATAAAATTACAGCCAGGCTGTAATAGCAGCATAGTGCTCCTACAGCTGCAATAAAGAACTGGTTTGGAATAGTAGAATAATCCTAAACCAGCTGGGTGCAATCAATTATGCAACGAAGTAGTGGACCAACTTACCAGGAAAGAAGGTCAGTCTCAGTTCAAACTGAGAATCCCTTTAAAGCAAGAGCCTGCTGGAATAAGATACCAGACTTGGGGCAAGCCAAGGAATTTATCAATCATTCCAAATTCAAAGCAGAAGCCTTGTTAAACATTAACAGGGAGCAATTCTTTAGTGCAATTGGGCTAAGCACTCCATGGAATAAGTTCCAGTTATTCGAGTTGGAGGACATTGTTCAAACCATAAGTATATTGGTCATTATATGTACATTGGTGATTAGTGCATATACGTTGGAAGATGGCAGGCTAAACCTGGACACTGAGTAACATCAATACTATAGATTACGATTCCTCTAGCTCACGTCAAATACTGCGGATATTACTTCAAGCTAACATATTTGGTACTGATCGGAACTCTCCGTCTGTGTAATTTGGACATAATAAGAGCTGTTTTTGAGCAGTCTGATGAATATTGGACTTAAAGAGGTAATCCAATTTAAATTGAAGCACGATATATACAACATTGTTCTGAAAAAACAACTCACAGAAAGAAAGCAAACCAAACATTGATACTTCTTTGGTTGCTTTTATATTGAATTTATATAGTGTATCTCCGCTACTAATATCAATATCGTTAAGCTATAAGGAGTGTCTTTGGTGTATGGTTAGGTATTACAATGGTCGATGTACATGCACCTTTGTTCGTGGTTCACTACTGATAAAAAAGTCTGAAAATGAATGAATGGAGTCGTGAGGTTCCAGTTTTTTTCTACACCGGATATTTAATTTATTTCAGTTCTCTGTAACGTAATTGACTGCATACCTATATATTTTTTGTTAGATTTTTCTTTTTATATTGTCGTTGGGCATGTCACGTTGTTACCTAACTGACAAATTAAAATTTTGCGCTTGACTAAAATACCGTAATGATATAAGAACTGTAGAGCCGTTGTTAATGGGTGGATTAATTAAAGTTGTTCTTTATATAGTTTGAAAAAAATATTAAAGGGAATTACATTAAAAATCAAAATGTTATAGATTAAGAGGCATTCTATATTTTCAGGAAATCGTTAATCATTATTTTTGGTACGAATCTTGGGACACCCTGTATATATACAGGCTGTTCTACGACGATCTTACACTATCTTTTTATTGGAGACTACTTACACGATTTCTTTATGAGTTAATAATATACAGGGTGTTACTTTTAGAATAACAAAGTTATCGTTAACTTTCGGTATAACCGGAAGTGATTAACGTTTCCTACATACGATTGAAACCTTCCCTTATGATAAGTCCTAATCTCTTCAAAACATTAAGTGGGAATCAAAAGTCAAACCAGTTATGAGCAGCTAAGACTTCACCAACCTCTATCACTAAATTCCCTCCATGAAAACTTCCTTCTTGTCGTCACGAATTAATTCCACCAAAGGTCTAATTACTAATTACTACGGTTGTTGAACGCTTAATTTAATTCACCTTTTGTCTGCCTATGAATCGCTTTTCCTAGTTTCTGATGTAAATCATCAGCTCCTAAATTCCAAAATGGGTCTTCTTTAAGCTGACACGGTTAGATACTACATAAATTAGCAATGGGAAGGGCGTACATCCAAGAATTTGGGTATCTAGGCCGGGTTAGTATACAGGGTTTGTCCATATCAGTGAAATATTAAAGTGTGTAGTAATACAAATTTTCCGACACTATAAAATCTCTTCGGATTAGACACTCAATCAATAAACCTTAGCGCCCTTTAAAATTCTCTCTTGGAAGATATTTACTTGATCTGTGCCTTAAATCTTTTATTTCAAATATAATTTTGTATTTAAGATTAAGTTTATCTTTTTGACAGCACTTGGGAGTTTGAAGGATAATAAATATTATAAGAGATATGAGAGAATTAATTTTAATAATTTTATGATCAAGTAGGATATAAATATGGGATAAAACTTTCGTTTATGTATACAATGGAGTTTCATTTTACTACCATTAAAAGTTATAACAAGCACTCACGTATTTTCGTGGAAAAGTTTATGTGGTTTTTACATGCTCTTTAAATAACCACTTGAAGTATTTCCAAGTTTGCGATTCTATTTTTTAATATTTAAGGTTCAGAAAAAGTATTTGAAAATTATTTTTTGGTTGATGTAAAGACACAATACGTGTAATATTAGCACCGAATATTCCAAAGAGAAGGAATGGAAGTTGCTATGAAGAAACTTAATATAGGAAAAGGCAGTGGGGAGGATGAAGTAGCGCCAGAGATGATAAAATGGTTTGGAGAAAAAGGAAAAGAATGGATGTGTCTCATATGCAGGGAAGCATGGGACACTCAAAAAATCCCCAAAAACTGGGAAAATAACCTTATACTGCCAATACATAAAAAAGGGGATCAGACACTGTGCAATAATTATAGACCAATATGTTTAGCCCAAACCAGCTTTAAAATATATACGAGAATAATAAAGATCCGATTAAGACGTTATATAGAAGCAAAATTAAAAGAGGAACAAGCAGCTTTTAGACCAGGACAACAAGCAAATGACAATATATACATTTTAAGAAGGCTAATTGATAATACAATAGAAGCGATAGAAGAAATTAATTTAACATTTATAGACTTGAAGGCAGCTTTTGACGCAGTGGAAAGAGAAAAAATTTGGGAGGTATTGGAAGACTTAGAAGTACCGAAAGCTCTAATTAATATAATTAAAAGCACATAGGAGGTCAAAGATCGGAAGAGTTTTTAATGGAAAAAAGGTATAAAACAAGGTAATAGCTTTAGCCCTCTATTGTTTGTAATTATTATGGACAAAATAGTGAAGGTCAGATTAAGTAATCTACTGTATGCATACGATATTGTATTCATAGCAAAATCAAAAAATAAAATGCAGGAACTAATCAACTTATTGGCAAGAGAAATAGAAAATGTGAAAATGACAATAAATACAGAAAAACCCAAAGTAATGATAGTAAATGAAAAACAGCGAGAGGGGAGTAAGTACAAGGAATTGAAATGTAATAACAAAACATTAGAAAGAGTAACAACTTATAATTACCTAGGAAGTATCATAACAGAGGAAGGGAAAATAGATGCTGAAATTAATAACAAAGCAAATAAATCAACAAGATTATATTATTCCTTAAATCGAACAATACTAAGCCATAAACACATTAATATGGACCAAAGCTGGAAATCTACAACAAAATTACAGTACCAACTATAACTTATGCTAGTGAGAACTGGGTACTGCAGAAAAAAAAGGAAACAAAAATAAATGCAATTGAAATGGAACATTTAAGGAAAATAGCAGGTAAAACAAAATGGGACAAAGTAAGGAACGAAGAAATCAGAAGCATAACTCATCAAGAACCAATAATATCAAAGATTAAAAAGAAACAATTAAACTGGTATGGCCACCTAGTAAGAATGAAGCAAGGTAGAATTGCGAGAAAAGTTAGGGAAATGGGATTATTAAGAAATAGACAAAGAGGAAGACCCATGAGGAAATGAATAGATCAGATTGAGGAAATTGGAAATAACAAGGGAAACAAATTAGGAGAGATGAAGGATTGGCCAGGGACAGAAAAGAATGGAAAAAATAGGTACAGGAAGGACTCCAATCCGACGCCTGAGAAGACATAAGGATAAGAGAAAGAGAGAAAGAAAACATAAATGTGTGGAATGCAGTAATGGTAGACATGGGAATGAGAATTAAAAAAAAGTTATGATCATTGGAGACGACAAAGATGAAATAAATGTAAGAATAGATACAGACAGAATGGAACAAGTTAAACATATCCGGTACCTTGTAACAATAATAGATGAAAGTATCAGAAAACCAGAGCAATTTTATATGAATAGTATTTCTCTTTTTTTCAAAATATATACACTAATGGCACTACTGCAATCTTAATAATATTTTAATGAGTGATACCTGCTTCTATAATGAATAACACTACCTTGGTAAACTTAGTCACTTACTCAATGTAATAAAATCATCTAAATATCATACCTAATATAGAATAATTTATCGCATTTCAACATTGCTCAGCAAAGTTACAATTCCAAATTCCGGAAATCTTTTAAATCAGACAGTATATCCTGAAGCTGGTACATATATGAGAAAACAAACTTCCTTCCGGTTTTCTCGAAACAATATGAAAACTAAAACTCATCCGAAATCGCCCTAATCCCATTCATAACAATAATTTCACTTTGCAAACTCCCTAACTCGGAGAGTTTTATTTCAACTGATTCCAGCTGTGGAAGTTGTTGAGACATTTCTTAAGTTTGGAGAAACTATATGCTGAACAGCTAATGCTATTAAAGCCTTCTACAAAACAGAGACGTATTAAAAGCATTAATTTGCTATTTTTTCCCATGCCCTGATTTATTCTGACAGTGGTCAAAAGCTACCCTCAAAGGGTTAATGTTTGGGCAGGGTTTGTTGGAAAACATATCATTGGTTCCTTTTTCTTAGAGGGCAATAGTCGAGTGCTGCTGTCAGTATATTATCTTCTAATCTACTACCAAGTCACTTAAAATTGTCTCTATTGAGTTAAGTACTGTATGTCTACTATTTTTTTTTTAATTCTCAATTCAAAATGTTTTAAGAATTTGATGAAAAAATAAAAAGCTTCAGATGATGATAAAAATTATACAAATTGTTGCTTATAATCACAGAGATCCTTTTTTGTAACCGTCTCTGCAAACATCTAATACTATTAAGGGAGTGCTCGAAATGGATGGAATTCTCTATAGACAAGTGGAATCTGATTAGCATGAATTCACTTCGTATTATTAAGAAGTATATTTTTAAGTTTTCAGAAAGTTTTTCTCATGAATGGATCCTTTGAGAAGGAATAGCAAGATATAACGGTCGTCTGGGCTATTTGATAAACTTTTAGAAGCAATACAGTGAGTAATATTAAGGAAGGATAAAATTATTTTAACAAACTTTTAAATAGAGGTGCTTAAAGACTATTTGTACATTTTTAATACTTTAGAAATGCAGACCTAACCTACCATCATCAGGTTTCAAAAGGAAGGAAGGAAGCAGTGGCGGCTCGTGAACTTTTTAAGAGAGGAGGCTGGACATAAAAATTTTTGAAAAATGGTCAAAAATTGTCAAAATTTTGAGAAAATGGTCAATAATTATAAAAATAATGTCAAAAATGGTCAATAATTGTTCAAAATTTGTAAAAAACTCAAAAGTTTTAGAAAATTGTCAAATATGGTCAATAATTATCAAAAATGTCGAAAACTTTTGTTTAAAATGGTTAATAATTGTCAAAAATGGTCGATAATTGTCAAAACTTTTAGAAAAATGTCAAAAATTATTAAAAATTAGTCAATGATTGTCAAAAATGGTCAATAATTGTTAAAAATTATTAAAAATTTTGAAATATGGTCAATAATTGTTAAAAACTATCAAAATTTTGAAGAAATGGTTAATAATTGTTAAATATTTTCACAAACACTCAAAATATTCGAAAAATTGTTAAAATTTTGAAAAAATTGTCAAAATTTTTGAAAAATGGTAAAAAATTGTTCAATTTTT
Source organism: Lochmaea crataegi (assembly GCA_947563755.1). NCBI lineage: Eukaryota > Metazoa > Arthropoda > Insecta > Coleoptera > Chrysomelidae > Lochmaea > Lochmaea crataegi. The sequence goes on along the minus strand of OX387426.1, from coordinate 4,297,256 downwards.
GTAAAAATGGTCAATTTTGAGAAAATGGTCAATAATTATAAAAAAAACTGTCAAAAATGGTCAATAATTGTTGAAAATTATCAAAATTTTTGAAAAATTGTCAAAAACTCAAAAGTTTTAGAAAATTGTCAAATATGGTCAATAATTATCAAAAATTACCAAAAACTTCTGTTAAAATTGGTTAATAATTGTCAAAAATGGTCAATAATTGTCAAAACTTTTAGAAAAATGTCTAAAATTATTAAAAAATAGTCAATGAATGTCAAAAATGGTCAATGACTGTTAAAAATTATTAAAAATTTCGAAATATGGTCAATAATTGTTAAAAACTGTCTAAATTTTGAAAAAATGGTTAATAATTGTTAAATATTTTCAAAAACTGTCAGAATATTTGAAAAATTGTTAAAATTTTGAAAAAATGGTCGAAAATTGTAAAAATTTTTGAAAAATTGTCTAAAATTGTCAGAATTTTTGAAAAATGGTAAAAAATTGTTCAATTTTTGTAAAAATGTTCAATTTTGAGAAAATGGTCAATAATTATAAAAAAACTGTCAAAAATGGTCAATAATTGTTGAAAATTGTCAAAATTTTTGAAAAATTGTCAAAAACTCAAAAGTTTTAGAAAATTGTCAAATATGGTCAATAATTATCAAAAATTACCAAAAACTTTTGTTAAAAATGGTTAATAATTGTCAAAAATGGTCAATAAATGTCAAAACTTTTGGAAAAATGTCAAAAATTATTAAAAATTAGTCAATGAATGTCAAAAATGGTCAATAACTGTTAAAAATTATTAAAAATTTCGAAATATGGTCAATAATTGTTAAAAACTGTCTAAATTTTGAAAAAATGGTTAATAATTGTTGAATATTTTCAAAAACTGTCAGAATATTTGAAAAACTGTCAAAATTTTGAAAAAATTGTCGAAAATTGTCAAAATTTTTGAAAAATGGTAAAAATTTTTCCAATTTTTGTAAAAATGGTCAATTTTGAAAACATGGTCCAAATTTTTGAAAAATTGTCAAAAACTTTTGAAATATGGTCAATAATTGTTAAAAACTCTCAAAATTTTGAAGAAATGGTTAATAATTGTTAAATATTTTCAAAAACTGTCAAAATATTTGAAAAAATGGTCAAAAATTGTAAAATTTTTGAAAAAATGGTCAAAAATTGTCAAAATTTTTGAAAAGTGGTAAAAAATTGTTCAATTTTTGTAAAAATGTTCAATTTTGAGAAAATGGTCAATAATTAAAAAAAATTACCAAAAACTTTTGTTAATAATTGTCAAAAATGGTCAATAATTGTCAAAACATTTAGAAAAATGTAAAAAATTATCAAAAATTAGTCAATGAATGTCAAAAATGGTCAATAACTGTTAAAAATTATTAAAAATTTCGAAATATGGTCAATAATTGTTAAAAACTATCTAAATTTTGAATAAATGGTTAATAATTGTTAAATATTTCAGAAACTGTCAGAATATTTGAAAAACTGTCAAAATTTTGAAAAAATTGTCAAAAATTGTCAAAATTTTTGAAAAATGGTAAAAAATTGTCAAAAACTTTTAAAAATGGACAATTATTGTCGAAATTCTGAAAAATAGTTGATAATTGTCAAAAATTGTTAAGTTTTTTGGAAAATTGTCAAAA